>CM030359.1:213634977-214234977 GCA_017893485.1 Hemerocallis citrina
CTGGCCGCCATTATCCTTCTGGAGCTTCTTGGCTCCTTCCTCTTCTGTACCCTTTCTCTTAGACCCGAAGGAAGACCCCTCCAAGTTAGGGCAGTGCTCAGCTTCTTCGGCCTGAATATACTTTTCACTCCGGAAGAGGAGGTCAGAGAAGTTCTGTGGGGGCTTCTTGGTGAGGGAGGAGCGGAGGCTGGAGTTGAGGACATTGGATTGAAATGCTGCTGCAGTGACCGACTGGTCGAGGGATGCTATGGACCTGGCTTCAGCTGTGAACCTTTTCACATAGTCTCTCAGCTTCTCACCCTTCTTCTGGTGGAGGTAGAATAGCGAAATGCTGGTCTTCTTAGTTCTGCAGCTACTCACGAAGTGGGCGACGAAGAGTGTCTCAAATTGCTTGAAGGAGAATATTGAGGAAAGGGCAAGGCGAGAGTACCATTCTCGAGATGGGCCTTTGAGAGTTGCGGGGAAGGTTTTGCAAAGCAGAGCATCGGAAGCTTGATGGATGAGCATGAGGGTCTTGAAGCTTTTGATGTGATCGACGGGGTCAGTCTCCCCGGAATAAGTCTCGAATTGAGGAGGCTTGAAGCCGATTGGTACGGGTGCATCCATTATGGTTCGGGAAAAAGGAGGTGACTAGGACGAAGGGTCCTTCCTCTAAGTTCTTCTTCTCGGTCTAACTGACCCAAGCGCCTCTCCATTTCGTGGAGACGGCGGTAGACAGCGTCATCCCTTCGATGGTAATCAGCCGAGCCTCTAGACTCGTCATCATACGAGGGAGAGCGGGGGCTACGACGACGGTAGCTCCTGGAGCGGCGATGTAACGCCCCGAATCCCAAATACACTGAATTCGAGATGTTCAGGATCTTTTCGCTTCCTTTAGTACAATTTTACAAGGAAATTTGAACTTTTCACTTTACATCAGAGTTTACATCAATATTACACTTTACATTGCACAGCAGAAGTAAAATTTACAACAATGAAACAAATGTACAACAACATTGAGTAATCTTTAAGCATTTGTTCCTCTTTAATCTGTATCAAGCCATTTACCTGCATATAAGACTGTGGGTACGTCAGTTTATTCAACCGACGATCATTATACATGGCCATCCTCTCTATGCCGGAAATAGTATAACTTAATTTTCCATATTTAGCAAACACAAACTTGTCACATTTCAAACTAAAGGGACTACCCTATTGATGTCGTGTTGTGATTGTGCACTTAGTCCTTATTGCATTTATTTATATTACATGACACTAATGCGCACTTGTTCGGATTCTAAGCATCCCATACTACATAGGTCCGAAGGCAAGCCCTTAATCGTTCTTCATCTTTGTAGGGTTCAATCCCTCGCCATGACTTAATCTACTACTGTAACTACGGTAGGTATCTTAGATGTCCTATGATCTACGAGCCCATGTCTAGGCAGCCTGGAGGGGAATCCCACGCACTGACACGACGCATCGAGCAGGCAACCTATGGACAATTCAGCCTCCGCCATGGAACAATGGCACCACCCATAGCCACTCGAACATCCCACAAGCGTCGCCACCGGGACGATAATTCTGGAGTAGTGCCCACGCCATGTCTTGACGCATCAAGCAGGCAGCCTGTGGATCACTCTCACACCGCTAATCCGATGGCCCTCATACTCGTGTTTTTCTCCTACTTCACGTCTCCAGTATGTACTAATCCTTAGTTTTTATCAAAATCATGAACAAAAATTAAAGCTCTAGAGTTAGCCTCTCCACTAAACCAGACTTATTCGTTCATTCAAACACGACCAACCTTGGTCTTTCATTTCAATTTTTCATTTTATATCTTTCCAAATGCCGGGGGAGACTTAGCTACTCTTTCGTTTCAATTTTCAATTCACAATTTCCAAAATGAGCATTTCCAATTCATAAATTTCCATGTTGAGTCATCATACTCAAAAGTATATTTCTTTTCAAATCATGATTTCTAATTCGTTCAAATAGTCCATAATTATACATGAAATTTATATGCTTTATTGATTATCAACTTCACATCAAAATTTCACTTCACTACGAATATTCGCATTTAATATTTTTCGCACTATTCACATATGAGAATAATTCATAACCATCACAAAATAAAATTTCTTTCTCGACTATATTAATCTTCTAATCCTTCATTTCAAATTCTTTTTGCAAGGTATAATTTTTCACAAAGTATACATATAGAACCATAGTTCTATTTATGCATTTTATTCTCAAATCATAGTTTATTTCATGCAAATAATTTCCAAATTATTTTTATAAAGTCCCATATATTTTTAGGAGAATAGTCATATTTTTTCCATAATTTTTAGACAATTAAAAACCCCAAAAAAATTGATTTTTCAATCTTGCCTAGGGCAAGATTCGAACCCAACACCCCAGGAACAACGGCCAAGGCACAGACCACTAGGCCAAGGTGCTAGACGATATAAAGGACGCTGAGAGTAATAAATACTCTCGGCCGCACACTTTAATCCTTTTTTTTCTCAAAAAAAATGCAAAGTATGTAACTGAGGAGATTCGAACCCGTGACCTCTGAGAAACAGGCTGCGCACTCCGACCAATTGAGCTACGCACTCAGGTTGTCGAGTAGTAATTCGAAATTCTTTTTAAAACCATTTTTTCTGTTATTAAAACGTTTCGATGTTCAACTAGTCCCCATTTCATTTTGTTTTCATAAAAATTACTGTACAACTCCAGATTAATTATTTCTTGTCTAATTTACATATCAGTATGAAAAAATAATTTTTTCAACAATTAAAACATATTTTCATACCATTAATTCGAAATATGAACTATCCCTACCACATTTTCTTCTCTTTTCGACATTTCTTAGCAATTAGCATTCTAATCTCTTTATCAACCAATTTCATATTAATTCTCTGTCCTTAATCATTTATCCTAACATACAAACTTATATTTTAATTTCTTTATGCCCATATTAACACAAAAGATCTATTTATTCACAGGAAGTAGTATTGCCAATCTACTAACTTTGTATATATAATTGTGGTGTAGATAATGAGACCTTCTTTAACAAACCGTGGTTATAATTAATCCATACAACTTAGATTTTTACTACTCAAATCACATACAATTTGCACACCCACATTCCAATCAATTCATAGGTCAATGTCCAATTAAAAGCGTACTCTTATTAATATTTTTCATGCCGTATTCATTCAATTTAATCTAGCATGCATCCCTAATTATAATATAGAAAATTTTACCCACCTTAATTTGGAGAGAACAAACACTACTAGCAGCCTCCTAGACGAAAGTTCTTGCAACGAAATGCTTCTCCTCCTTGTACACGCGCGCACAAGCCTCCAAGTACTCCAAAAAAACCGAGAGCTCCTTCCTTTTGATAGCCGGCCTTCTCTCCTTCTTGAATGCAAGCACAACTCCCACACACAACTCAATCTTTTAACTCACACAAATATAATTTAGACTATAGATTTGGAAGAGAATAATTTTACACAAGAATAACTAGCCAGGGGGGGTATTTATACTAAAAATCAAAGAGAATGGAGAGCTAGGATCAATTGGTTGGTTGTAAGATGGAGGGCTAGGATGAAAGTAGGAGTTACATTAACTACCCACAACCTAGTAAGTTGTTTTTTTTAGGCCCCTCGCCAAATAGACGTCATTCGGACAAACAAGAGGAACCACACCATGATCACCATGACAAAATTTTATTTCCCTCCAAAAGAACCACAACCGGCCTAGAGGAGAGTGCATTTTGCACGTGTTCGTGCAATGCACGTGCATGCAACTAGGTCCAAAAGTTGTAAATTAAATTTTTGTATAAAAATAAAATAGTCTTTAAATTGTATTCTACATGACAAGTTGTATAAAAATAGTCCATGGGCTTTAATTTATGGGCCAAAATAATTATTATAAAATAAAATAAATGAATTACATTTTGGGCTTTTTAAAAGAAAAGGCTTTTTAAAAGAAAGGGCTTTTCATCCATTTAAAAGAAGGCTTTTATATAAAATAATTTGAAAGCATAAATTTAAATATTTATACCCATCACAATGAAAATAATTATAAGATTTAATTCAACCAAAATATTGCACGTGCACACTACGTGCAAAATAAAATAATTTTTCATTAATGAAAAATCAGGGCATTACAGGCGAGGACTTGGCATATGCCGCGAGTTGCTAGGAGCTGGAGGAGGAGTTGGGGACCATCGGCGAGGACTCTGGACCGGAGGAGGAGAGGGGATCTTGGGAGCATTGGTGTTGGGACGGAGATTGAAAGCTTGTAGGACGGTTGCTTGAAACTGCTGGAACTCGGCACGGGTGATGGGTGCCTCATCGTTCCTATGATGGTGCCGACCGGCAGGAAAATGGGGTCTTCTCCTGTGATGCTCGGGGGACTCTCTCCGCCCCCTTCGGATAGGGGACCTTCTGTTGTCTCGGCAGTGAGGAGATCGCTCATCCGGACGGTGTTGGCGAGAGGCTCCCTCTCGGGCCCGCTTTTCATCCAGATGGCGGCGAAGATCCTCATCCTTCTGCCGATTGAGGACGGTGTTGCGGAGGTCGAAAGCTCGGGGATTATGGGAGGCCATAGAATCCGAAGAGGCATTTTGGATGGAGACGTGGTCCGGATGGAGAGGTTGTTTCTGCGGGTTGGGACCCTTAGGAGGTTGTTGATTCTGAGGAGGAGGCAGGTCCTGTTGGAGTGGGTCTTCCGCTTGAGGAGGAAGTTGCCCCTGCTGCGGAGCGGGTTGGATGGGAACTTCTTGTTGCTGATCGGGGTTGGGTCCTCAGTTGGACCCTCTTGATCTGACTTTCCTAGGAGGCATGGCTGGAGAGGATCTGACCAACGGGAAGAGGGGAGGCTGCTACTCGTTGTTTCCCACAAACAGCGCCAATTTGTTGCCGCTGAATCTGGTGTGGGGCAAACAGATAGTATTTGTGGATTCTTGGAAAACTTTGAATAACAAACCTGTTACCTGTTCCGCCGGAGTTTGACGCTGACTCCCGCCGTACACCTACAAAAAGTGAGAGACACCGGGGTTGTTCCCGGCGACGCACCCTCCGATGCTCAAGTCGGTAATCAGAAGTGATTATGAAAGAGCGCAAAACTGGCAAAAGATTGATTACCTCTTAATGGAGATGGATGGGGGGTATTTATAGGCGCCGCTGGATCAGATTAGGAATGTAATCCCTATGGTTAGATAAGGAATGTAATCCCTAATCCCCAGTGAAAGGATAGATATGAATCAGGGCCGTTGATTAGGATTAATCAGAAATCCTAATTCTATCCTTTCTGGACCGGGTTTGCTGTGGGTTGAAACCCGCACCCAGTTGAGGTGGATCCGTTCGCAGGTTAGTAGGTCTCCGAGGAGGAGAACCAGTACCCACTTCAGACCTATTGGTAGGTGAAATTACCGTTTTATCCCTGGTCTTCAAGATTCGTGCTCGATTTGGACGGTTCCGATTTAACCTCATTTTTAGCCATATCAGCCCACTAGGAGAGATACCCAGTCCATTAGGGTTGTAAGTCAAATCTCTTATCCCCAACAAGAGAGTAACTGATTCAATCTCTTAAAGGGGAAGGAGTCTAGAGAAGATATCAGATTTATATCAATCTTCTAACTGATTTCCAGGCCTATAAATACCCTCCCCCTCCCTCGGTCAGAAGGTAATCAATCTTTTCTTCTCTCAAACTCTATTTGTCTCTCTGGTTCTGACTTGAGCATCGAAGGGTCTGTCATCTGAGCCAACTCCAGTGTTTCTGGCTTTTATGCAATTCCATCGGCCTCATCAGCAATTGTCAGATCCTGACCCTCTTTCAACGATCCAAATTCAATCTTGGGAGATCCAACCACTTTTTAAAGTGCCAATCAAATGTAAGATCTTTCGTAGTTTTCTTCAAAATATAAACTCACTGTCTGTTTGCTCCCACACCAAAATAAGCAGTAACATTAATTATAAATTAACAGATTTGTAGTAACAGTATATGCACCCCAACCCCATTTTTACTAGTAAAAGACTTTTCCCAACATGTTATACTTGGATCACCATTCTTGAATGAATTATGCCAATTACACAAGTAGATACTAGCGGTATTACTGCTACCTTTAAAGGAGAAACAATGGTTTTTGAATTTATTACAGACCCTCAAACAAGGATACTAAATGAAGTAAAATAATTTATTCTTAAATAAAAGGAGATTAGGCCTGGAAATCAAATTGAACAACAATTAAAGAATACCTTAAAGAAGAAATATCCTATGCTCAAATTGAACAACAATTAAAGAAAGAAAAAGCTAAATATTTAATAAATCAAGATTTTGAGAAATTCAAAACAACTACTTGTAGTTCTCTACCAAATGCATGTTGGTACAAAAAACAACATATTGTAACTCTTCCATATGAAGAAAATTTTGTTGAGAATACAATACTGACTAAGGCACGACCGTGTCAGATGAAACAAGAATACCTTGATTTATGTAAAAAAGAAATGGAAACCCTATTGAAAATAAATTAATTAGAAGATCATAATCCCCATCGAGTTGCAGTACTTTCTATGTTAATAACAACGCAGAAAGAGAAAGAGAAGTTCCTCGATTCGCTAATAATTACAAACCCCTTAATAAGGTATTAAAATGGATAAGATATCCAATTCCCAATAAATTAGACTTATTAAATTGCATTCATAGTGTGAAAATATTTTCTAAGTTTGATTTAAAATATTGTTATTGGTTGATTCAAATAGAAGAAAATGATCGATATAAAATAGCATTTACTGTCCCTTTTGGGCATTACGAATGGAATGTAATGCCATTTGGTTTTAAAACTGCCCTTTTGAATTCTAGAATATCATGAATGATTTTTTTAATCCATACACTAATTTTACCTAAAAGGATCTTATAAATTTTTAGACATAAATAGAAATGAAAGAAAGAAAGCTTACAATTTAAAGCCGTAGTCTTGTAAAACAACTTCTTCAATCTTTATGAAAAGCTTCAAATATTACATCATACTTAGCACACAGTACAGAAATATTACAGATAAAAAGTGGAGAATAGAAGGATGCCTTACATCAGATTCAGGCTAACATATTTATAGAGGAGAAAATAAGAAAGGAGAGGTGGGAGAAAGGTAGGTCAAATCTTCGGTAGCTCGTTTTCTTACGATGCTTTATTAAAGTGTCATTTTCTTTATTATGCTTTGGTGCTGGCATTGCTAACACCAGTCTTTCTTTAAGCGGTTTTATAAAAGCTTCTTTATGACGAGGACGGATTCGTTCTCTAGGATCTTCTATATATATATATATATATATATATATATTCGTTCTCTAGGATCTTCTATATACCGAGGGCGAGTATTTGCATTAACCGAGGAGGACGCTGGTAACTCGGAAGATGTAATACAGGGTATGCAAGAATTTTAATTTTAATTTTGAATCAATGTAATAAGTAAAACCTTTATTTAAGAACAATTTAAGATTGAGTATCATTCTTATTGTAACAGGAGATGTTTTAATTAATGGAATAAAGGCAAAGTTTTTATTTGACACTGATTCATCACATACTTTTGTATCGCCAAGTTTTGCAAAGATCTTAGGTGTGGAACCGAAGTTGTTTCCAGGCAGGGTTTTGTCAGTGGCAACGCCATCAGGTGAAGAATTGATTGCGGATCGATATTACGAGGGCTGTGATATCGAGATTGGTGGGAGGTTGTTCGACATTGATTTGATCGAGCTGAAAGTCTTGGGAGTGGATGTCATCGTGGGCATTGATTGGATGGCAATATATGATGCCACAATTGAATGCAAGCAGAAAGAGGTGTTGGTGAAAGCACCTGGTGGACCTGCAGTGACTTTCCAAGGGAAGAAGAAGATTCCAAAGGTGACTGCAATGGTATCAAAGATGGTTATTCCAGATGAAGTAAGGGGCATTCCGGTTGTTAGAGATTTTCCTAAGGTGTTCTTGGATGATTTCCCAGGATTACCACCGTAGAGAGATGTGGAGTTTTGCATTAATGTTCAGCCGGAGAGTGCACCGATTTTCAAGGCTCCGTACAGGACGGCACCTGTAGAGCAAGATGAAGTGAAGAAGCAGATTGAGGAGCTGTTGAGCAAAGGGCTTATTAGGCCGAGTTCTTCTCCGTGGGGAGCGCCAGTGCTGTTAGTCAAGAAGAAGGATGGGTCAATGAGAATGTGCATTGACTACAGGGAATTGAATAGGGTGACTATTCAGAACAAGTATCCACTGCCGCGGATTGATAATTTATTCGATAGGCTTCGAGGAGCAGCTGTGTTTTCGAAGATTGATTTGAGATCAGGGTATCATCAGGTTCGAGTCAAGGAGGAAGATGTGAGTAAGACAGCTTTCAGGACTCGTCATGGACTTTATGAGTTCTTGGTAATGCCATTCGGGTTGACGAATGCGCCAGCAGTGTTCATAGATATGATGAATCGGGTTTTGAGGCCATTTATTGACTCCTTCGTGGTGGTTTTCATCGATGACATTTTGGTGTATTCGAAGTCGGAGGAGGAGCATTCTACGCACTTGACAGCGGTGTTACAGAAATTGCAGGAGCATAGCTTGTATGCCAAGTTGTCGAAGTGTGAGTTTTGGAAGTCTGAGGTATCTTTCCTTGGTCATATTCTTTCTAAGGAGGGAGTAGCCACTGATCCTCAGAAAGTTGAAGCAGTGAAGGATTGGCCCAGGCCAACGTATGTGAAGAAAGTCAAAGTTTCTTGGGTTTAGCTGGTTACTACAGTTGATTTATCCAGGGTTATTCTCAGATTGCAGTTCCTTTGATAGGTTTGACCCGGAAGAATGTGGCATTTGTGTGGACCGATAAGTGCGAGGAGAGTTTCCTTGAGTTAAAAGAAAGGTTAACTACTGCACCTATCTTAGCTTTGCCGCAAGCTGGGAAGGATTATGATATCTACAGTGATGCGTCTCTCAGAGGTTTGGGATGTGTCTTGATGCAAGAAGGCAAGGTTATTGCCTATGGTTCGAGGCAACTGCGTCCGCATGAGAAGAATTATCCGATGCATGACTTGGAGCTAGCAGCTATCATTTATGCCTTGAAGCTATGGAGGCATTATGTTTATGGTGAGAAGGTTAATATGTACATTGACCACAAGAGCTTGAAGTACATTTATCAACAGAAGGATCTTAATCTTCGGCAGAGAAGGTGGTTGGAGGTATTGGAAGACATTCGTCCTGAGATCAAGTATCATCCGGGCAAGGCGAATGTGGTGGCCGATGGACTTAGCAGGAAGAGTAGTTTATCAAGTTTGATCACTACTCGAAGTGAGTTGGCAGCAGAGATTGATCAGGCAGGTATCGAGGTGGTACTGCAAGGTTTAGGGGCATCTTTGGCTTAGTTGAGGCTATAGCCGTCCTTGAGAGAGAGGATTGTGGAAGGTCAGAGATCAGACTCAGAGATTCAGAAGATGTTGCAACAGGTTTCAAAGGGCAGACTATCAGAGTTTCGTGTCCAAGATGGAGTTCTTTGGTTGGGTGAGAGATTGTGTGTTCCAGATAATGCAGATTTGAGAAAGAGTATCTTGCAAGAAGCACACATTACGTTGTTGTCAATTCATCCAGGAGGCACGAAGATGTACAGGGACATCAAACAGCACTTTTGGTGGTCTGGTATGAAGCGGGATGTAGCAGATTTTGTGGCAAGGTGTCTGACTTGTCAGCAGATCAAAGCAGAAAATCAGAGACCTGGGGGTTTGTTACAGCCGTTGCCCATTCCGGAGTGGAAGTGGGAGAATATCAGTATGGATTTTATCACGGGTTTGCCGAGGAGTTCGAAGGGCAATGACTCGATTTGGGTTGTCGTGGACCGTTTGACTAAGTCGGCTCACTTTCTAGCCATGAAGATTACTTGGTCGATGGAGAAATTGGCTGAGTTGTACATTGGTGAAATTGTGAGACTTCATGGAGTTCCTGTGTTGATTGTATCCGACAAAGATGCAAGGTTTACTTCAAGGTTTTGGAAGAGCCTACAAGCAGCTTTAGGCACCAGAACTGATTTCAGTACCGTGTTTCATCCACAGACCGATGGTCAGACTGAGAGGGTGAATCGAGTGCTGGAAGATATGTTGAGGGCTTGTGTTATGGATTTTGGTGGTAGTTGGGAGAGATACTTGGCATTGGTTAAGTTTGCTTATAACAACAGCTACCATACAAGTATTGGAATGGCACCATATGAGGCTTTGTACGGGAGAAGGTGTAGGGCACCTGTTTGTTGGTATGAGGTTAGCGAGAGGCAGATGTATGGTCCTGAGATCATACAACAGACATCCGAGAAGATAGAGCTGATTCGCAAGAGATTGGTCGAGGCTCAGAGTCGGCAGAAGAGTTATGCTGATACTCGACGAAGAGACTTGGAGTTTGAGGTTGGGGATGCAGTTTTTCTCAAGGTTTCTCCGACCAAAGGAGTGATCAGGTTTGGTAAGGGAGGTAAGTTGGCGCCAAGGTATATTGGTCCATACAGGATCATGGAGCGGATTGGCAAGACCGCATATAGATTGAAGCTTCCAGAGGAGTTGGCACAGGTGCATGACGTATTTCATGTGTCATTGTTGAGGAAGTATGTGCCAGATCAGAATCATCAGTTGGTAGAGATTCCTGAAGATTTACAGGTGAACTTGAGTTACAAGGAACAGCCTGTTGAGATCATTGATCGTAGGGAGAAAGTTCTCAGGCGCAAGGTGATACCTATGGTCAAGGTATTGTGGAGGAATCAGCAGTTCGAGGAGGCTACTTGGGAGCCTGAGGACCGCATGCAGAAGGATTTTCCTGAGCTTTTTGCATGAGTGTATTTCTGTTATGTGATTGTAATTCTTTGAATGATAGTACTTTGAGATGAGTTGTATTTCTCTTATTTGTATGAGTTGTAATATGCAATTATTTGAATTATGTTTCCATTTATGGGATGTTGATTTCTTTGATGATATGTTGTTTGGACTCATTAGTAGTAGTTCTGAGGACAGAACTCTTCTAAGGAGGGAGTGATGTAGAACCCCGTATTTTCAAATATTATTGTTATATTTGAAAATGAATTTAAATTTATTTTTAGAGATTTAATGAATATTTTCAGAAAAAATTTATCCTTTGCACACGTGCAAATACTTTTGATGAGTTTGAAAATTAAGTTTTATTCATGGAAAATTATTATTTAATATTTGGGATTTATTTAGTATTTTTCCAGATTTTTCTGAAATTAATTGGAACTATTTGCAATTTTTGAGAAAAGAAGGACCTTTTTGCAAATCCGACATTTTTAGGGGTTAAAGTGCAAAATGTACATTCTGAATGTTTTGAACAGTAATGATTGAGATTTAGAATTTATATTTTCTTTTAAATCCTAATTTAAGTGAGTTTTTATGGAATTTCCAAGGATAGAACTATATATGTAAATTGTATTTTGGAAATGATTATTTTGCAAAAGTGAGGGTAAAACCCTAATAATCAATCCCGGATATTTAAAGGATTTTTCTCCAGCTGTCATTGTTGATAATATACAGAAATTTTGGAGATTTATTTTGGTGGAGAAAGGAGTTTTTGGATCTAGCAAAAGGCAGACTTTTTCGTGGACTTTTTCTCAATCCAAGGTGAGTGATATAAAAATTTGTTTTGTTGTTGGATTTAATGATTATGAATGAAATGAATTTGTCTTGTTGTTGATCTATGTGTGCAAGTATCATTGACGTATTGATTTGATGTTGTGAACGATATAGATCTTGTATTGTGGTATGAATCATGTGAATAATTGTGGATGAAATAGTAGATCTTTATTATTAAAATTGTGTTGCTAAAGGCATGTTAAGATTTGAGTATGAACATCTGGACATTAGATTTATAAATCAGATTTTGATTTAGACTTGTGAAAGAAATTCAGATCTTGCAAAACCCTAATGGAAGAATTTGTGATTTAGAACATGAGAACTTGAATTTTGACATATTGATGTTTTGAGTAATATATACATATACATGATGAGGATTTGTTGAGATTTATCATTTTTCCTGAATACGAACTATTTTCATAAACATTGAATCATTAGAAAGCTCCAGTTTTGATTTTGTAATCAGACCTAAATTTTGAGAACTGTAGACCGACAGTCGACTGGCCTACTGTACAGTTGACTGGTACGAGCCTGATACTGTATTTTTAGAATCTTTGAAAAAGTCGTTCTGGACAGTCGACCTAGTTCATAGGCAGTCGACTGGTTCGCTGAGAAATTTATTTTGAAAAATTATTAGTCCTTTCTGGACAGTCGACCTATGACTCCTTTAAGTCGACTCATATACTTAGAATATTTTTGAGAAAATTATTGGAAATTAACTCGGGTAAGTCAACTGATCCCCTTTTAAGTCGACTGTTATATGACTTAGTTTATTTTTGTAAAATTTTGGAAATTCGTCTTCTGGACAGTCGACTTACTAAAGTATAAGTCGACTGGTACTGAAGGATCTTTGTAAACTTTAGTGCTATTTCAAATGATTGATTTTTCTGATAATTCAGTCCCTATTTGACATTCAGTTCAGTATTTGATTAAGCATTTGACTTTGAGAAATTCAGTTAAGTATTTAAATTGAGACATTTAGTTGAGCCACTTTGTTTAGTGGAACTTTGTTTTGACATTTGAGTTGAGTCTCTAGAGGTGTGTGACCCTAGTATACCGGTGTTGAGTATTTTGTTGAGGCCCATTGAGGCATTTCAGTTATTTAGAATTGAATTTAGGCCGGTAGGGTATACCACTCTAGGAGATTCGTTAAGTAATTAATTAACCCAAAAATGATAAGGACAGGCACTAGTGGTGATATGATGAACGGGAACATGAGTCAAGAACCTCAGTATGGCTTTCGGTGTGGGATTTAATCTCCGGAATTATCACAGTAGATTATTAGTGGTGTGGGATGTCTCCGGAATTATCACAGTCTTGTGGTGTGGGAAAATCTCCGGAATTATCACGGTAACTACTTGTGGTGTGGGATTGATCTTCGGAATTATCGGAGTCGAGGTGAAGCACATGTGGTATTCGTGTGGTGACGTGTCAATGTTTCGGTGTGGGATTTGATCTCCGGAATTATCACAGTAGATTATTAGTGGTGTGGGATATGTCTCCGGAATTATCACAGTCTTGTGGTGTGGGACAATCTCCGGAATTATCACGGTAACTACTTGTGGTGTGGGATCGATCTCCGGAATTATCGGGCATGAGATACTATCCATAGTTTATCTTTATCTCGTAGTAGTCATCGTGTTAGGATTAGTTCATAACGCGGGGGATTGAACCCTATGAAGTGAAGACGTTAAGGGCTTGCACCGAACCTATGTAGTATGGGATGCATAGACTTCGACAAGTACGCATTAGAGAGTCTGCATATAGAACTTGTGTTTCTTGACTTGGTTTTATGCATGTGGTTTTCCTGTTTCTACACCTGACACTTAGCTTAGTGCCACTTGATGTTTTAAGTTACCTGTCATTTCGTACTTTCCATATTCTTTTAGTACTTATTGTTTAAGAATTTATGAGGTATGATCTTTTATGTTGTTTGTTTGTTTTTATAGCTCTCACACCATTTATGGCTGACCCCTTTAGTTTGGGGGTTAGGGATCATCTCTAGCCTCACATGTTGCAGGTTGTTGCTTAGAGTTTGGAGGTTTGGATGCTTGAGGCATATTTGAGATAAATTGATTTATAAGAGTTTGTGTAAAATTGTAAAAGCAGTTTTGAGATATTTTGTGTTGTAAATAAAAGAAATTTATGAGTTGAGATGTTTGAATTCTGCTGTGCTATGTTAGTGATTGTTGTAATAAAAGTTGGAAAATTTAGTGGTGTTGGTTGTGTTTAATATTATATTGAAGTGGATCGCTGGGAATGTGCCACGTATTTTCCAACATATCATCCCAAAACACCTCAACCGCTTCGTCTTCCTCTCTCCTACCTCCCGACTAATTCCAAATCCATCCTCTCCCCTCTCCCATCCACCCTCCGGTCGCGCCGCCAGACTGCAGCCAGGGCGACAACGACGCGCTGCCCTCCAGCCAATCACGACCAGTAGCGGTGCAGCTCCCCTGCATTGCTACCCCCCCCCCCCCCCCCTCCGCCCGATGCCAAACTTCCCCCTGCACTGTCTCGTTGCCAGCAGACCCCCTCCGCAGCTTCGTCGGCAGCCCCTCAGCGACTACAGCCACCCCGCTTCCCCTCCGACAGTAGTCGACAGCAGCAACAGAAGCTTCATGTGCCGTCGTTGTCCCCGTCGACCATCCCCCTTCGCCGTTGTGCCACCCCACCATGTCGGCAGCCCTGTCCCGTCACCGTGCCGCCCGTCGTCGGAGCCATGCTAGTGCACCGTTGCCCTTGCTATTGGTCTTGATCACTTCTTGATCATGGCTTTCAACCTCAGCCGTCCATTGGATCTTGATTATCATGCTTGATTGGATGTGGACCGTCGATCTCCTCTTGATCATCTGATCAGATCCTAGTCATCCGATTTCCTCTTGATCATCACAATCATGATGAATATCACGATTCCTTTGATCGTAGCCGTTCGATCAATCGATCTTGATCTTCATCATTATCTTCATCATCAGGAAAATCTGACCGTCCAATCTAATCAGATCATCTTGATCTTGATCTTCGATCTCAGCCATCCGATTGTGTTCGTGATTGGTTCGTGTGTTTGTTCGATCCGTTTGTTGTGTTCGTGCCCGGAAATCCGTTCCCGTTATTCTCATCCTTTGCATCGTTTCCGTCGTCATCGGTTAAGGCAAGTAACTTGTATTAAATTCCTTTAAAATACAAGTACTAAATACCGCTTGTAGTGTAGTTGGGTTCTAGAGACAATTTGTGCGTGAAACCCCTTATTGATATTGTCTCTATAGTGATGATTTGACCATAGTTGCCTCCCGACACATATGACATGATACAACCTAGGATTGACCACTTTTGATGTATATGTTCATGCTTTCTTGAGATATCTATGTTTGATGTGTTATTCGTGTTATACTTGTCGAATATTTGTAGAATACCCTATACTATGTTTTCTGGACATCTAGTACTCTATATTTCATGTTTGGGTTGATTTGGATGAATTTCGTGTGATCTATGTTGTTTTGAATATGAAGAACAAATCTGTATTTTCTGTTACCCTGATGTTGTTCAGTATGTTAGACCCTATTAAGGTCAGTATTTGAAAATATTTTGTGAACATGAAATGCAGAGAATTTTGTCTATTTTCTAATCCCTTTGACGGTTCTCAGTTTCGAGTTACGGTTTGTGAGTTATGCCTATTTTATTACAGTAGTGTCGAAAGATTTCTAGATTTCGTTTTCTATGAATTTTGAAAAGTAATCTATTTTTATTCTGGTGTTAAAATAATTATTTTGATCTGAAATTTTGCACAGTACTTCTAGACTTGATTTTGGGTTTTCCAGAATTTTGGTGGATTTACTTGAGGAGTTATACAAACCTTTTCATGCTTGCAAACAAAGATTTTACATGTAGAATTTTACTACTGTTCAGTAAAGAACCTGATTTTCGACCTAATTCTACTTGCTGTCTCTAAAACATTTCTGAATATGAAAGTTAACCTACTGTATCTATTTTATTACCCTTTTGGTGGATTTGGATTTCGATTTATGGTTTGTGAGATATTGCTATTTTCGGACTACAACGTTTGTGATTTCAGATTTACAAAATTGTCGTGTCTTGATGTTTTCTGATTTTACTTGACTATCCTATTTATATTGGAAAATTCTGAAACTTTATATTCTTATAGTAAACATATAGAGGAACACCCCAGATTTTCATGGATTTAATTAAAGAGTTTTCATGCTGTTTTCCTGATTCTGAATACAATCATCTGATTTCTGACTGAACTTGTTTTCTGGAATCAAACCTGTTTTGATTTATGATGTTGTGAAATACTATATGACTTATATATATTTGCTGGATTCGGAAGGGAGTATATTTTTCAGATCCTTCGACGGATTCATATTTGTATTTTTGTGGCAACGGCAATCCTTGTTTTAGTACAGTAGTGTCTTGCTGTCCTAAACTAGCATTTGCATGATTCTATTCCTTTATGAACTGTCTATCATCTGTACATATTTATTTGTCACCCTGAACTTGTTACATGTTTATACCATGTTATTCTCACTCTGTTTTCTGCATATACATGCATGTCTGATAATAATAATAAATAACCAAGTCGGGGTTAAGGGAAAGATCTAGTAGTAGGAAATTATAGAAATGTGTACTTGGAAGGGGGTCCGTGTTTTTCATACTGAGCATCGGTTATACTGTTATACTGATTACCTGACTGCACATTTTTCTATAGGAAGGTGTACTCGGAGAAGGACCAATAGGTTCTGACTATCTGATTACTGTTACTGATTACCTGACTGCACACTTCCCTATAGGAAGGTATACTCGGAGGAGGACCACTAGGTTCTGACTGTTACTGTTACTGTTACTATTACTGTTACTGTTACTGTTACTGTTACTGATACCTGAGTACATAGCCCTATATAGTTCCCTACGAAATCTAAAACGAAACTGTTTGAATGTAGCAACCATGTAGTAAAAGGATAGATGCATGAAGTGCTACCTATGTAGTAATAAACACAAGACTGTAAGAACTGACATCTGTTACACTGTTATAAGTTACATGCTTCTGAACACTGTTACCTGCTATCATCTGACTGTTACTTGACACTATTATCTGTTACTGACTGATTGTTACCTGATACTGTTATCCATATACTTGTCTGCATACTGTTGACACTTAATACATGTTACCTGTACCTGTTAGTATACCATGCTACTTGATTCTGTTTGCCTGATTCATGTTAGATATTCTATTCTGTTGATATGCTTATACCATGCCTGTTTATTCCTGTTGTTATTTTATATTTGTTGTTTTACTCCATGTACTTGTATCCTGCACTACAAGCGGCCCGTAACTTGCATTGACGGAAGTTTTTTTTTTTTTCCTATCCCTGCAATTGTTAAATTGCATATTTTTTAGAACAGCTCCCAGATGGAATAGGCAAGATGAGATAATAACTGCTGGAGTTCTTGCTATTCTTATTTTTGTTTCCTGTTTCTTATTTTGAAAATTGTATCTGTTACTTGGATTATTTTGTATTTGGGCAATGTGACCCAGGATATTTGACATTTTCAGATCTAATTTATTTGATATTAATATTTTTTGGTTTCAAGTAAATTTCTGTTAGTATATTTGATTCGATTATGCATACTTGGTTGATTTTTTTGCTTCCGACTCGGATTATTTCTATGAGATATTGTAAAGATTCTGAACAGCTTATGGATGATGAAAATTATTTACTGGGCTTAGTCATGTATCCCTATTCCGTATTCTCTTTTGGGATGCGGGGCATGACAAGTTCAGATTGTTATAACCAAATGTAATATATATATATATATATATATATATATATATATATATATATATATATTCAGGTAAATTGCGAAAAGCACTCCTAATATATGAGTCAAAGCAGAAAACCCCCTATTCTATTGGCCAACGCGATAAACCCCCCAACTACGAATTGCAGTCAACTACTATACGGAAACCCTAAAAAAACTATATGAACTATCCAAATTGCCTTTATATTAACACATCATTTTAAAACTTGAAAACAAAACCAAAACAAAACTAAAACTAAAAACTAAAACTAAAACTAAAACTAAAACAAAACACACACACACACACACACACACACACACAAAATTTCATTGTCCCTCTTTCCCAAAATCTGTATTTTTTCCAACTCAAAATATAATCAAAATCTAAAATCTAAAATCCAAAATCCAAATCCAAATCACCAAATCCTAATCAAATTCCACTCTCTCTCTCTCCCCCCAAATCAAAATCCAAACCCAAATTTCCATCCAAGTCCAAAAAAATTTGTCTCCTCATCACCACCACCGAACTCCTTATCTCCATTATCATCATCAAGACTAATGCTTCTTTTTAACTTTTTTTGTTTCTTGCTTTGGTTGATGAATTTGTAGAATGGAGTTCAATGAGTTTTTTTGGAGTTAGAGAAGATGATGAAGTAAGTGAAGATGTGAGGAAGATGATGATGATGATGATGAAGTTGAAGATGGTGGGATGGAGGTCAAGATGGAGGCCAGGGGAAGTCGGGATTTGTATTTTAATTTTGATTTGGATATGGATTTGAATTTTGGATTTTAGATTTTGGACTCGGATTTGGATTTGGATTTAGATTTGGATTTGGAATTGGGAGAAAGAGAGAGAGTGAAATTTTTTGGTTTTCTTTTTTTCATGTTGGGGGTTGGGGGTTGGGGGGGGGGGGTAAATGGGTTTTTTAGGGGTTTGGGGGAGAGGGAGAGGGAGTGAAAACTTAAGATCAATTTGGAAATTTCACATAGATTCCGTACAGGAGTTGACTGCAATTATGAGTTGGGGGGGTTATTGCGTTGGCCGATAGTTTATGGGGATTTTTGCTTTGTTCATATAGATGAGAGGTGTTTTCGCAATTTATCCTATACAGTCATCAGTCTAATGTACAACATGTAAAGTACAGAAAAATTTTCCAATTCTAAACTCTAGTAGTTTGTCATGGTATCAGACGCCTCCAGAGACTCAACATCCTCTTCCCCACTCATGGCTGCCCCATCTCTTTCCCCCACCACTTCTCAACCCAAACATTTTTTGGCATGATTTCCATCAAACTTAACAGGGCAAACTACTTAATGTAGAAAGCCCAATTTGTCCCGATTCTTCAAGGTCTTTGTTTTCTTGGCTATGTTGATGGGACGTTTACTTGCCCCTCAAAGTTTAGTCTTGTTGTTGTTGTAGGAACTGATCCTGTAGATACCTCCCTAACTGCGACTTTGTCAGTTGGATCTTCTCCTTTGGTGAACCCCTACCTTCTTGTTTGGCATGAGCAAGATCAACTAATCCTTGGTTGGATCCTCTCATCTCTTACTGAAGCTGTGCTAGCTCAAGTAGTCTCTTGCACTTCCTTTCATGATGCTTGGACCACACTCTAGACACTTTTCTCTTCCTCCTCTCAACTTAAGTTTGAGCTCTCCAACATTACAAAGGGCTTTCATTCCATGGTTGACTATCTTAAGAAGATTAGGAGTCTTAGTGAATCCCTTGCTATTGTAGGTCATGTGGTGACTGATTCTGACCTCATTAATCACACGGTCGTTGGCCTTGAAATAGTGTATGATTCACTTGTGATGTCAATTTACACCAAGCTTGATGATCTCTATGTTGCTAACCTTCACAACACACTTTTTGAATTTTGAACATCTAAGTATTGCACGACAAGCTCACCTTGCTGCAAATTTCTCTGCGTCTGCAATTGTTTCTAGTAAAGGGTCTATGAAGGATCGTGATTCCTCAAAATCAAATGCTCGACGTAGTAACTTCACCAATAGTCGTGGCCGTGATGGGCGTCGCTACCAAGGCTCTCAGCGACAACAAGTGCACAGTTAGTTCTATGGATCGAATAATTGTCGTTCGCGTCAATGCCAAATTTATGGCATCTACGGTCATGGTGCCATGACTTGCCGTCGGCGCTTTGATAACAATGCTCAAGGCAACTCAAGATTTTGAAATTCTGGTGCGACCCTAGTGACTACTGCTCCACCTATGGTTGATCCGAATTGGTATCGAGATTCAGGCGCTACAAATCATTTGATCGCTGATCTTAATAATCTCTCCATTCACTATGATTATCCTGTCAGCGATAAGATTGTTGTAGGTAATGGTACGGGTTTGGAAATCTCTCACATAGGCCCTCTTTTTCTTCATCTTCTGGTTTTGTTTGCCTTCAACGTGTTTTGCATGTGATCCACGGCGTCCACGAAGCCCCGCTAGTCGACGGAATCGACAGATTGACGGAGCTACACGACGTCCTCGATGTAGCCGGTGTGCGATGAAGACGTAGTTCCACAGCATCGACGGGGCTCCACGGCGTCCCCCCCCCCCCCCCCCCGAGTCGTCGTGAATCTAGCGCTCCCCTAGCATTTTCGCCTCGCCGATCTTCGCGGCGGTGAAGATGTACACAAAATTCGGTGCTCCTTCCCTCGCGTCTCCGTCTCGCACCTCCGAGCTCGTCCCCCGGTGCGCCGCCTCACTTCGACGGCAGAGGTTGGTGTGGCGCCGGTTGCTAGTTCATCTCGCACATAGATTGTGAAGCCTGCCGCCAGTTCGTTGTGGGCATTGCCTCCCCAGATCTCCAAGCTCATCCACCGGTGCAACGCCGCACTTCGACTGCAGAGTTTGTCGTCGTGCCTATCCTGGATGTTGGTCGCGCCTCCTTAGGTTGCGGAGCAACATCTTCGTCGCACCAGAGCATCCTCCCGCGCCTTTGGTTGCGATTGCCTCGGATCTGGGTGATGGCGAACCCCCCCCCCCCCCCCCCCCCCCCGCGGCTCACATTGCTTCCTGACTTCGAAGGTGGAGAGCTCCTACGGTGGGGAGATCCAGTTACACCTGTGTTGGGAAAGATTTGCTATTAGAGAGGGGGAGTGAGATGTTTGCACGATTGTGGGGCTTGGGCCCGAAGATGGGGTCCCCCCATAATGTGCGCTCTCTTGTTTCAACTTCTGGGGTGTCCAACGACGTTGCCGGTGTAGTCTTGATAGCAGCTACTATCTGGCTATTGAGCTTCCTCCAGCTTAGGCCACTGTCTCGTAATAGTGTCGTCTCTTCCCACGGTCTAGGAGTAAGAATCGAGATGAGTCTGTGTGGTGAGAAATCGCTTAAGAGAGCAAGAGCGTGAGAGAGGTAGAGGTATCCTCTCAACGGCTCTCTCCTGGAGCGTGATCTTTTTGGTGGGGTGAGCGAGATAGTTTTTTGGTGAGAAATCGCCGGACAAAGCACAAGCGTAAGAGAGGTGAAGGTATCCTCTTCACGGCTATCTCTTTGGTAGCGGCTGTGAGAGCTGTTAGCGCGTTTGTAGGATGAATGATGGTGGAGATGGACAGAGGGTGTGGTTGATATGCTTGTGTCGTATTTCGGCCTGCGGGGTTTGGGCCCAAAGATGGGGTCCCCCTAGTGAGGAGAAGGTAGGGATGGAAGGGTGATAAAAGCCTGCCAGACTAGTTTCAGGTGGGTGTGCACGTGTTGTGGAGGCAGTGTACGAAGTGAAACTGACGTGCATACAATTTAGCTGGACCGAGCTTATGTGTCGGTCCACCCTCCAGGATTGTTGAAGGCATTTGTTGTTTGTATGGGTCATGTTGCTTCATGTATGTTTTATTTTCTGTCTGGCCCAGTTCTATGGGTTTGTATCGTTAATTTCTTATTAATGAAAAGGGTGACCAGATTTCACCTTTCCCTTAAAAAAAAACGTGTTTTGCATGTTCCTTCCATTACAAAAAAAATTCATATTTGTCTCTCAACTTTTTTATTTTTTTGAATAAAATATGACAAATGGTCATCAGTTATATTAATGAGTCGTTAACAAAATAGCTATAAAAGTTGCTACAAACCATGTGGACCCTATGGCTTCTATTCTCTCTAGAGTTAATATTAGATCTCGCAACATGTTAGTGAACATTATTTGCCCTAGATGCAACTTGGTTGATGAGGACACTAGTCACATTTTATTCCTGTGCCATAGGGCCATACTTGCTTGGGAGGTTATTTGTTTGGGTTTTGGGTTTCCTTTGTGTCCTGTTACTCCTAATGATGTGTGGGGAAACTCACAAGCTAAAACGGTTAAGAGAGAGTGTAGGATAGTGTGGAATATTTCAGCTGCTACTACCATGTGGACGCTATGGCTAGATCGCAGTGATGCATGTTTTCATAATCATTTTAGAAAATTCCCCATCATGATGCATAAAACTTTTTATCTGGTTGATGCTTGGGCAGGAGCGAGAAAGAGACTTCGTATAGATGACACTGAGTTGTTGCCATGTGGGGACTAGGTGATCGTGATTGGTGGGTGCTAGTTGTGTGTCTTCTCTTCGGTAGACAGTGTGGATGTGACTTGATCCGCTGATGATGTATCTGTATCTGTTTTTATTTCTGTAGTATTTCTGTAGTAGTTGTTGTTTCTATTTGTTGACTTTTGATTTGGAGGGTTATTCGACTAGCATGGGTACCCTTTGTACTTTGATTGTTGTCTCTGAATTTTGTAAAGACCGCGATAGTACTTTTTTTATTAATCCTTTTGGCTTCTTTGTCAAGGACAACCGCACGGGGAATGTGATTCTACAAGGTCCGCTTAAAGATGGTCTTTACCAACTTCAAATTGGTAGCTCCATCACCCCTTCATCAAATCGTCATTCCGCCTTATTGGGAGAGCGTGCTCCTGCCTTGGTTTGGCATCAACGTCTTGGTCATCCTAGTTCTGAAATAGCAAACCGAGTCATTTCAAAATTTAGTTTACTCATTTCCAATAAAAAGTTTGTGTTTTGTTGACCATGTCTATTAGGAAAGAGTCATAAGCATCCTTTTCTTCCTAATTCAAGAATTATTCAGCATCCTTTGGAAATAATTTATTCAGATGTGTGGGGCACTGCACCTTCTATTGGGTTTATGTCTTGCATACTAAGTTAGATAAGAAGACGACGAAGCGATGGAGGAATCAAGGCGATCGGAGACGAATGGAAGAAATCCAAACAGTAACAGTAGCAATAGAGGCATGTACAGTCGACCGACACCCTCTCTAGAATTGGCGAGAGGTCAACAGTCGACCGCACTTGTGTGCGGTCGATCGCGCATGGCTGATGCAGTTTTCGGGTGTGGGTCTGGATGATTCGTTGGAAGCACAACTTTCTCTTTAAGTTAGATCGTACGACTCTTATCATAGAGTTATCTCTTCAGGAATATATAATGGCTATTGTATAAAAATATCAAACTAAGTTTCTCAAGATCTTTATATATTGTTGTAATTGGCCTCCAGTGAGAGCCAAAAGAACAATATATATATAGCAAGACTCATAACTAACTACTCGGAATCATTGTTACAGTATCGGATGCACCAGAAGAAAAAAAGTTGTTGGGTCACTCAATGAAGAAAAGTACCACTCTTCTAGATCATACAATGGAGTTCAAAATGGAGTTATCTGAACCAAGGGCGATAACTATGCTAGATGGATAATCTACCAAGAAGAAGTTTTCTGTAGCAGGTATGATCAAGGGCTTGGAGGAGGATGCACTTAGAAAGGAGAGTCAGAAACTTGTGCCAACTTCTATGAGTTTCTTGGAGGTGGATTGTACTTTGAATGGAAGGGAAAGTGCAGGTAAGGGTAAGGTCTGTTGCCATCATTGCAGAGGGATTTGGCATTACATGAGAGACTATTACAAGCGGTTGAGTCAGAGGGGCGCCAAATTCAGTGCCGCTGAATCAGGTGATAGCTTAAACAGTACTTTTGTTTTAAGTTCTTTAGATATGGATCCAGTTGTTCTTTGGATTCGGTTAGTTTTTTTCAAATTTGCTCCGAAAGGAAGTTGGTTTTTACTTACAAGTTTGCATCATGTTGTTGTGTGAAAACAAATATTGGTAAGATTTGTGAAGTAATGGGTGAGAGAACAAATGAGTTGATGATGACAAATGGAAAGGGACACACTCTAGAGGAGGTCATGTATATTCCTTTGTTGAAACAGAGCCTGATATCCAGGAGAACTTTTGTAGCACTGGACTGCAGGTACACAAATCCAGGTGGAGTTCTTCCAGTTTGGAGAAGTCTTCGTAAGGTGATGGAGGGTGAGAGGGGTATTAGGTAGGGTCAGCACAACCTCTACCAGCTGTAGAGGAACATGAAACCTTGGAGAAGTAGTTTGAAGCTTATTGTTCCTAAAGCACAATTTAGTTTGTCGTCACTAGAATCATCCGAGCGAGACTATGATGTTCGAATATCGTCGAGATGTGGAGAGTATCTCGGGCTAGGTGGAGTTCGTGCGGTGGGCGGCCTCCGTGTTAACACCTACTGGGGTGCACCTTTGAGGAGCATACCAACTGGAGAAAAACTGATGGAGATAGATTCAACTAGCAGAAGAAGCCACAGAGCCGAGTTGTTTGCAAGAGGAGAATAAAATAGCCTAGAAGGTTTTAAATCACACAGGTATGGTGTAACTCCCTGTTCCAGTTATATGTATTTTATTACGTGAATTTTGTACTTCAATTTTTAGATCAGTTTTATTTTTCTCTTTGGACTCTTTATCTAAAGCCAGAATATTTTTCTGATCAATTCTATAATTTTGTGATTTTTTCGATCGGAGTTTAAATACAAACATTAACCTTGATTAATCCTAATCCTAATCCTAATCCAACAGCTAACCTAACTCTGTTCTCCTACACCTTATTTTCTTCCTCCCTACGCTTCATTTTCTCCATCCCTACTTCTCCACTTCTGCATATGCCAATCTCTCCCCCTCATTTTTCTCATTCTACGCCTAACTCCTTCTCATTTTTCCACACATATGCCTAATTTTTCTACACCCATCTCTTTCTCCCTTGATTTTATACACACACCATGCATGCATACACCTTGCATGCACCATGCTGTCCATCTCCTTTCCTTTCTATATACACACACACACATCACACCTCACTCTCACATCTAAGTCTCATTCTTCATTTTTCCTTCTTCTCTTCCTCTGCCTTCTTCACACCCGAGAGCTCAAGCAACACCCGAGCTCCACTTTACCTTCCACCTTCGAGCCAACGACTCTGCTTTTACGATCCCGTGAACCCCGAAAAACAACCCGACGCTGTGCCACCTTGTTGTTGTTGTCACTCACCGTTGCTACCGTTGTTCACTCGTTGCTGTCTTGCCGCCTTTCTTACCGTCGTTGTGCCGCCGTCCGTTGCCGACATCGCTTCTTCTTTTCGAGGTTAATACCACCACCGAAATCGTCACGTTATAAGGCAAGTACCTTGTACATTCTTTTTGTTCTCGTACAAGCATTTTCCTTGGTCTCGTGGCAAGTAGTCTAGTTATCATCATGTTTTATTTTCAAACTCCGTTCGAGTCACTGGTTTCATGATATATCAACTCAAGTGTGAACCGTTAACACATTTCGAATCGTGTTATCGAATATCGAATATTCAACCTTACTATCTCTAAATTTCTTGACCTTGCACTAAGAATTCGACCATGTTTTCGATACTGGATTAAAGATTTTCTACGTGAAAATTGTAGCCCATCGAGTCCCAAATCCAGAACATCTTACGGTTTCTCAATCGGATGTATAGATTGTGAGATATCGCGATTTTAGTACTGACATATCATGAATTTCTGAACCAGCACGGGATTACTAACCGATATCTCGTACTGAGAATTTGACAATGTTCCCCACATTGTATCGAAAAACTTTCTTCATGAAAATCGTAGCCCTTTGAGTTTAGATATCCGGAACATCCTACAATTTCTCAATCGGATGTATAGATTGTGAGATATCGCAATTCTAGTATTGTGACTCTGAATTTTCAGAATGCGCGCGAAACATCGAAACCAGCGAAGAATGAATTTGTACGCATAGCTACTGTCTTTAGAATGTATTGTGTGAATATGCGTTGGAACCGGAAGAGAGTCTACTTTCTAGAATCTCTGACGGAATTGGATTTGCTTTTCTGTAACAACGGAAAAGTGAATTTGAATACAGATATGTCAAGTTGTCTAAAAATTCATCTCTACGTTTTTGCATATAAACCCATTACTTTTCATATTTAATGAACTGAGTGTATTATTGTTCTTGTAATAATAATTTGCATAGATATAATAGGTTGATGGAATGCATTTCATACCACTTGATAATTCTATAATAACTGCTCTCGATACATGTCCTCGTTTTACGTCTCATGTCCATAATTACTGCCCTTGATTTTTTTTTTGACTAAACTATTTGATTACACCGTTCAACTAGTCGTACCGACTGCATGTTCATAATTAATTATAAAAAAATAACAAGCCGGGGTTATAAGGCTACGAATTAATAGTGGACAATATAGGAGAGTATACTCGGAAGGGGGCCCGTGTTTCCCGAAATAGTGATTCTTGATTCTTGATTCTTGATTACACAATTCTTGATTACATAATTCTCGATTACATGATTCATGATTACATGTCTTGATACTATCACTGGAAGACCCGAGTACATAATTCTATAGAATTCACTACTTAAGTCTAAATGTCACATGATTGATATGCACCGAACTTGTGATATGGGACACAGGATTGCGTGCATTAGATAAGTTAATAAAACAGATAAACTTGAGATCTTCACTAAGCATGATTCTTGATTACATGACTCTTGATTACATGACTCGCGATTACATGACTCGCGATCCTTGATTACATGATTATCGATTAACTGAGTCTAGGTTATCAATTGCTCATATCTTGAAGTTTAGAATACACTAGTTACAATTATTACTTACATGATCATATTGTCCCAGTTCCTTGCTTACTTCCATATTGTATTTTTACTTCTACTTCTTATTTCTTCCATATTATATCTTGTTATATTACCCCTTTTTCTGCTTGTTGCTACTTGCTGCCCGAAACTTGCTCTAACGGGAACTTTTCTATTTTTCTTTGAGTTAATAATTATACAGGTACTGATGGACCCGACGAGCAGACTCTCTAGATGATCGTTGCTGCTCCCTTATTACTTCATGTTGTTTTTCTTTCAGACGCTATATTATCTAGTTATTATAGCGAACTGCTTATCATATTATTTTAATTCTGGCACCTTGTACTCCCGGGCATCTTGATCCGATGTTGATGTATTATCCAAATGATGGTTATTCTATTTTCAGCGCATGTGATTATTATATTTGCCTGCGTGAATGTGTTATAAAAATCTTGTTGAGCTTATAATTGTACAGCTTATGGATGATGTATATCATTTATTGGACCTCAATTGCGTGCCTGTATTTCCATATAGTGGGAAGCGGGGCATGACATATGGACTCATAGTATGCAATCCAAGGTGGAGATTGTTGGGTTTATGTCTTGCATACTAAGTTAGATACGAGGACGATGAAGCGATCGGAGACGAATGGAAGCAAGTCAAACAGCAACAACAACAACATAGGCATGTGCAGTCAACTGTACAGTCGGCCGACACCCTCTCTGGAATTGGCGAGAGGTCAACAGTCGATCATACTTGTGTTCTGTCGACTGCGCGTTGCTGATGCAGTTTTCGGGTGCGGGTTTGGGTATTTCGTTGGAAGCCTAACTTGCTCTTCAAGTTAGATCATATGGCTCTTATCGTAGGGTTAATCTTTTCAGGAATATCTAATGGCTATTGTATCAAGATATCAAACTAGAGTTTCTCCAAATCTCTACATATTGTCGTAATTGACCTCCATTGAAAGCCAAAATAGAGAGTACTTCATTGAAGAGAGTTTGAGAGATTCTCCAATTGTAAACAACTAATATTTTCTGGTGAGGCTTGAGAGAGGGTCGTTGTGAGAATTATAATATTCTTGTATCTTCTCTAGTTGAATAACATCTCGGTTTCTTCTCCCCCCGATTAAGGCGAAAACCCCAACCGGGACAAATTTATGTGCTTTGGTGTGTTTTGTGTGATCTTTTATTTGCTTAGTGGTTTGTGTTGATTGTGTCTCTTAACTTAACAAGATCCTAGTAGAAGAGGGAATCAAATTCCCTAACACCTTCTCCTTCATTAACTGGTGCAAAATATAATGTTCATTTTGTGGATGGATTTAGTCAATTCAGTTGGATATTTCCTTTGAATTTTAAGGCTGATGTATCCTCTGTTTTTGTGCTTTTTGAAAATAAAGTTGAGAATTTCTACGATAGAAAAATTAAATGTTTACAAACTGATGGTGGTGGTGAATGTCAATCCTCGTCTTCTATACTTTCCTCTTACTCATCGTATTTAGTGCCCCCGCACACATGAATAAAATGGATCAGCTAAACAAAAACACAAACACATAATTGAGATAGGACTTACTCTTATAGCAGATGCTTCTTTACCGTCTACGTTTTCGTTTGAATCCTTTGAAGCGGTTGTTTCTCTTATCAACCTTTTACCATCCAGAGTTATTGCTCTTTTATCTCCTTGGAAAAAAACTCGATGGAACTCCACCTAATTGTCGTTTTTGACATGTTTTTGGATGTGCATGTTATCCTTATCGTCACCCATACAATAACCATAGACTTCATTTTCGGTCAATTCGATGTGTTTTTCTTGGTTACAAACTTACAATAATATGCATTGCGGATACAAGTATCTTAATCATGCCTCAGGTCACGTATATATCGCCCGTAATTTAGCATTTGATGAGCTGACTTTCCTTTTTCTACTAATTCATCCCAATTTGCTCCTTCCTCAATGCAGTCCTCTATTATTTGTCCACCAATTATCTTTCCATGCTCTTCAAACAGATTTCAACCATCCACAATTAGCACAAGACTCGCCTCTTATGCCAAATAATGTCTCGTCTCCAAGCATCCCATTTATAGCGGACTAGGCACCTTCACATGAACCATGCAATAATGATTTAGTAAGTTCTTTTGTGCATGTTTCTAATCCTATTGCTTTTACTACCCCATATGTGAGGATTTCTGCTGAGTTTTGCGACACAATCACTACCAACCACCAAGCAAATTGTAGAAAACCAAACACACAAAACGCACAATTTTGTCCAGGTTTGGCTAGGCCTAATCCAGGGGAGAAATAAACGAGATATTATTCAACTAGTGAAGATATAAGAGTTACAAAAAATCTATCTATCTCTCAAACCTCACTAGAAGATACGTGTTGTTTACAATGGAGAAAACTCTCAGATGAAAAACTAGTTCATTTTTCACACACGCGCACCTGTTTGGAGGCCAATTACAATGTATATATAGAGATCTACAGAAACCATAGGTTTAATCTTGATACAATATATATCATGAAGAGAACCATATGATAAGAGAAGTACAATCAAACTTAAAGAAGAAGTCGGGCTCAAAACAGATCACCGAGACCCGAGGCACAATCCTGCTGCGTTGCACAGTTGCGGTCGGCTGCAAAGTTGGGCGCAAAATAGATCACCGAGACCGGAGGCCCAATCCTATTGCGGTGCATAGTTGTGTTCGGCTGCTTTAATTAACAGTCAACTGCTAATGACTTCACCAAGTTAAAGATTAACCAAGTTTGTTGCAGTTGACTGCTATTTCTAGCAGTCGACTGCATCATGCTGATGTCTCTTCTGCTGCGGCTGCTACTGTCTTCTTCTTCTAATATTCTCTTCGAATCCTCTTTACGCTTGATCTGTCTTCTCTTCTCATCGAATCTAGTACGCAAGACATAAATTTAACAATCTCTTCCTTGGATTGCATACTCAAGCTTCCACACATGTGTGATTAATCACCTCTAGACTCTTCCTTTTTTCTGTTACAAACAACCTAGTTCAGTGGCTACTTCTGCTAATTGAATCTACCTCTACCTGCTATTTCTCTAATTGTATGCCCCCTTCAAGGGCATACCCTAGTAGGCGTCAACGTGAAGGCGCCACCCTCTGAACGAACTCCACCTAGCGCGAGGCACTCTCCACCTCCTGACGATATTTGAACGTCGTGGTCTCACTTCGATGATTCTAGTAGCGGCAAACTAGATAATTCTTTAGGAACGCAAGACTTAGAAACACTTAACCAAGATTTTTCATTCACATAAGGGTAATAGAGGCTGTGCTAGATCTGCCCAATACCTCTCTTTCCCCTCATCACCTTACAACAACCTTCACAAACCGATAGAACTCCACATCGAGCTATGTACCTACAGCCATGTACATTCAGAGTTCCCAAGGATATCAGATTTTATTTCATCAAAGAAATATGCATGTCCTTCTCTAATGTGTACTCCTTTTCACATGAAATCTCCAACCCAATTGCTTCCTCACCCACTATGTCATAAATCTCATCAATCCCTGTTCTCACACAATGACCTGTTGTTGACTTGTAAGTATAAAACATCTTACTCTCGGAGAAAATGTGAGAAGAACTTTCCAAATCAATAAACTAACCAGAATTCACATCTAAATAACTTAAAATAAGACAACAGAGTAAATTATCTCCTGATTTAGCGGTGCTAACTATGATGGCACCCCTCTGGTTCAACCACTTGTGACAATCACTCTTGTAATGTTCAATTTCTCTGCAATGGTGTCAACGAAATTCACCCTTACGTGCACTATTCATTCCAATTGAAGTATCATCCACCGCTAAGCAACTCATTGAAGTAGATACCAATTTCTGACTCTTCTTCATAAGCTCATCCTCCTCCAAGCCCTCGATCACACCTACTATCAAAAACTTCTTCTTGGCAGATTTTTCATCTATCATGATGGTTATCAAGTACTCGTATGAATCTGAGAGTGAATATATCAAGTTGAAAGCTTTATCCTCTTCGCTCAAATCATCTGCATTTATCGTTCTCAGTTCAGATACCACCTTATCAAACTCCAATATATGATATTGAACAGCAGTGCCCTCCTTCATTCAGAAATGCAACAACTTTCTCTTCTTGTATCTTGTGATGACGAGTAGTTAGTTCTGATCTTGCACATAGACTCTCGCGCTTCTCTTGCACCTAACGTCATTCATCAATAACAGTCGGATTAAATCCAAGACTTCTAAATAAATCTTCTCCCAATTCTCCTACTTTATGTTGATTGGTCTCTCTTTATATCCATAATGGACATATCCAAGCCCTGTGATTTGATGCATCATACATGTCCACCTTCCAGGGATTAAAGTTGATTATACCATCGAACTACTTGATGTTTGTGATCTGATCTACCATCTTCTCCAAGGACCTTGTGTGTCCCCGCAACCTGATGCTCCGATACTACTTATTAGGATTTCTACTGAGTTTTGCGACACAATCACAAAAAACCACCAAGCAAATAGTAGTCCAAATAAATACAAAAAGCACACAATTTTGTCTCGGATTGGCTACGCCTAGTCCAGAGGAGACCTAACCGAGATATTATTTAACTAGAGAAGATACAATAGTTACAAATAACTCTCACCAAGAACTTATCTATCTCTCAAGTCCACCAGAGGATACTTGTGTTTACAATGGTGAAAACTCTCAGATGAATAACTAGTACTTTTGGCACATACACGCACCTTCTTGGAGGCCAATTACAATGTATACATAGAGATCTAGAAACCATAGGTTTAATCTTGATATAAAAACCATCTGATGTATCCTGAAGAGATAATCATACGATAAAAGTCATACGATCTAACTTAGAGAAAAAGTCAGGCACGAAACAGATCACCCAGACCCTGAGGCTCAATCTTGTTGCACTACACAGTTGTGGTCGACTTTTTTAATTAGCTGTCAACTGCTAATGACTTCACCAAGTCAAACAGCAACCAAGATTGTTGCAGTCGACTGCTATTTCTAGAAGTCGACTGCATCTTCATGTTGTCTCTTCTGTTTTTGTTACTCTCTTCTTCTTCCAAAATTCGCTTTGAATTTTCTTCTCCCTTCACCCATCTTCTCTTCTCATCAAATCTAGTATGCAAGACATCCACCCAACACCATACACCATTTTCACTCACCAGGCCTAGACCTAATATGAAACCCAAGAGGCAGCCGCCTCAGGCCCAAAATTTACAAGGCATCAATTTCTTTTTCCTCTGAATATAGTAAGCCCAACTATTTAAAAAAGAAAGCCCAAGATACTCATTATACCCCAAATTACAGTTTTTAGGGTTCAATTTTCTACAAATTTTCTTTTTTAAAGAAGAAGTAACAGCAACCACCAAATTTTGCTGGTTGCCAGAGACTTCTCAAAATAATTCGATTGGGGGAGCTTTAAAAAATCGAGAATTTTCATAGTTCCCTCCACCTGTTCGGTGAATTGCCTAAAGTAGAAAGAGAGATGTGAAGCCAAGTAGCCAACAATGGTCTCAAATATGAGTCTTCTCCATCTTACTGCATTGCAATTTCGTGCAAGGTTAGGATTTTTTTCTCAATTCCTATTACATATATGTCATATGTAGATTTGTAGTGTAAGACTCGATTGTTTGTCTCTCAATCACTACCAATGATCTTGCACATGTGCATACGAAATAAAATGAACAAATAAGAAAACAAAATTAACTTTTATTTGAATACCCTTCAATGAATTTTATTATACTAATGCAAGCTTATGTAAAAAAGATTACTTCTTTGACGGGATTTGCTGGCAAAGGCATCAAAAAATTTGCTGCGGTCGGATAATCAATCATTATTGTGTATACAAATGCCGTCCACAGCCAATTATTAATATAATATGCTGAATTTATACTCATGTTATTTGTCATCCGATTTAGTTATTTCACTGAATTGCATTGAATAGTGAAAAATGATTCAATGAATGTGCAATCTATGAATTAGAGGTGATTCGATCGGAATTCTTTTATTTGAAGAACTAAACTTAATAACAATGATTAATTCAGTCTCAATTTAACTGTGCTGGCTGTTGTACAGGTTTTGCTCGATAAATGATTTGTATTATACCTAACACTCATCGGGAGCCTGGTTTTGGTTTAGAAGTAAGTAGCAAATTCCTTTTCAAATCTTCAAGGTTATGTGAATTTTTATTTTCTTTTTTTCCATTACTATATGCATCCTAACATATGTTTCTCTAGTTTTGTCAACATAAATATGTGATTACTTTTTTTTTTATCATAATATGTGATTACTTGTGATTATGTTATTCTGGATTGTTTGCAATTAGATCATCATGGTAGCCGGCAAGCTTTAATTTCTGAAAATGAAACACAGAGGCAGTTGTTGGAATGATCTAGTCAATGAAGCAGCTAACTTTCATACAAACATTACAAGGAATATGGTTCACAGAGTATGACTGAATGACAAGTCAGGATAGGATGATGAAATTGCCAATTCGAGCTCTGTCATTAGTCTTGAAATCACGAGAACTCTCTCAATGAATGGCACATTTACTATCCCTGGACCCTATTTCTTGCTGTCTAATTAAAGTGTATTTGACCCTGAATATAGACCACTCCATTATTTTTGTCTAAATTTGGAAAAAAACAAAACAAAACAAACATCACTCAAGTATTGCCTGTTTAAAAAAAAAAAAAAACCACGCTCATCTTTGTGGTTGAAAAACCCAACTCGACGGCGTCATCTTCCGTTAGATTTTTTGACACGTATAGTGCACGTGCCATTTTGCAGATATCTTTGCTCGTGTATTAAAAAACCTCATTCATCTTTCCAATTTTTTCAAAAAATCTCACTTATCTAATCAGGTTGTTTAAAAAACATTATGGAACTAATGCTTTTTAGCCATTTAACCCATCTTGATTTCCAAATCTTTTCATCCTCCACCTTTCACCGAAACCCCCGCTCACATCCAACCGGATCTGCTAAATCACTCCCCCAAACCCCCACTCGAAAACCCTAGATCTCATCCAAACAGTGATAGCAAAATTCTCATTTAAAAGATGTCCAAAAATGTCCGAAAAAATGGTCGTTGCCCTAGAGTGCTAGTCCAGCAACCCCAACACCGACGAAGATGTCGCCGAACAAGTAGTCTTCATGTCCAACCCCCTCCATTCCCACACCACCACCACCACCACCTCCTCCGCCAAAAAATAGCACTACCTCCTCCAAACCCTCACCTCCCTCAAATTCTCCATCCTCGACGAATTCAAACCCAAGGAACAACAACTCCCCTAATGAGGCACCCATATCTGCAACCTCACCCACCTCTACCCCGGCAGCCAGGTCCCCAAGAAACTCATCTCTGATCTCCGCCACCACTTCTACTCCCTCCCCCCCTCGCTGCCTTCCCATCAAAGATATCCTCCTCCACCTATGTCTCCTCCACCAGTCTACCTCCTCTTTCAACCAGCTCGTACTTCACATTCAAGAACTCGAAGATGGACATGAAATTCATCCCAACATTAAATTTGTCGTCAAGATTACTTTTGCTTGCAGTCACCCAATCTCTCTCTCTCCCCGTGGTATCCACTTTGTTAAATGTCTCTTGCAGGAATGTGCAGGTGTTCAAGAAAAAATGAGTGACATTGGGTGTTGTGGAGACACAAACACTGGTTGATGGTGAAAGGGAGACTATTAAAGAGAGGGTGGAGAGTGCTTTGAGATCAGCGATGAAGAAGCCGATGAAGAAGAAGATTCCTTTCGAGCTTTGTGGGTGTCGGGAGTAAGAGGGGGATAGGTTGATGAGAGGGGAGTGGATTGGGGTTGATGATTGACAGAATGTGAGGAAATGGAGGGAGGAGATTATGCAGTGAATACTTGATTCGAAAGAGGTTGAGTTCAGAAAGAAGATGGGGGTGACCTCGTTTAGGGGGGGGGGGTATAGAGTGAAGAAGGTGTCGATTTTGATGCGCACTTGTTAATTTCAGGCACTGGTAGTATAACTGTGAAGGATAATATGGGTTTCTTTATATGTATTCTGGAAATGTATGTGTCTGATATAGTGTCTGATATATAGAGGTTTGTAACCAGGTATTTATGGAATTGTATTGCATATTTGGTTTGTATCAGGAAGTGATTTGTCTCATGATATATTTCATGTTTATACCATATCTTTTATAATAATTTTGATGAGAATGTGTTGAATGTGGTGGATGAAAATATGTGAGAATGCTATATAATGTGCATTTTGTTGGTCAAAAATGTGAGAATGTACGATAAAAAGTTGTTCATGTTAGATTTGGTAAATTGTTGTTAGATTTTGATAACAGTTCATACATGATTGGGTGAGGTTTCCACTAAAAAGCATTAGTTATATGATGTTTTTTAAACAACGTGATTAGATAGGTGATGTTTTTTGAAGAAAAAAATGGAAAGATGAATGAGGTTTTTTAATACACGAGTAAAAAAGTCCAAAAATGGCACGTGCACTACACATGTTAAAAACCTAACAGAACATGATGTCTTCGCATTGGGTTTTTTGAAAACATAGTTGAGGGCGGTTTTTTCCTAAAAAAAAGGATGAGTATGATTTTTGTAAAATGGGCAATACTTGAGTGAGGTTTTTTTCAAATTTAGCCTTAGTTTTTAACATTAGGGAATAAACGAGTTGAACATTTCATCAAGGCCAAAATTAATGAAAATTCAGATATGAAAAATCAAGGGCCATGTGTAATGTCTTCTATACTACTACAATATCTTATGAATTTTGAAATATGTCCATTAGATTTGAAAGTGCGGGCATTTTAGAAAATTTAGTTAAAATCAGCCCATCTTAACCTTCTAAAAGCTTAGTTCTTAAATCATTACATCTAAAGTACGTTGAAAACACACAACTAGCATATCCAAGTTGTCCGATGTCAATGCCTGAGATGGCTGTTTTAGCTTGGTTATAAGACAATTACCTAGCAATATTTATCCCAAATGTCTAGTTTTATTCAAATTGTGAAGAAAAGTTTCATTTTCACTCATCTTTCATCTATCATTTTGGTTATGGGCTCTGCTTGTATACAAACTTGGCAAACAAACCTCTGAAAATCTATCATATTTATGTTTGCACAACCCTCGAGAAGTAAGCATGTCTCCTATAAGAAAACAATTGTCTGGAGCTGAAAAAAGAAAAAAGAAGCAAAGGAAGAAGCATTAATTCAAAGCCAAGCAGAAAGTCTTAATAAGTATCTAGTAGTAACCAAAGGGCAGAGAGGACAGAAGTCACTAATAAGTTGAAATTTTGATGAATGAGGAACAAGAGAATCAGAATGACAATGCCTATGAACTACATGATCACCCTATGAATGAGAATAATGATGAAGAGGGGGATCAATATGCTGATAAGAGTCAGGGATATAATGAATTGCATGAGACTTATAATGAAGACCCAAAGCAACCCGAGAATGAGAAAGGTGATGCCAATAAGCCTACAAATGTTGATGAAGATATAAATCAAGAGAACTTGTTTCCTTTAAATATTGATGATCCAAGTAATTTGGGACGAAATTGGACAAAATATTAGGGACTTTCCAGTTGAAAGAGGTCCTAGAAGAGATGATGATGTCTTGTTTCTCCATGATAGTGCTAGAAGACATTTCAGTTCATCACAATATAGGCGGTAGTTGCCAAATGGTGAGAAGAATGATAGAAGATGGCTAGTATATTCTGTTTCTATGGACATGATTTTTCATTTTTGTTGCAAGTTGTTCAAGACTCAGAGGATCATGGCTAAACTTGGTCAATTGGCAAATGAAGGATACAAAGATTGGAAATATCTCAGTCGGTGTCACAACCTTCATGAAACTAGTAAAGATCATATTAGTTGCATGACTAGTTGAATTGAATTTGAAAGAATACTTGAAAAGAATAAGACAATTGATGAAAGCGTGCAAGTAGCAATCAACAAAGAGTAGAACATTGGAAGCAGGTGTTGAAGAGATTAATTGTTGTTGTGCAAAGAATTGCAAAAATAACTTGTCACGTCGAGAATATTGTGAGAAGCTTCATGTTGAGAACAATGGAATCTTTCTACAACTAATTGAGATGATTGCTGAGTTTGATCCAATAATGGAAGAACACCTTCGACGTATTCAAGCATGGCATATTCATTACATATAACTTGGCACTAATTTTCAAAATGAATTGATACAAATGTTGGCAGCTGATGTGAGAAGTTCAATTGTTGCAAAGATCAAACATGCAAAGTATTTCACAGTCATACTTGGCTGCACTCATGATGCAAGTCACGAGTAGCAAATGTCCCTTAAGTCAATTGTGGATGATTCAACAAATACAGTACCTGTGGAAGAATTTTGGGTTGAATTTTTGAAGGTTAATGATACATCGGGGCGTGGACTTTTTACTGAGCTTTAATGTCTTGAGCAATCTTGAACTTCACATTGATAATAAAGAGGTCAAGTATATGATAACAGATCCAATATAACAGAGAAGCACATAGGTGTACAAAATAGATTACTTGAAATCAATCCCAGAGTTTTCTACACTCCATGTGGATGTCACAGTATTAACCTGACATTATGTGATATGGTGAATTGTTGTCCTAAAGCAATGTTTTTTTTAGTTACACAGTGCATATATACATTATTCTCTTCTTCAACCAAGCGGTGGCAAATCTTTAAAGATCATGTGCAAGGTCTTACGGTAAAGCCGTTGGCACAAACATGATGGGAAAGCTATGTCGAAAGTGTTAAGCTCATAAAAGAGCAGACTTCACAAATAAAATATGTTTTAGTTGATTTGGCAAACACTTTGTGAAGACCCAAAAACAAAGAGTGATGCTGAGAGCTTGGCAGCATTTGAACTTGAAAATTATTAGTTCTTGTTTGGAATGGTAATTTGGTACAGGTTGTTATATGATATTAACATTGTTAGTAAATTTCTTCAAGCTGAAAATATGGATATTGATGTTGCTATCAGACAGTTAAAAGGGCTTATTTCTTCTCTGCAAGAGTACACGAATATGGGTTTGATCAGGCCATAATTGAAGCTCAACATATTGCAAGTGAAATGGGAATTGAAGTTGTGTTTCGAGAAAAATGCATTATTTGGAGAAAGAGACAATTTGATGAGATCACTAGTGAAGAGTTAACACAATCAACTAAAGAATCTTTCAAAGTTAATTACTTCCTCTATATAATTTATCAAGCTCTTTTTTCACTTCAAACTCGGTTTCAACAATTTTAAAAGTATGAAGGAACCTTTAGGTTTTTGTTTAGTTGAGAGAGGTTAAAGTCTACTGATGATGATGGTCTCTTGAGCTCTTGTGTCAATCTTCAAAATTCTTTAACACACGTTGGACACTCTGATATTGATGGATCAGATTTGTTTTTAGAACTAAAGTTGTTAACACACTCATTACCAGGAGAAGCAAAAATTGCAATTGATGTGCTGAATTATCTGAAGAAAATGGATGGCTGTTATCCAAATGCCTATGTTTCTTACTAAATTTTGCTGACGGTAGCAGTTATAGTTACATCTGCAGAAAGAAGTTTTTCCAAGTTAACATAGGTAAGTGTACTCGGAAGAGGTCCCGTGTTTCCCATAATTTATGTAAATTGGAACTAAGTGCCACGTAGAACTAAGTACCACGTCATGGGTGACAGGGGGCCACCTCTAGAGTCTACGGGAGCCACCTCTAGAGCCCATTATAAGATTACATGATATATATTTGCGATCACATGGAAATAAGTGCCACGTAGAACTAAGTGCCACGTCATGGATGATGGGGGCCACCTCTAGAGCCTACTAGGGCCACCTCTAGAGCCCATGGTTTGAGCACTTGCTTGATACTTGATATCTGAGTACGCCGCCCAATAGACTCCATTACTAGGCCTAAACAAAATTGCATTGACTGTAGCAACTATGTTGTAAAAGTATGGATGCATGAAGTGCGACCTAGATAGTAATAACTACAAGAATTGAACTTGATACATGGTTACTTGATACTTGAAGACTTGAATATGAAACTTGAACTTGATACATGCTTACTTGATACTTGACTACATGATACATGAGACTTGATTCTTGAAAATAATACTTGACACTTGCAACTTGATACTTGTACTTGACAACTTGACACTAGACTTGAGACTTGTTACTTGACACTTATACTAGATACTTGTCACTTGATGGTGGATACTCTTATATGTCACTAGTCACTTGATCTACTATTAGTGTTTGTTACCCATCCTGATCTCTTGAGTTGTCCTTCTTGCTAGTTAGTTCTTAAATTTCCACTACCTGTTGCATCCCTATTATATTTTTGATTCCAAATTTTGTTCCATGCTTCTTGTACTCGTTTTTACTATTTTTGGCCCTAACTTGCACTAAGGGCATTTTCTCTTATTTTCTCTATTTTTTCCTTTTTGTAATTATTAAACAGACTTTGGAGACGAGTTGCCTGGTAGAATCGGTGAGCAAAGATTTTAGGCTTCAATTGGAGAAAGGATATGTTTTAATTATTTGTTTTCTTGAATTATTCATTTCTGCTACTTAAAACTTGTAAGGGGCTGATGTTCCCGAGTTTTAACTTTGATCCAGACTTGAAACTATTTGGATATTATTATTTGTTTTCAATTGTTTCTGTTGCTTAATAAATTATTCATGCATGCTTGGTTGTATATATATCTTGTTATATTCTTGTTGTGATGCTGAGTCGAACCTATCGCTTATGGATGATGTTAAAATCATCCGCTATGCTTCGTCACGCGCTCGTATTCCATGTTTTTGGGAAGCGGGGCGTGACAAGGTTTTTAGTGGTATCAGAACTCAGGTTTGGCTAATGTGTTAGTTTGACTAATACATTTAACAGGCTTGACTCAGTCAGGATTAACTCAACATTGAACAGGCCATGCAACCACATGAATAATTTGATAATCAACTCGATCTGGACACAAGTCTTATCCCATCCATTTTGATTCCTTCATGTTCAATTCTTTGCTTCATTTCTTCCTTCCATCTCTTGCAGTCATCCTGATCTATTGATTCCTTATTGGGTACAAATTTATTCTTTCCGTACCCATATTCTTTTGACTCCGGTGCAAGCAATCTCTGATTTTCTGTTTGCCTCATTGATCCCTTCTTATTTCAGCTCGTGTGTCGTTCATTGCTTTTCCTGCCTTGCATTCATTTTTATTTGTTGATTCATATTGAGTATCATGTTGGTTATTTCTTCCCTGCTATATTCTCTTCAATTTCGATTTTGCCCCATGTCCTTCTTCCTTCGTATTCAATTCCTTAATTTCCTTTTGTCCCTTCTAGTCATCCTCCTCTTTAACTCTTTATTAGGTATAGATACATTTTTCTCCTACCTATTTTTCTCCTTATAATTATTTTCCGAATACTTTCTGTATTTCGATTATTAATTGTTATATTTATTTTCGATCTTCTATAAAAATGTTTCTCAACAAGAATTTTGTTATTCCGAACAATGGTGTATTTTAACTTCACTTTTCATTTTTGATCAACTACATATTTCTACTGGATTATGTTGATAAGACAAATTCATATTTTGTTGTATAATGCTATTATCACTATTATTATTATTATTGCTATTATTTTCATTATCATTACTAATATTATTATTGTTGTTACTATCATTGATATTCTTATTGTTGTTTTCATTATTTTATTATTATTGTTAATATTAAATTACTTCCACAAAAATGTTGGGCCCAAACTATATCTTGTCTTGCATTACTACTTTTCTAGTGTTGTTAATATTTCAATATTATTGTTATTATTATTATTATTGTTATCATTCTTTTTGCGATTATTGTTATTATTACTGTTATAATCATTGTTATTATCATTGTTATTCTTGTTGTTATTAGTATCGATATTTTGTTATTATTATAGTCATTGGTATTATTATTTTTATCGTTACTATTATTATTATTATTAATTTTTTCTGGGCCTGAGCATGCTCAATTTTATATACATTTCACCATTTCGGTGCAACCAAATGTCGAGATGGCAAATATGCAACTCAATATCAATGGATGCAAATTGCAACTGGATATCGGGGAGGCAAATTTGCAACCGAATACCCAGACGGCAACCTGCAACCGAATACCCATTTCTGTTAAAGCCATTAGTTTGATCTGTATTATATCTTTTAATTATTTAGATTGAAGCTAAAGCTTTATATTCACTCTGCACTATTGCTTATCTCTGTTTGGAGCCCATATTCTCTTTGATCTTGGTGCCTCATTCTTTTCAATCTGCTCGGATCGTCGGCTGGTGTCACTTGGTCTACAACGACATGTCTGGAGCTTGGAATGCCACCATCAGAGTAGCACAGCGGAAGCGTGGTGGGCCCATAACCCACAAGTCCCAGGATCCTCTTGTTGCTTCTCCTCCCTTGTATTGTTTGTTTTGTTCCATTCCTTGCATTTGTCCTCATCCCTTGACTCATTTCTTGTTTCATCTCTTCCTTGTCCATCCCTTCTTCTATTCCAACTCTATCTATTCTTCATCTCCTTGCTTTGTTATCTTGCAAGTTTTGTGTTGTTTCTTCTTCATTTTTTATACCGGTTATTTCTTTCTTGCATTCCATTTTGCCATCATGCCCACATTCATTATTTGATTCAATCATTCCCTGTCTTTCCTCTCCTTGATTTCAGTTCTGTCTACTCCTCTATCATATTTCCTTTATCATATTTGTTATCATATGTTATTTCATTTCTTTTGATACTGTTTATTCTCTTTCACTTCCTATGTACCGCCTAAGCAAATTTCGAGGACAAAATTTTTGTGTATGGTGGGTAAGATTTGTAACTCCTATTTTCCCATATCTGTATTTTTTTTCCCTACTGTATTTTCTTTTGCTGGTGTTCTTGTATTCAATTTGAGATCCTGTATTTTGTTTCCTTTCGAATGAAAATCATTATATTGTTTCAACTCAATTTTTGGTGCCTTTATCTAATTCAATTGTATCTCCGTCTTGCTCTTTTGTGTCGTTCTTCATGAGGAGATGAGCTGTTTCATATCATTTATCTCTTTATCCCCATTTTTATTGATTTTGACCAAGTCCCTAGTTGGATCCCCCTCAAACCCGCTACCCAAATACCCAATAACCCATACCCTAACTATTTAAACCCTAAACACCCCCCTAACCCTAACCCTAACCCTGTTTACTGTTAAGCCCCCAAGCAACCCGCAGTTCTCCTTATTCCTCGGTCTTCAACCTCTCGATCGCACCCAATTCCCCTATCACCGTACCCACTCCCATTGTCACCTTCGATCGCCCCCATCATTGCCACTCCCCTCGTCAACCCCAACGCCAACCACCATCGTCTTCCTCGACGAACCCAACTCCCGAAACCCATCGCCTTCTCCACCTCCGCCATTACCCATTAGCTTCGTTCCCCCGAAACTCCATTTCTCCGACCCTTCGACCCCACCGCATCGTCTCACTCTCCTCGTCGCCTCGCCCCAGCCAGCACCCCGTAGCTTTCCCCATTCTATGTCGCTCCCCTATTTTTCGAACCCAAAAAAGAGCTCGACGTCGCCACCGCCTGCCGCCGCTCATCGTCTTCGCCGAGGCCATCATCGTCCTCCACAGCCGCCGGGGTGACGTCCTAGGTCACCACCAGTCTCCTGCTCTCTCTTCCGCTCGCTGCCGAGCTGGGAAGAAGAAGAATCGTGAGTGGTGGTTGGGGCTGTTTGATGTTGTGTACACAGCAGATCCGAAGTGGTGTCCCGTGTTTTACCCCCGATCCGGCGTAAGGAAAGGATCTTATCGGTGGGATCCGGTGTTCCGTGTTCTGGGCACAGCAGGTCCGATCGCCTTTTGCTGTTTTGGGCGGGATCTGGTGTGGGGATTCACTGTTTGTTGGTTGATTCTTTGCGGGTGCTTCGTGTATGCTTTTGGGAGATTTTGCCCGGGGTCTTCGATTCCGTCTTTCCTCAAATTATCGGATCTAATCGTCGTCCTAAAGGTAAGTATTCTCCTTGTACAATTTATTGACCTAGTACAAGCATTCAATTGAAAATACCGTAAATAGGTTGTAGTGGTGACTCCTTCTTGTCTTATCATTTGTTGATCTTGAATATTTTACCGTCGATCCCTAAATCTTAAGAGTCACAATGCCTTCGTTGTTATAATTACAATTATTTGGACTCATTTTATCTCCTAGTCACTTGAACAAATGAAATTAAGATACCTTAGATTTGTAGATGTGTGTTGTATCTTGTAAGTGATGATCTTGCACCCATTTGAGTTGAGAAATAGATGTTGATTGCTGATTTAATAACCACTAAACCCGCATTTGTATCACACATTAATCTAGACTCATAACAACCAATTATCATGGAACTTATACATGAAAGACATTCACACTTGTTGCTGTCCTGAACTTTACTTGTTGTTTTGACCACTTTAAAATCAGAATCTGAACCTGAGCCCTGAACAGTAAATGTAGCTCTAGATGTCTAGATGTCGATAGCATCCTGAATTTTTTTGAATTCCAAGTTACGGTTTAGGAGATAACGCAGTTTTACTGCAGCTGTGTCGGTAGTCACAGATTCACAAAACTGCTGCTCATCTTTAGTTTACTAATTAATTTAACTATGTTAAAAGTAAGCGTTTGAGTTGAAATTTTATATGATGTTGCTGGACACCCTATAGGAAATCCCCAATTTTTTCTCAGAATTTATTTGTAATATTTCAACCCTGTTTCACATGTTTAAACTTAGATTCACAAATTCTGGCTGAACATAGAAGTAGTATAGTTTGCTGATTTGATAGATGTTACCACAACATTCATGTACCTTAATTATATACATTGGAACCGGGCAGAAGTCTAGTTTCTAGAACTCCTGACGGATCCACATTCGCTATCTCGTAGCAACGGGAATCGCAGTTTTGGTACAGCAACGTCGTGCTGTCCAGATTTGAGATTTTCGTTGTTCGTGACATTTTTATTCGTGATGACCCTCGGATATGCTATATAAATATCTCAAACTTGTCCCATGTTCATGATTACGATTTCTTGACTTGTTTCGCACACTTGCATGCTTGCTTAATAAAAATTAATAAAAAGTAGCAAGCCGGGGTTTAAGGGAAAGACTATAGTAATGGACAACGTAGATAAGTATACTCGGAAGGGTGCCCGTGTTTCCTATAATTTTATGTTAAATGGAACTAAGTTTCACGTAGAACTAAGTGCCACGTCATGGGTGACGGGGGCCACCTCTAGAGTCTATGGGGGCCACCTCTAGAGCCCATTTTAAGATTACATGATACATATTTGCGATCACATGGAACTAAGTGCCACGTAGAACTAAGTGTCACGTTATGAGTGACGGGGGCCACCCGTAGAGCCTACGGGGGCCACCTCTAGAGCCCATGGTTTGATCACTTGCTTGATACTTGATACCTGAGTACGCCGGCCTATAGACTCCATTACTAGGCCTAAACGAAATTGCATTGACTATAGCAACCATGTAGTGAAAGTATGGATGCATGAAGTGCTACCTAGATAGTAATAACTGCAAGACTTGAACTTGATACATGTTTACTTGATACTTGAAGACTTGAACATGAAACTTGAACTTGATACATGCTTACTTGATATTTGACTACATGATACATGAGACTTGATACTTGAATATAATACTTGACACTTGTAACTTGATACTTGTACTTGACAACTTGACACTAGACTTGAGACTCGTTACTTGACACTTATACTCGATACTTGTCACTTGATGGTGGATACTCTTATATGTCACTAGTCACTTGATCTACTGTTAGTGTTTGTTAGCCAACCTGATCTCTTGAGTTGTCCTTCTTGTTAGTTAGTTCTTAAATTCCCGCTACTTGTTGCATCCTTATTATATTCTTGATTCTAAATTTTGTTCCATGTTTTTTGTACTCGTTTTTACTATTTGTAGCCCTAACTTACACTAAGGGCATTTTCTCTTGTTTTCTCTATTTTTCCCTTTTTGTAATTATTAAACAGACTTTGGAGACGAGTTGCCTGCTGGAATCGGTGAGCAGAGATTTTAGGCTTCAATTGGAGGAAGGGCATGTTTTAATTATTTGTGTTCTTGAATTATTCATTTCTGCTACTTAAAACTTGTAACGGGCTAATGTTCCCGAGTTTTAACTTTGATCCAGACTTGAAACTATTTGGATATTATTATTTGTTTTCAATTGTTTCTGTTACTTAATAAATTATTCATGCATGCTTGGTTGTATATATATCTTGTTATATTATTGTTGTGATGTTGAGTCGATCCTACAGCTTACGGATGATGTTAAAATCATTCACTGGGCTTCGTCACGCGCTCGTATTCCATGTTTTTGGGAAGCAAGGCATGACAGATTCATTAAAATCCAAATAGTAATAACATATTAGATTTGGGCTAAAATATAAATACTCGATCAATTTGGAATAGAAACAAGTTCAATATATTATTATTCGAAATGAATAAAATTTTTGATTAGAAAACACTTTAATAAAAGATCCGAAATGAATTTTGCACAAAATAATTTTACAAAAAATCAAATTATAGAATATACACGGAAAATACTTATTTTCGGGAATAGGGGATACAATCCTGCCCACCTTACCACAAAAGTTCGTCCTCGAAATTTGCTCAGGTGGTACATAAGACTGGGCAAAAGCAAACTGATGAAAAAAAACAAATAGGGGAATAAAGGGAAGGAAATAAAATGGTGGCAACACCAGAATTAGAAAGAACATGGGTAAGAATGGAGTGACTAAGAATGATGTTGAATGAAGATTTAATGAAAAAATGACAATTTCAAATGTAAGAGTAAGGGAGTAAGTAATGCAAGGAATGAGAAACAACATGAGAATCCTCAGACCTGTGTTTTATGGGCCCACCACGCTTCTGCTGCGCAGAAATCCAAGCTGCAGACATGTGTTTGTAGATCGAGTGATGCAGATCAGCAACCAAGCAGGAATAAAAGAATGGATAACACTAGAATCAAAGATAATATAAACAGAAAAAGAATGAATTTACACTCAATAAGAGATCTTTGAATGAGAATGACTACAAGGGACAAAAGAGAATAAGGCATGGATGGATTGAATATGAAGGGAGAGAAATGAGTAGGGTGGTACAATCTAAATTTGTAAGGAGTATGGTAGGGAAGGAATAACTAGTATGATACTCAATTATGAATTAATAAATGAAATAAATGCAAGATGCAGATGGGATAAATGATGCAAGAGTGAATAACCAATGCAAGAACGGAAAAAATAATAATAATAATCAAAACAACTCTATTGCTGAATACCTGTAGCCGCACCTTCGGTGGTCAGGCTGTAAGCCTGGCCACGTCCTCCACCTAGAACTGGTCCTCCTGATGGTGCACTATCCCTCCTCTGGTCAAGAACTTGCCTCAGCGGTGGGAAAGGTGGTCTGCTCTGATCCCGACTTAATGCGTCTAGCTGAGCTGGACCCCTAGACGGAGTAGGGAATCTGTTCCTGGTGCAGTCTCAGACCATATGATCACTCCCTCCACATGTGAGGCATAGGTGATTTGCCAGTCTGCAATCCATCTGCAGATGCCCAATCTTGTGACATAAACTGCAAGTCTGAACCAATCTCGGAGTAGCAGGTGCATACGACAAGGTCTTCACAGAAGGGGTCGGCACTGGCCTCCGAATAGGTCCTCCAAAAGACCCTTCAGCAGCAGGGTGCAGGACAGAACGCTGAATAGCACGCTTCCTCATGCTGGTCTGCTCTTGAATCCTAGTGGCATCCAGGATATCTGCATTAGAACAAAGTCACAAGGCAGCAAGCCAATCCTAAATCTCAATATCCAAGCCCAACAAGAAATGATAGCCTTATCTTCGTCATTTGCCACCATGAGAGTAGTAAAACAACTTAGTCGGGTGAATTCCACGGCGTACTCGTCAACGGTCTGACTCCCCTGATTCAAGACAATATTTAGTTTAACGTCGGTACTTTATGAAATATCAACGAAAAAGCATGATTAAACACTATCTGACGAACCTGAGTTAATGAGATAAACTGTCATTCCATTTTATTCTCGGTGACATTAGGGAAGAATTTCGTGAGGAAGCTCTCAGTGAAGGTCGCCCAGGGGATGGGTCGCCCCAATCGTTCAACTTCAGCTTGCCAGATGTAGGCAAGGTTAACAAGTTGGATGCTCACGACATCCACACGATCGACATCTGAGATTCGTGCTGCGATCAATAACTGTGCAGTCCGAATAAGCCATTGCTTGGCTTCAAGCGGACCCTCAGTGCCCAAGAATTTATCTGGATGGAGTTTCATGAAATGGGCCACATTACCAGGTCTCGGCGGCAGCAATCCGGGTGCAGGTACAATGGGTTCCCTGTTGGCAGCTTCCAAAGCCACCCTCATCAGTTCATTATGTTCCCGCTGCATCTTCTCATCAGTTCATTGTGCTCACGCTGCATTTGCATCATCTATACAACAGTGGGCTCATCTAACTGATCATCCCCAGCACGGGAAGATGAAGCACCTCTTCTAGCCATGGTCTGCAATAAAATTAAACGGTTAGCGTCCAGGACATGAGTTGGTTATCAATTATTCATGTGATCTCAGTATTGCACATACTGTTGAATCAAACTGGTTAAATCCAAATTTGATTAATATACCAATCAAAGCTAAACTTCCTGTCGTTAGTCACGTTTGACTGATATATTATCCAAACCAGGCTCTGATACCACTGAAAATCTTGTCCTGCCCTTTTTCCCAAAAATACTTAATACGAGCACGTAACGTTGGCCCAGCGAATGACTAACATCACCCATAAGCAGTTTATCCGATCAGCTCAATAATATAATCAATACAGAATAATTACGCAGGTAATAATAATAATCACATGAACAATAATACTTGGAATGATGCAATATGAAATATCCAAATACAATAAACCATTATCTGGAAAAATTAATAAAATTCGGGTCATATGCTCAATACAATAATAACCTAATCACAAATAAATAATAAGTCTCAATACATTAAGTTCGATAAAACAATAAGCAATTAGAAAGCATTAGATCTTCAGAATGTGTGTTCTCCAATCCCAACAGGCAATTCTCCTTCATTACCTGTAAACACTTCATCTAAAAAGAGAAGAAAAATTATCCTTAGAGCAAGTCATGGACAGCACGTAGAGAAAGTAAGGAACAATGGAGTAACGATATAACAATGAATTCAATGGATCATTAGGAATCGATAACACGGGACAATAGCAATAAGCAATATCATGATAATCGATGCAATTGGTATAAACAATGATTCAATACTCGATAACAATGTTCAATGACATCAATAACACTTAAACAATATTCGATATCAATAGGAACAATGATGTACAATATGCAATGTCGATGTTGTGTCAATACTTATGTCTAGTAATCATTTTAAATCCAAACTAATGCACGTACTACTGTGTCTCATATGTTCCATACCACAGGTTTGATGCATACAATCAATTTCGTTTAGACTAAAGTGGTAGATTCTATAGATAACGTACTTGGGTCTTTACAATAACAATGTTCCATCCATAACGATAATTTATCCATAAGATGCTACAAGATCACAAGATTGCTAGATCACAAGAACACAAGATTACAAGATAACGATATAGGAAACCACGGGCCCCTTATCCTAGTATAGTCCCTATATTTTCCACTACTAGAGTCAACCCTTAAATCCGGCTTGTTAATTATTTTATCGATGCAAACAATACATTATGAAATCTAGAGATATTAGATGAACGATAGTAACAATAGGAGAACAATAGGATGATAACTTGGATAGGACAATTAGAATGATGATAATAGGATATTAGGATCATGCAATGCAACATATACAATTCAATTCATGCAATACTATGATATAGGAATAATTAATTTAAGAAAATCTGGAAAATGAAATTCTGGAAATAAAAAATAGCAGTAGTAAAATAATTATAGCTTTTGAAATACAACTCGGAATTCATAGATTCAAGTTGTTCTGGAAACTAGAAACATAGGGCTACAACTCTTATTCAAAAAGTTATTTATTTTAAGATCAAATACTGGGTCTAAAATGTCAGGAAAAATACTGCTAGTAAACAACATACAGGTTTTTGAATATTTTTCATAGAATAAATTAACTAAACATGATGGGTTCTACTTCAAATAGTCGGTAAACTTCATTATCAACTTATTGGGTGCAATAACATGATGAATAAAATTAAAATCACATACATACATTAATTTAACATCAACCAAACAACAATCGATCAATCAAACATACAATGTCACGCCCCGCTTCCCAAAAATACGGAATACTAGTACATGATATTGGCCCAGCGAATGACTAACGTCAGCCATAAGCTGTTTATCCGATCAACTCAACAATATAATCAATACCGAACTATTGCGCATGCAATAATAATAATCTCATGAACAATAATACTTGGAATGAAGCAATATGAAATATCCAAGTATAATAATAATCCAACATCTGGAAACAAATAATAGCAATATTCGGGTCAAAATCTCAATACAATAATAAATCCCAAATACAATAGTAATAAGTCTCAATACAATAAGTTCAATAAAAATATCATTCAATTATAAAGCAATAGTTCTTTAGAAAGTTTGTTCTCTAATCCTAGCAGGCAATTCTACATCATTACCTGTGAACATTTCTTCTAAAAAGAGAAGAAAAATTGTCCTTATAGCAAGTCATGGACAGCAAGTTGAGAAAGCAAGGAACAATAGAATAACGATATAATAATGAATTCAATGGATCAAAAGGAGTCAATAACATGGGACAATAACAATAATCAATATCATGATAATCGATGCAATGGATATAAACAATGATTCAATATTCGATAACAATATTCAATGGTCAATATCAGTAACACTTAGCCAATATTCGATATCAATAGAACAATGATGAACAATATGCAATGTCGATGTGATGTGATTCTTAAGTCTGTTAATCATTTTAAATCCTAACTAATGCACGCACTTCTGTGTCTCATATGTCCCATACCACAGGTTCGTTGCATACAATCAATTTCGTTTAGACTATAGTGATAGATTCTATAGTTCATGTATTGGGTATGATGACGATAACAATATAAGACGGGCCATGGTGTAATTTCTTACACGATGACGATAACGATAATAACACGGACCATGGTGTAACTTCTTACACGATGACGATAACGATAATAACACAGGCCATTATCCAAGTACAGTCACCATATCATTAACTACTATAGTCAATCCCTTAAACCCCGACTTCTTAATTACTTCATCAATGCAACAATACAATATGCAATTTGAGACTTGAGATAAACAATAGTATCAATAGGGGAACAATAGGATAGTAACATAGAATAGGACAATTAGAATGGTGACAATAACTCATTAGGATCATGCAATGCAACACACACATTTTAATTCATGCAGTAGTACGATATAGGAATAATTAATCTATTAAAATCTGTAATATAAAATTCTGGACAGCAAGAGTAGTTTGTACAAAAATGCAAATTCCCGCTATTTCAGAAATTGAAAACTGAATCCATCAGAAATTCTAGAAACTAGACTTTTAAACGGTTCCAACGCATATTTAAAGTTCAAAATCCGTCTACAGTAGCTAGGTCAAACACACCATTCATTATAGAATTCATGTTCAGGCAGAATTTCGACATCATGTTGTTATATTTTTTGAAACAGCAACAACTCAAAATAAAATTCATTAAAAATATTTATTAGACTCCTAAACATGTTAACTATTATTTTGGAATTTATCTGAGCAAAATTTAAACATTTGATCAGTCTTTTAATAGTTTAAACATCAAATAGACAAGAATCTGAAAATTTAGAAATAAAAACACAGCTGTAGTAAATCGAGCATAACTTTTGCTACACAACTCGAAATTCAGAAATTCAAAAAGTTTTGGAAACTAGAAAGATAAGGCTATAATTCATATTCAGAAATTAATTCATTTTAAGATCATTTACTAGGTCAAAAATAACAAACAATATACATCCAGCAAGCAACATACAAGTTTTAGGGTATTTTTCATTAAATGAATTAATTAAACATGATGGGTATCAATTTTATTAGTCGATAAACTTCTTGATTCGCATGATGGGTGGAATAACATGATCAATGAAAATAAAATCACATACATACACCAATTTAGCATCAATCAAATGACAAACGATCAATCAAACATACTGCCTTGCAATTATTTCTACAATAATTTAATTGTGTGACAATTATATAGATAACTCTATTATCAATTCTATATGAATGCATGAAACATTCAATCTTTTGAGTCAATAGAGGCACGATGTCAAGACATTGGGGTTAGTTCGTGTAAACCCTCATTAGACCCAACGAAAGATAATCAACACAATGATACGATAACCGATTAGGATCTACTTGCAGAGTTTCAATAGAATTCTTGAATTTGATTTAATGAGAAATTCAAGAGGAAAAGTGACTTGCTTTTTAGACAGTGAAAACGAATACCAAGAATAACGAGATAAGGATCCCAAAGCAACGACACAAAGAGATAGCAACTGCAACAAAAGACATGACAGCATAGTAACCACAGCAAGAGCAGGCTGGCGGGGGTCGCCGGCGTCGCAGGTGGTGGCACGACGGGGACGGGGCATCGACGGGGGCGCTGTCGACGGAACAAGGGAGCAGCGAAAGCAGTAGGGGGTTGGGTTACTGCTGTCGATCCGAAACATGGCAAGGAGAGGAGGGGTCGGGGTGCTGTGGCGGTGCTGGGGTGGTGTCGACGGGAGGTTGCGACGAGGGGGTCACCGGAGATGAGGCCGGGGAAGAAGTATAGTAGTTGGGTTTGGTGTTTAGGCGGGAATTCGGTCGGGGAGAGAGAAAATAGGAGGAGAGAGGACGAGGAGAGAGAATAAGCGGCTCTAGAATTTCAATTGTGTGCAATTTTTAGGGTTTGTAATAGAATTGTATTTATAGGGTACAATTAGGGTGTCGGGTTAATGGTTTAGGATCCAATAATAGCGGTTTGGGTCAAGAATAGTGGGAATTGGGTTTAGGGTTCAATAGGAGATGGGTTTAAAATAATAGGGTTTAACTAAAAATACCCACAATTAAATAAAAGAAAATAGGATCAACAAGAATAGCTCAATCAAGAAGAACGAAGAATTTCATGAACAATCTAATCAAAATAATCAAGAAAGAAAATAGGGTATTTTATTCAATTGCAATTAAAATATTACAAAAAGGGAAAACAATGAAAAGAACAGAAACGGTAGTTAGAATCAACATAGCAATTCTTTCTACAATAATTTAATTGTGCAATTCTTTCTACAATAATTTAATTGTGTTGTGATTATATGAACAACCCTATTATCAATTCTATATAAACACATGAATAATTCAATCTTTGGAGTCAATGGATGCACGAAGTCCAGAATATTAGGGTTAGCTCATGTAAACCCTCAATAGACCCAACAAAAGATAATCAATACAACGATACGATAAACGATTAGAATCTACTTGCAGAATTTCAATAAAAACATGAATTTGATACAAGATTCAATTCAAAAGGAAATTGACTTACCGTTTAGATGAAGAAATTGAATACCAAGAATAACGAGATGAGAATCCTGAAGCAACGAACCCACGAACTCACACGAAATAACACATGCAAACCTGTGTAAGAACGCACACCAAAATAAACAGCAAACACAATTACAAAACCAATACCCTTCTCACAAAACACCAAACAGCCAATCTTGGATCCCAATAGCCACAGTCAACACCAAACAGCGAACCCAGTCGCACAATAGTAAAATCGACACAGTGGTTACGAGGGTGACTTCGACGGCGGCGGCTGTGCATGGCGACTAGGGCAAGGGTGGTCATCGACTGAGCGGGGGAGGGCTCAGGCAACGGTCGGCGGTGCGCAGGGGATAGGGCAGTCAACGTAACAGGGGACTTCGGGAGCGACGCTCTGTTTTAGGCGGGAAACAGGGTGCATGGACGAGGGCAGCCGACTGATGGGCTCTCAATGGGTCTAAAGAGTTTGACGGTGACTGCAAGCAGCAGTCGAGGGAGAAGAGGGTGGAGATGAGGTGAGGGATGGTGCTTCGGGTGGTTGCAAGAGGCTTAGGCGGTGGAGGGACAGTGGCTGGATGAGACGGGGAGAAGAGAAGGTGACCGTAGGGAAGAAGGTGAACAGTAATTGGGTTTCAAAAGTATCGGGGAAGGGGGTTGGCGGCTAGGGTTTAGTAGGGTTAGGGTTAGGGGTGTTTTAAGTTAGTATATATAGGGGTTTATTTGGATGTAGGGTTAATAGGTTATTGTGTAATAATCCAATAGGAAAATAGGCATAGGGTTTGGGTTTTTAGATCCAATAGGGGAAAGAGAATAGGATTATAGGGTTTATAAAATATACATATAGTATACATTAAATCAAATAATAAAATACATATAAAATGGAGCATGTTCGGGCTTAAAACAAAATGATGATAATAATAATGATAAAAATAATAATACTAATAATAATAATAATAACAATAATAGTAATAATAGTAACAACAATAATAATATGAATACCAAAATAAGATTTGAGTTCAACAGATTCATTAAAATCCAAATAGTAATAACATATTAAATTTGGGGTAAAATATAAATACTCGATCAATTTGGAATAGAAACAAGTTCAATATACTATTATTCGAAATGAATAAAACTTTTGATTACAAAATACTTTAATAAAATATCCGAAATGAATTTAGCACAAAATAATTTTACAAAAATCAAATTACAGAAAATACACCGGAAAATACTTATTATCGGGAATGGGGGCTACATTATCTCTCTCAGGCTCGACGATCGTTTGCAAGTGCTAGCGAGCTACGGGTTATCGAACCATCGCCGAACTATGGAGTTTCGAACTCATCGAGCTATTGAGTTATGGCACTTCGCAGGGTTGTGGAAGTGACGAGTTTGTCAAGCTATGGAGGTGGTGCCGCCGAGCTATGAGCTGTCATACTTCGTAGAGCTACCGACCTCGACTTTGTCGTTATGCTATAGAATTATCGGCAGAGTTATGGAGGTGGTGCTTTGGTCGACAGACGGTGCTTGGTCTCCTTGGTCGAGCTAAGAACCATCGAGCAGCGGCGGTGATCAGGCGGCGTGGTTTGAAGTTGGGTTTCGGTGAAGAATTTTTGAAGAAGATGGAAAAGTTGTTACGGGTTTGGTTTTTTGTTTTCGGGTTCAGTTTGCGGGATCGAAACCCAAACCCGCAAATCCATTTAACTCTATTAGGCTAAGTTTTGGTGTATGCGGGTCTGTTTTTTTCGAATCTAAACCCAATCTGAGCCCTCTCTATTTTTCCCTTCTTCTTGAACCGCGAGCTTCATTTGGAGTTTTTGAGATTTTTGAAGCTTCAATCTTGCAAAGGGTCTGCCTTGTTTGAAGTTGTGTCGCTTTCGGCAGAGTTTTCCTTCTTATATCAAGGTAGGAGCGCTAGTATGCTTGGGTTTGATCATCTCTTTTAGAGTTTGAGTTGTCTTTTGAGCCTTGAACTTGTACGTTCTTGGGGGACTCCGCAGTGCTAGTAGACTTAGCCACATGGAAGCTTGGTTGATGATGGGTTTCTATTTGGTGGTGAACATGGTGGCCACTAAGAGTTTGTGAAATTATTCACCCCATCACGCCCACCAAGTGCTTGTGAAATTGTTCACCTCATCACGCCCACCAAATGTTTGTGAAATTGTTCACATCATGTCACGCCCCGCTTCCCAAAAGAATGCGGAATATGAGTACGCGACAAAGCCCAGTGAATGATTTTCATCATTCATAAGCTGTAAGGATCAACTCAACAGTACATCAGGAATATACAAGAAATATACAACCACGCATGCATAAAACAAAACTCATAATCAACTGAATTATTTGAAAACAAATATATAATCCTCAAATAAAAACAAGATCTGGAAACAATAATAAAACTTCAGGACAACATGCCCAATACAAGTTCAAGTCGCAACAAGGATTTTATAAACTCAAAACAAAAGCAAACTAAAGTATGAATTATCCCAGCCAAGGCTTAGAATGCTTGGTCACTCACTCCTGCAAGTAGCTGATCTCCAAAACCTGTGTATTTAACATTTGGACGAAATAGAGAAGCAAGAGACAAGATGCCCGTTAGTGCAAGCTATGGGCCACAAGTAGTACAAGCAAACGGGTACAGGAACAAATACAAGAAGGTATAAAACAGGGAACTGAAATCAAGATCGTATAACATACAATGGCAGAAATGTAACAAGTAATAGAGTCCAATGAAGCCAGCAAGTAAGTAAACTGAGTCGGGTAACAGGATCATGTAACAAGTGAACATGTAATTTGTAACAGGTATCAAGTAAACAAGTGAGGCAGATGACCGGTGTGTACAGGCAAAACATGTTATTCTTAAGTCTATTGTTTAATCCTATCTAATGTACCACTCATGCATCCCATATATATACCACATGGTTGTTGCACACAAACAAGTTACGTTTAGGCCAAGTGGTGGATTCTATAGGGCTGTGTACTCAGGCATCATGTAATAGGAAAGAAGGTTCATGAATCAGATAATCACATAAACAGGTTCATGAATCGAGTAATAATATAACAGGTTCATGAATCAAATAGTAATATAACAGGTTCATGAATCAATAATAATATAACTAGTTCATGAATCAATAGTAATATAACTAGTTCATGAATCAATATTAACATAACAGGTTCATGAATTGGTAATAATATAACTAGTTCATGAATCAAGTAACAGGTGGAAAACACGGGTCCCCCTTCCGAGTACACTTGCCTATATTATCCACTACTAAATCTTTTCCTTAAACCCCGGCATTTTACTTGTTATTATTATCAAACAGGCATGAAAGTGCACAAACAGGGCAAGTAAATATGATAGGAAACAGGAAACATGTTCGGGTTGGGTAGAAAATATATTCGGATGTCAAAACAACTTATAATTATTAGAAACAACAAGAACTCCAATTATGGACAACACGACGTTGCTGCACCAAAACTGGAATTTCCGTTGCTACAGAAATGTAAATTTGGATGCATCAGAAGTTCTAGAAACTAAACACTCTGTCGGTTTCAGTGCATATACACACGATATATAAAAGTTACAGCAACTGGGTTCAATTACTCATTCTTTACAGATTTTCATGTGTAGACAGAATCTTAAAGTTATGTTTGCATACATGAATCAGGTATGAAAACTCATCAATTAAATCCATGAAAATTCAGGGTGATTCCCTAGCATGTCTAGTCTCAGCAAGAAAATTTTCATATTATTATATTACAGATAACATGTTCAAATTAAATTGCAAGGTAGGGTGATACAGTGAAATTGTGAATCTAGAAATCGAGACCCAGCAGTACTAAAACTGCAATATCTCACAAAATATAACTCGGAATTCGATTCCGTCGGAAATATGAAAACTAGAAACATGGGGCTACAATTCATATACAGAAACCAACTCAATATTTTTTCATTAACAGGGTCGAAATCATCAAGCAAGACCAGGATAACAGTATTCCAGAACTAAAATATTCATAATAACTTGATTTTTGTTTAAACAATTATAAAATCTTAACTAGAGATAATTGAACTATCACATCAGGAACTCAATTATGATTTCAACTTATCAAGATAGGGAAATTGATATTATGGCTACCGATCATGTTTCAATATTCCACACAAACATGTACAACCAAATTATACGATTCACTCCTAATATTTCATATATATATATATATATATATATATATATATATATATATATATATATATATTATTGTTTTGTCATGTGTCGTGTCATGCATGCAATGATGAGGCGAATCATGGTATTTTTACAATACGAAATGATAGGTTCGAATCGAAATGAAATATCGGTGGTTCAAAACATTTCAACACAAACAAAATGAGATCGGAACTGAACTACGATGAACCTACTTGCGGATTTTCAAGAAATTGCTTGTACGGGATACAATAGAATTCGTACAAGAGAATACTTACCGGATTGGATTGTAGAACAACGAGGAATCAGCGGAAACGAATCTGCGAGAGCACGTGCACGTTACGTATGAGCAACACCACCACGCAAACATGTGCAACACGTGCACAACTCAACCAACAACAAGATGGCCAAACAGCAAACGTATCTCAACAGCACGTGTCAACCATGTGGAAGCAAAGTCAAACAATAACAGCGAGCAGGGTACACCGCAACATGACGGTGCCGAGGATCGACGGTGGCAATGAGGCAGGCAGTGGAATGGTGGTTGATGGAGGTGGGTTTTGAGCGGGGAGAGAAGATGGAGTGATGGTTTCAGTGATGGGGTGCAGGGGAATGGTCGAAGTGATGGTGGTTCGGGACAGCAATGCAGCAGCACGGCGAGGCTGTCGATGGTCAACTAGGCTGTGGAGGGACAGCGGTCGAGGGGGACTTCAGGGTCGGCTGACAACGGGAAAGGCGGCAAAAATGGGGATCTGACGAGGGCAACACTGACTGGTGAGGTTCAACCACGGCGAAGCTCGGGGTGGTGCTCTGGTGCAACAATGGTGAAGGAAGGTCGGGGATGATGCGGAGGAGCAGCAGGGGTGATGATGGTGGGCACTCGAGGTTGTTAACGGGGAGATAGGGTAGCGGGGGACTGCAGTCAGAGGATGGCGAGGATGGCAAGGATAGGCGATGAAGGGCTACGAGGATGAAGACCGGGGAATAGGACGAGGAGGTCGGCAGTAAGAGATGGAGGGCTTGGGTTTTGGAGCAAGGTGTGAGGAGGTAGACGAAGGGTTAGGGAGCAGGCGCCGAGTGTTTAGAGTAATTAGGTTATGAAAGAGATTAGGGTTTAAACAGGGTATTATATAGGATTAGAAGTGGGGTAATGGGTTAATGGGTTTGGATCCAATAAGAAGATTATAGGGTTTGGGTTTTGGATTAAAATTAAATAAATAATTCAATTATAATATAATAGTACAAATAAATCAATTAGTATGTATTAAATTAATACTCAATCATTGATAAACTGAGTCGGGTAACAGGATCATGTAACAAGTGAACATGTAATTTGTAACAGGTATCAAGTAAACAAGTGATGCAGATGGAAGGTGTGTACAGGCAAAACATGTTATTCTTATGTCTATTATTTAATCCTATCTAATGCACCACTCATGCGTCCCATATATATACCAAATGGTTGTTGCATACAAACAAGTTACTTTTAGGCCTAGTGGTGGATTCTATAGGGCTGTGTACTCAGGCATCATGTATCAGGCAAGAAGGTTCATGAATCAGATAATCATATAAACAGGTTCATGAATCGAGTAGTAATATAATAGGTTCATGAATCAAATAGTAATATAACAGGTTCATGAATCAATAATAATATAACTAGTTCATGAATCAATAGTAATATAACTAGTTCATGAATCAATAGTAACATAACAGGTTCATGAATCGGTAATAATATAACTAGTTCATGAATCAAGTAACAGGTGGGAAACATGGGTCCCCCTTCCGAGTACACTTGCCTATATTGTCCACTATTAAATGTTTCCCTTAAACCCCGGCATGTTACTTGTTATTATTATCAAACAGGCATGAAAGTGCACAAACAGGGCATGTAAACACGATAGGAAGCAGGAAACATGTTCGGGTTGGGTAGAAAATATATTCGGATGTCAAAACAACTTATAATTATTAGAAACAATAAGAACTCCAATTATGGACAGTAGGACGTTGCTACACCAAAACTGGAATTTTCGTTGCTGCAGAAATGTAAATCTGGATGCGTCAGAAGTTCTAGGAACTAAACACACTGCCGGTTCCAGTGTATATACACATGATATATAAAAGTTATAGCAACTGGGTTCAATTACTCATTCTTTACAGATTTGCATGTGCAGAAAGAATCTTAAAGTTATGTTTGCATACATGAATCAGGTCTGAAAACTCATTAATTAAATCCATGAAAATTAAGGGTGATTCCCTAGAATGTCCAGTCTCAGCAAGAAAATTTTCATATTATTAGATTATTGATAACATGTTCAAATTAAATTGTAAGGCAGGGTGATACAGTGAAATTGTGAATTTAGAAATCGAGACCCAGTAGTACTAAAACTGCAATATCTCACAAAATATAACTCAGAATTTGATTCCGTCAGAGTTCTGAAAATTAGACATATGGGGCTACAATTCATATACAGAAACCAACTCAATATTTTGTCATTAACAGGGTCGAAACCATCAAGCAAGGTCAGGACAGCAGTATTCCAAAACTAAAATATTCCTAATAACCTGAATTTTGTTTAAACAATTATAAAATCATAACTGGAGATAATTGAACTATCACATCAGGAACTCAAGCAAGATTTCAACATATCAAGATAGGGAAATTGCTATTATGGCTACGTATCATGTTTAAATATTCCACACAAACGCGTACAACCAAGTTATGTGATTCACTCCTAATAGTTCATATATATATATATATATATATATATATATGGAAAATGCTCCATTGAAAATGGGTTTGTTTCCAAAATATATATATATGGGTTTGTTTCCAAAATATATATATATATATATATATATATATATGAAAAATGCTCTATTGAAAACGGGTTTGTTTTCACGGGTTGGAAAACAGCGATCTGAGCCATTGGATCACTCTTGATCATGATCAGCAGCTCAGATCGCTTCCGCCCATCACCCAATATCACTTAAGTGGCAGAGGGTTAATTTGGAAATTTTGCCCCTAATAACTTTTCGCCTGTTTCGCTCTGAAAAATTGATATAACCTAAGCCATTGTTGGGAACAACGGCCTAGGTTATAAAAAATTGAATAACAACAGTCTGGGTTATAAAAATTTAGAACAAGGCCGTTGTTCCAAAGACCGGCCTGTGATTCAATTTTTTATAACCTAGGCCTAGGTTATACCATTTTTTTAGAATCCGTGAGGCGAAGAGTTATTTGGGACGAAATTCCCAAAATAACCCTCCGCTGATAAATTGAAAGGGGTGAAGGGGGACTCGATCTGAGCCGCTGATCACGATCATGAGCGGTCCAACAGCTCAGATTACTGTTTTCCAACCCGTGAAAACTAGACCCGTTTTCAATGGAACATTTGCCTATATATATATATACTAGATTTGCCCGTGGGCACGTGCCTACGACACGTCTTCGAAATTATACAAAACACGAAAACCCTTGTAAACAATAAAAAAATAATTATGTAGCTCAAGTTTGAATAGTATGACAATAATTAGTTGTAAATAAAAGTCGATGTTTCCATTAGTATATGTTGAAAAATAATTATAAATGGGAGTGTAAAATCTAAATTCTTAGAACTTTAATTGTGGAAAATGATGAAATTTAACTGTTGAAGAGATATTTGCTATTTTCAGTATAACACGTGCAATAAAAAAACATAAAAATTCTGAAAATTTACAAACCTGAAATCTTAAAATCTAATTTTCTAAATAAATAAAGAAAGAATTGGAGAGGGAGATAGGGAGAGAGAAAAAGAGAGAAATATGAAAAAGTGAAGAGAGAAGAGAGAGATAGTAATAAAGTTAAGGTTTTTTTAGTTTTGGGGGGAAATATTTTGTTTTGGGGTTTGAAATTTTGGGGGGGAAATGTATTTTGTGTGGTTAGATCTAGGCCTTTGATTTTGGGGGGACTGAAGGTGAGCCACTTGATAGCTTTCTTTGTGTTTTATTATATAGATATATATAGTATTGTTTTGTCATGTGTCGTGTCATGCATGCAATGATGAGGCTAATCATGGTATTTTTACAATACGGAATGATAGGATCAAATCAAAATGAAATATCAGTGGATCAAAACATTTTAGCACAAACAAAATGAGATCCGAATTGAACTACGATGAACTTACTTGCGAATTTTCAAGAAATTGCTTGTACGGGATACAATAAAATTCGTACAAAAGAGTACTTACCGTGATTGGATTGTAGAATGACGAGGAATCCACGAATACGAATCCGCGAGAGCACGTGCACGTTACGTATGAGCAACACCACCACGAAAACATGTGCAACAAGTGCACAACTCAACCAACAACAAGATGGCCAAACAGCAAACGTATCTCAACAGCATGCCAACCACGTGCAAGCAAAGCCAAACAATAACAGCGAGCGGGATACACCGCAACATGACGGTGCCAGGGATCGACGACAGCAACGAGGCAGGCGGTGGAATGGTGGTTGAAGGAGGTGGGTTTTGAGGGGGGAGAGACAATGGGGTGATGGTTTCAGTGATGGGGGTTGCAGGCGGGCTCGACGGGGTGCAGGGGAATGGTCGAAGTGATGGTGGTTCGAGACAGCAATGCAGCAGCACGACAGGGCTGTCGGTGGTCAACTGGGCTGTGGAGGGACAGCAGACAAGGGGGACTTCGGGGTCGACTGACAACGGGAAAGGCGACAGCAATGGGGAGTCGACGAGGGCGATACTGACTAGTGAGTGTCACGCCCCGCTTCCCAAAAAGAATACGGAATACATATACGCAACAAAAGCTCAGCGAATGATTTTCATCATCCATAAGCTGTTCAAGACATCTTTACAACATCTCACAATAATCAGAGTCGGAAGCAAAAGTATCAACCAACATGCACATATGAACCAAAATATCAACAAGAATACTTGAAACCAAATATATAAATCTCAAATAGTCATGATCTGAATAAAACAAATATGCTGGGTCACATTGCCCAAATACAAATAAATCCAAGTGTCAAAAATACAATATTGTTCAAGCAACTACAAAGAAGAATCATAACAACATCCAGCACTAATACTTCATGTCACCAATACCGTCTGGAACCTGTTCTCCCAAATCTGTAATTCAACGAATGTAGGAAAGAGGAAAAGAGAAAAATAAGTACCCGTCAATTGCAAGTTACGGGCCACTTATAATGTAGGATACAAGTGCATGGGGAAACTAACTAGAAACATGGTATAAGTATGATGTCAAAATAAATAACTAGCATAGCAAAGTAAATAAGTGTAAATGGAATGAATCAAGTGTCAAGTGAACTAGTCTCATGTAAACAAGCATCAAGTGTCAAGTATTATGGAATCATATATCAAGTGTCAAGTTTCAAGTCTTGGAAAGCAAGGAGGAAGTCACCGGTATCAAAAATGAAGAAGAAACAACACAAGACTTGCAAGATAACGAAGCAAAGAGATGAAGAAATAGATAGAGCTGGAATTGAAGAAAGGATGGACAAGGAAGAGATGAACCAAGCAACGAGTCAACAGATGAGGACAAATGCAAGGAATGGAACAAAACAAACAATACAAGGGAGGAGAAGCAACATGAGGATCCTGGGACCTGTGGGTTATGGGCCGACCACGCTTCCGCTGTTCCACTCTGATCGCGGAAGACTCTGCCAATAGCATCCAGCGATGCCGACTGACGGACCAAGCAGAAAGAAAAGAATGGATGGCACCAAAATCAGAAAGATATGGGTACGAGAAAAATGAATTCATACCCAAGAAGAAATCAATCAAAGAGGGCGATTGAAAAAGACGGAAGAATCATGAAATCAAGGGATTGAATGAGAAGGGATCAAAATGGATGGAACAAGATTAGTATCCAGATCAATGTGAGGGGGACTTCGGGGTCGGCTGACAACGGTAAAGGCGGCAGCAATGGGGAGTCGACGAGGGCGATACTGACTGGTGAGGGTCGACCACGGCGGAGCTCGGGGTGGTGCTCAGGTGCAGGACGATGAGGGAAGGTCAGGGATGACGGGGAGGAGCAGCAGGGGTGATGATGGTCGGCGCTCGAGGTTTTTTATGGGGAGACAGAGTAGTGAGGGGTCTGCAGTCGAGGCAACTTACTGGCGGAGGATGGGCGATGAAGGGGGACGGGGATGAAGACCTTGGAAGAGGACGAGGAGGTCGGGAGTAGGAGATGGAGGGCTTGGGTTTTGGAGCAGGTGTGAGGAGGAAGACGAAGGGTTAGGGAGCAGGCGGCTGAGTGTTTAGAGGTAATTAGGTTATGTAGAGATTAGGGTTTAAACAGTGTATTATATTGGATTAGAAGTGGGGTAATGGGTTAATGGGTTTGGATTCAATAAGAAGATTATTGGGTTTGGTTTTTGGATTAAAATTAAATAAATAACTCAATTGTAATATAGTAGTACAAATAAATCAATTAGTATGTATTAAATTAATACTCAATCATCTATATAATAAATTACAAAGAAAGCTATCAAGCGGCTTTCCTTCAATCTCCCCTAAAACCAATGGCCCAGAATGATTCTCACAAAACATATTTTTCCGCCCAAAATTTCAAACCCAAAACTCAAATTCCAATCTCCTCCTCCCCCTCTCTTCTAGAAAATCACCCCGCCCCCTTCTCTCCTTCTTTCTCACTGAATTAAAATAAAAAGGCCCTGCGACCCAAATCCAATCCTCAATCGACTGTAATTCCTAAACCCCAAACCCTAAATGAAAGGTTCAATCTTTCTTTTCGTCTCTTCTCTTAGATCTGAGATATAATCCAGTTTATCTCTTTTCTTTTTATAACATGTAGATCGGTCTAGGGTTTCTTGGGTTTCGATTTCTTTTTGGTCGGCATCACATATTCGATAGGATGTGGAGTTTAATAGGGCGTCTAATTTTTGTTCCCATCGCCGTCAAATTCGATGTAAGCAAATCATGCTTTTTTCTTTTTTTTAATCAATTTTTGGCACGGATTTTGAAGAAATTTTCTTTTGATTTTAATTTCAGGGTTTGAAGACAGAGGAACTGGAGGTAAAACATCATCTTTTCCTGATTTAAGGGTTCTATATGGCACAAAATTGAACAAGGGCAAGTGGCCAAAGTGAAGGAGGATTCCTCATTGAAGTAAAAGTATGTGAGGCAGAACATCATCTTTTCCTGATTTTCTTTCTCTTTTATGGATGGAGCTCATGTTTTGAAGCAAATTTCTTTTGATTTGATTTCAGGTATGATGATAAAAGGAGAGTGGTGGGGGCTGGTCGAGACTTGATGGTCTCTATCCTGTGGTGCGAGAAGTAACGCGGGGGGTGCGGGGGGGGGGGGGGGGGGGGGGGGGGGTGGACTGCTCATCGTCCGTTCCCGTCTCTTCCCATCTGCCTTAAATCCGAGGTAAAGATCAAATTTCCGAGTTTTTTTTCCACTTTGAGCACGAATTTTGAAGCGATCTTCTTTTGATTTTATGTCATGTTTGATGAAGTTGAAGATGAAGTAGATTGACTATGTGGTGCGGAATTTGGCAGTGGATGTAACACCCTAGTTTTCATTTATAAGATTTTGTGATTTTACGTGTTGTGCACGTATGATTTCATTTGTATAATTTCTTTTATAAAATATTTTTATATAGTATTTGTTCTCATTATTTTTCCAAAAAAAAACTATTCTCTTTAAAAGCCTAATTAAAATCTAGGCCTAATTGTCTTTAAGCCCACTCTATTTTATTAATTAAATTAATTATTTTAAAGCCCATGGTTAGTTTGGTCCATTAGTGAGCTCATTTACTTAAATTCTCTTTTGAAATGGTCTAACTTGTAGTGTAGACTCATTTCATGGACAATTAATTTTTGGTCATATGAAAAAATTTGTAAATGGGGTACACTAGGTGGCATGTGCATGCAATGGAGTGTGCAATGCACACCCTTTCACCATGGCCGGATAGGATAGGGAGAGTGGGAGAGATGAGAGTGGTGGAGAGTTGGTTACTCTCATCATGGGTAGTTTCTATAACTCCCTAGTACATCTTGTCCCTTAATCTCTAACCATTTGATCTAATCTTGGCCCTCCATTCACCCTAGAAAATTGTATAAATACCCTCTCCCACACTCTTCATTCTCACACTTGGAAAAAATTGAAAAGAAAGAATAGAAAGAGAGAAAAGAATATAAGTAGTAAAGCAAAAGATTGAGTAGTTGTGAGTTGAAAAGAGTGAGTGTTTTGTGTGAGTGCTTCAACCAAGGAGAAGGAGGCCGGACTGCATAGGAGAGGCTCGGGTTCAAGATTGCAACAAGGAGAAGGCAATTTTCGTGGCTAGATCTAGGAGAAGGCTTCACTCGTTCGTCGTAAGAGATCTCTAGGAGTCTATTTGATTGTTTCTCTCCATTTAAGGTGGGTGTTTCTCTCCATTTAAGGTGGGTGTTTCTCTTAAACTTCTAATTAGACATCATGTTATGCTGTGGTTGACAAATTAATGAGAAACTCTAACAAATATAGCCATGCATTATGAAAATGAGACAAATTGCTATTAGTTTGATTATATGTTAAAAGAGTGTTAAATTGATTGCCAAATTATGATTTGTTAAATTATTATCATGTTACCATGCTCAATTTTGTTGTGATGTGCTAGATAAACAAATACATGCTTGTATGTTGAACAGTTGAATAAAGAACTATGGATATAGGTGATTTTGATTAATGTGTTGTAAAATGACATAAACAAAATGAATTTTATTACTGAGATAATTGTACAATATTAATAAAAATATTATAAGTGATATAGGAAAATTTTAAGTGTAATTTATAAGGAGATTATGCTTATTTTCCCCTAAATTCGAAATTGAAGAATAAAAATGAAGTAGAGAGCAAATTATATTGTTTTGTATCTAAAATCAAAATTTATTTAGCTGAAATATTGTAATAAGATGAAAAATGAAATCTGGAATTTTTGAATGAATTTGGAGAAGAAAAGAACTCAAAAATATTCATTTTTTGGTAAAAATTCGGAATAACTGAGTCTTGGACTTAAACCCCTAAAACCCCACTCTATATCAGATTGGTCTCTTAGACCATTTGGTTATTGGTTGCTTTGGGAACTTACTGTAGCATGTGGGCGTGTCTGTGGTCTTGGGTTCGAAACTGGGCTCTGCCCTTTTTGTTTTTGATTTTTAATAAAATCCCCAACCCGAAATCGAAACCCCTTATTAATTAAAGCCCACGCCATATCGTGGTTGCGCCTTAGCCCAGTTGGCTTTCGGTGGCGGGTGGCTAGCTTCAGGTCGTGGGTTTGATTCTTGGTTTCGGCAGAATATAACATTTTTGATTTTTTTGGATTTAAAATTGATTTCTTGGCTTCAAAAAAAAAACATAATTATTCTAAAAATATGTGGATTCAATAAAAAATATTTGTGCATTATTTGACTAAAATAAAAGTGACTTAGAAGTTAAAATTGAGTAGACTTGTATGAAAATTGACACTTGTATAAATATGAAAAGTGATTATTTTCATGGAAAAATTTTATTAAGTTATAAAAGAGATATTTTGAAGACAGGAAAATTTAAGTGTGTTGATTATGGATTTTTGTTCATCTATTTTTGGGTTTTTGTGTGCACTCTAAAGATAGATGAAAAATAAAACTTTGTGAACGAATTAAATAAAAGAAAGAAATACTAGTTTGGGAATCTAATGGATTTATTGAAATAAATTTGAGTATGAAATACATGAATTGAAATTGAACTTTATGTATGAGATTTGATTCATAGAAAGGAATGGAAATCATGTTAATTATGAAAAAAGAATTTATGAGTATAAAGACTCAATTTTTGTGATTATGAATTGAAATTGAGAACTAGATTGTAGTTAAACCTCATACCGGCATTGAAAAGAAATGTGATGAAATGAAATTGGAGATGAAAAGATCAAGATTTGGGTCATGTTGAATAAATGGTTAAGACCGGTATAGTGGAAGGGATAACTCTAGAGAATTAATTTTGTTCATAATTTGAATAACTAAGGACTAGATACATAGTGAAGACGTGATGAAAATAAGAGAAAACATGAGTATGACGGCCTCAGAGCTACGGTGTGAGAATATTCACAGGCTGTCTTCACGATGCGTCGTGACATGACGTGGATATGTCTCCAGGAGTTCGTACCGCAGGCGACGCTCGTGGGGTGTTTGGTGACTGCAGGTGGTGTCATGTCCCATGACGGAGGCTAAATTGTCTATAGGTTCTTCACGATGCGTCGTGACATGACGTGAGATTCTCCTCCAGGTTGTCTGGACATGAACTCGTAACTCATAGAATATCTAGGATACTTATCGTAGTTACAGTAGTAGTTTAATTCATGACGAGGGATTGAACCCTACAAGATGAAGAACGGTTAAGGGCTTGCCTTCAGGCCTATGTAGTATGAGATGCATAGAATCTGAACAAGTGCGCATTAGTATCATCTAATATAAACAACTGCATTAAGGACTAAGTGCACTGCACAACACGACATCTATAGGATAGTCCCTTGTAGTTTCTGTTTGTGATCAAGTTTGTGATTGTTTAAATATTTGAGAATCGTTATACTATTCGGCATAGAGAGGATAGCCATGTATAATATTTTGTCGGTTGTAAGCAACTGACGCGCCTACAGTTTTTATGCAAGGTAAAATGATTAACAAGACTAAAGAATGCATGCTGATTAAAAATTGATTCAAGAGTTGTACATTTCAATTCATGTAAATTGTTGTAAATTGCTTCCGCTGTAAATATGTAATGTAAGTGTAAACTCTGATGTAACAAAAGTTTTTATTTCCTTGTAAAATTGTACGAAGAGAAGTGTAAAGATCCTGTGGAACTTCAAATTCAGTTGTATTTTGGAATTCGGGGTGTTACAGTGGAAGAAGGGTATGTAACAATGGCCAAAAGAGGAAGAGGATTTCTTATCATTCCCATGCTATTGCTGTCAAATTCGAGGTAAAGGATCATCTTTTCGTCTTTTTTTCTCCTTAGTATTAGAACAGATTCTGAAGCATTCTTCTTTTGATTTTATTTCAGGCTTTATTTAGGTGAATTTCTTAACATTTCATCTCTGTTGGTGGGTAACCGGGTAAGGGAAGGAGGTATGAGTAAATGTGACCCGAAATATATAGAATGTTCAGTGATTTTGTGAAAAATGGACTATTATGAAATTTACCTTAATTGTTGTTATTAATATGCAGAGTACATGGGGTTGTGATGAAGTGCGGCGGAGCATTTTCCTTGGTTTTGTTGGCCTCCTGAACAGGTAAAGCCTACAAGATGGAGGTAAGTAAACACACTGACTCAAGAAAATAATCAACTTCATGTATCACATGATTTTTTTAAAGTTGATTGTAAGCTACCAGATGCAACTTTTGTCCTTTATCATGGGCTAGGAACCAAGTGAGTATCAATGATGTTAACATTATGATCCATTTTTCGTAGATGTAGTTGTTTATTCCTTAACTATGTAGTTCTGGTAAGTAAATGAATTATTCATTGATAGGGAGTAGTTTTAGTTGTTAGTAAAAACCTTGGAATGAGAACACAGCTCGGAGAAGTTGTGCAATGCCTGTATGAGTATAATGTCAAATATGGAAGCAGCAACATAAATACAAATAGGGAAGTACTACACTGTTGGCAATAATTGTCTCTTTCACCTCTCCATGTACATTAGTACTAAATAGTTGGATGTTGTAGAATATTGTTTACAGTTAAGCAAAGGTTACAAAATCTTGACTTTCCCATATTACAATTCATGATTTTATAGATGAGGGAAATGTGCATATATTTTACTGTTTACAAGGCTTTTTATATGCTATATCGTTCACGAAGACGTGCCGTAGGCACGTGTCCACGGGCAAACCTAGTTGATAAATACAATAGAATGTAGGACCTCACAATATAATTAAGACTTTATTCGATTTGGACTAAAATATAATAAAGAGCAATATAGTATTACATATTAAATTAATTAAATCAAGTAATATACATAAAATTCGTGCTCCAATAATAGTAATAAAAATATATGTTAAGATCCGTGGGTTTTACAAATTAATAACCAATAAATTTAATAACAAGAATAATAATAGTAACTATAATAATCAAAATAGTGATAATAATAATAATAACATTTGTATTACAATATAAAAATCATTGGAAACTAGTTAAACACAAAATTATTGATTAAAATTACACTTTAATAGAAGATCCAAAAATACATTTTAACAAAAAGAATTTGAACGTGAGAAAATAATTTACAAACATCGAAATACCAAAAATACACAGAAAATACGTATTGGCGGGAACGGGGGTTACACCTCATCACGCCCACCAAGTGTTTTCGAGATTCTTCACCTCATCACGATGTCTTCTTTCCATAGCTGAATGTTGTGCTGCTCGCTCGTTTTGCTGATCGACTGTCCTGTTGCTAAGATACTGTTTTTATTGGACCTGATATAGTGTGATCCGATCGGTAGATCATGTGGGTGGCGAGGATGTCGCCATGTGGCAATTTGGTCTTGATGGCTCTATAAATCGGAGGGGATTTCACCCCCATCTTCCTCATTTACCACATTAGCTTTCTCTCTCTAGAAAAATTTGAGAGCTTCTCCCTCTAGAAGTTGTGGTATTTCACCGGGCAGTGTTGGTGGTTCATCTGGTGTTCGACGGTGGTGCTAGTTTCTGGCTGTAGATTCGTCGTTGCCATTACTCTGAGTATGTGACATTCTCACGATCGTCGCTCATTATGTCTAGCATTCCGTCACCCTGCGCTTATCCTAGATCGGTTAGTCTATATGCATATGATGGTATTGTGTTCAGCCCATTCGCCGGAGGGGAGAGTGGGTGTGATGTAGCCGGTCGTTCCACTGTTGTGGAAACGATTGTCAAGCTTGAGAGAGATAGGGGATGCACACTTAAGACCCCGTTGTTCTTAATCCTTGAACTGATTAGGGGGTATCCTGTAGTCGAACGAGAGTTTCATAGGAATGACATGGTGTCACGCCCCGCTTTCCGTTATACGGAAACATAGGCACGTAACTGAGGTCCAGCGAATGATATAAGTATGCCAACTCATATCATTCATAACCTATACAATACCAGTCAACTCAACTATACAATAATAATCACATAAATAAGAATATAATGCAATAACCGATATCTGATATACAAGAACTTACCAAATAGCTAGAGAATATGCAATGCAATAATAGCTCAACGAGTTCTTTCAGTAACCCATCGTCTGTACCTGTATAACATAACTCAAAATTAAGATGGACAGTACCCATTAGAGCAAGCTATGGGCAGCAAGTAGTACAAGCAAAACAGGAACAAGAAACAAGGTATAATAGGGAAACAATAATAACTGAGAATTCAAATACGGAACAAACATGATAACGAAAAATAATATACATAATAGGAAGAAAACAAGAACTGATCAAGCTCAAATATAACTAATTGGGAACAAGGAATCAAGTAACAGGAAGTATGTCCTGTAAACAGAGATCTTGTAACTTATAAACATGTAACATGTAACTTGTAAACAGGAGTCATGTAATCTTGTAAACCGGAATCATGTAAACTTGTAACAGTTAACATGTAATATTGTAACAAGTATTATGTGACTGGTACCATAAATGTAACCCCTGTTTTTTATTTTCTGTAATTTTTTGGATGTATTTTTTATTCCTTTTTGCGTATTTTTTTCTCATTGTATCTCTTTTTGGACCGTATATTGGATCTTCATTTTCAACATATTTATCTATTTGATTTGTCGTCTTTTATTTGATCTTCTTGATTCAATTGTGTCACGCCCCGCTTTCCAGAAAGAGAATACGGAATACGGATACATGACTAAGCCCAGCGAATGATTTTCATCATCCATAAGCTGTCAGGATCTTTATAACAAGCACAAGAATAATCAGAGTAGGAAGCAAGAGAAGTCAACTATGCATGCATAACGAATCAATATACCAACAGGAATTTACTTGAAACAAAATTTAATAAATTTCAACTGAACCAGATCTGAACAAGTCAAAAATTTTGGGTCACATTGTCCAAAACAAAATAATCCAAATAACAGATACATTTATTCAAAATAAGCAACAGGAAATAATAATAGCAAAACTCCAACATCTAGAATCTCATATCACCTACTCCATCTGGCAGCTGATCTCCAAAATCTGCAATTTAACAAATTGCAGGAAGAGGAAAAGAAAACAAAACTCTCGTCAATGTAAGTGACAGGCCGCTTGTAGTGCAGGCACAAATACAGGGAAAGATAAACAAATATAAATAATGACAGAAACAAACATAGTATGGAATAGATATGACAGAGTAAAACAGAATGTCTAACATAAATCAGAAAACAGAATCTAGTAACATGGTATGCTGACAGGTACAGGTGATATGTAACAGATGTCAAGCAAGCAGGTAAACAGGTAACAGATATTCATGTATATAGGTAACATGTATCAGGAAAGCATGTAACAGGTATCATGTAACAGGTGTCAGGTATGTCAAGTTATGTCATGTCAAGTCTTGTATTTATTACTATCTAAGTAGCACTTCATGCGTCCCAGAGTTTTACCACATGATTGTTACATTCAAACAAGTTTCGTTTAGATTTCGTAGGGGATTCTATAGAGCCGTGTACACAGGTATTAGACAGACAGATTCAGATGCAGATCTAGACAGACAGATAGAACCTACAGGTCTTTTCTGAGTACACCTTCCTATAGGAAAGTGTGCAGTCAGGGTAATCAGACAGACAGAGTTGTGTATCATGTAGTTATGAACATGTAGCAGATAATCCTGCGGGAAACACGGGCCCCCTTCCAAGTACACATTTCTATATTATCCACTACTAGATCCTTCCCTTAACCCCGGCTTGCTTATTTTGTTATTATTATCAGACAAGCATGTATGTGTCACAAACAGAGCAAGAATAACATGGCATAAGCAGGTAACGGGTTCAGACTGAAAGATAAACATGTACAGGTGATAGAGAACACATAAAAGGATAGAACAACAAAAATTCTAGTTCAGGCAGTAAGATAGTACTGCACTAAATCTGGAATTTCTGTTGCTACAAAAGTTCAAATCTGGATCCGTAAAAAAATATAGAAAATTGACTCTCGGCCGAATCCAACAAATATATATATGTCATATGGTATTTTACAAAAATAAGAGTCAAAACAGATTTGTATCCAGAAAACGTGTTCAACCAGAAATCAGAAGTTTGAATTCATAAACAGGAAAACAGCATGAAAACTTACTAATTAAATCCAAGAAAAATATAGGATATCCCCTAATATGTTTATTAACAGAAAATAAAGTTTCATAATTTTCTAACATAGATAGAATAGTCAAGTAAAATCAGAAAGCAGCAAGATACGACAGTTTTGTAAATCTAGAATCATAAACATAGCAGTACTAAATTAGTAATATCTCACAAAATATAAATCGAAATCCAGATCCGTAAAAAGGATGATAAAATAGATACAGTAGGCTATAATTCATATTCACAAAGTTTTTATAGAAGCAAATAGAATTAGGTCAAAATTATGTATCTTTGCTGAACAGCATGAAAATTCTGCATGTAAAGTAGATGTTTGTAAGTATAGAATAGTTTGTAAATGTTATCAATTAAATCCATAAAAATTTGGGGTTAATCCCAATCAAGTCTAGTTGTAACCAGAAAAGTATTGGATCAAAATATTATCTTTGACATTAGTAGAAAATAAATTACCATACAAAATACGTATAAAACTGGAACTAGAATTTTAAACTCATTTGTAGTAAAATGTCATAACTCGCAACTCATAAATCGAAACAGAGATCTGTCAGAAAATCTGGAAAGTTGACAGAATTCTCTATAATTCATATTCACAAATAATTTGCTTATACTGATCTTAATAGAGTGTAACCCCTATTTTTTAATTTCTGTATTTTTGAGTGTATTTTTCGATTTGGTGTATTTTCTCTTTTGTATTCTTTCTGAACCGCATATTGGAATTTTTTTTCAATATATATTCGTTTTATTTCATTTTTGAGCTCCTTGTGTTTGATTGGTTATCTTTTTGGTTTCGTTCTTCATTATTTTTGTTCTTTCTTTCATTTGGTCTCGTTCTTTTTTTTTTTGGGTGCTTGTGGTGGTGATTGGTTGTTATCCTATTCCCAATCCTATTGTTTGATCCCTAATAGATTACCAAAGCCAAATTTCATCCCCAATCCTATTTGATATCCTATACAATGTATCCTAATTAAAGCCCAATTAAACAAATCATATTACTACTCCTAATTACTCTCAACCCAATTACCTATTAACCCTAATCCCATTATATATATATATATATATATATATATATATATATCTAATCTCTCTCACAAACCCTAACCCTAATACCCTAGTCTCCCTCTCTCTCCCCCGGCTACCCCCCCCTTCTCCCTCCTTGGCTGTGCCGCAACCCGATGCCGGCCTCAACCCACAACCAGCTGACGCCCAGGCCGCCACCCCCTCTCGGCCTGCATCCAACCCGCAACCCCCCCACACTTCGATCCCTTCTTGGCCGACAGCCCCTACTCTCGATTCCCCCTCTTGGCCATCTCGACCACCCTTCACACCACCTCTCCACCATATATAACCCGTGGTCTCTCTCTCTTGGTGTTCTCTAGTGGCCACAAGCCACAATTGTCATCTCTCTTTATGGAGTTTTGTTCGTGTGGAGATTTCTGCTCGAGTTGGCTTGGATTCATTCATTCGCAGATTTTCGTTCATGGGTTTTGCTCGTTACTCTTGATTTTCGTCGTTCTTCATCTTCGGTTAAGGCAAGTAACTTGTACTCCAATTCATTTATTTGTTACAAGTTAAAAATACCACCTATAGTGTAGTTGGGTCTAGAAACGACTCTTATTTGTGTTATGTTTGATGAGTTTTGTCTCTATTGTCAAACTTGACCATAGATGACTCACGACATAAAATTGGACATGAATTAACTTAGGTTTACCCATTCTTGATTTGATCATGTATGTGGGACTTTTGTGAGAATTCGTGATTTTGTTGAGACCCATGTGATATATGTGGTGTGGACATGTTAGATACCCTAATTCATGATGTTTGGACACTTGGTAGACTCGATTTCATGTTTGGTTTTGTTTTGAACAGGTTTTGTATGATATATGTTGAGTTGTTATTAAAGGAGAAAATCTGTATTTTGTCGCTGATCTGTTTTGTTTGCTGTTTAGGACTGTCTTGAAGTCAGCATCTTAATTTCGGTATAAAACATGAGTTTTAGAGAATTTTGTCTATTTTCAAATCCTTCTGACCTTGCTCGATTTTGTTTTCGTATGAGTGACTTATGACTGTTTTACTACAGAGGTGTAGATCTTTTCCAGATTTCGTTTTTCGATGATTTTGATGACTAAATGATTTTGATACTGATGCTACACATAATATTTTGATCCAAAACTTTGGTCAGTATTTTTTTATCTAGTTAGGGATTACCCAGAATTTCGGTGAATTTTATTGATGAGTTTTATGTGTCGTTTCATGCTTGTTTATAAAAACTATACTTGCTGTATTTTGCTCATTGTTCTGTAAAGAATCGTATTTTCACACTGGTTCCTTTTACTGTATGAATTTTTTTTTTTGAAATATGAAAGTTAGTATATTTTATCTATTTTCATATCCCTTTGGCGGAATTGGATTTCGATTCACTGGTTGCGAGATATCATAGTTTTTGTACAGCAATGTTGGGAAGTCTAGATTTGCCAAACTCTCGTTCATTGATGTTTTCCGATTTTTGATGACTGATCTAATTTTACTGGAAATTTTGAACCTTTATATTTAGATACTGGACATATAAGGGAATACCCAGATTTTTCGTGGATTTATTTAATGTGTTTTCATGTTGTTTTCCTATTCTTGAATTCGTTTTCCTGATTTATGGCTGAACCTATTTTTTGTATTCAAATCAGTTTTGAGCTATGTTATTGTGAATTAATATATGAATTATTTATATTCTCCGGATTCGTGTGGAAGTCTATTTTCCAGATCCTTCGACGGATCCAGATTTGAATGTTTGTAACACTGGGAATCACTGTTTGACTACAGTATGGTCTTGCTGTCCTGAACTTGTGATTTGTCTGTTTTATTCTTCCATGTATTATCTTGCACTCGTATATGTTTATCTTGCAACTTGAACTTGCTACATGATCATGCCATATTATTCTTGATATATTTTGCACATATACATGATCGTTTGACAATAATAATAAATAACCAAGCCCGGGTTTAAGGGACAAATCTAATAATTGATAATTCAGAAATGTGTATTCGGAAGGGGATCCACTGATTCTATGTGATTACTTGACACGTGATTACTTGATACTTGCACGCAAGACACGATACTTGCCACTTGCACAACTTGACACGTGATTACATGATACATGATACTTGAAGCTTGGAGCTCGATTACTTGACTTGTCCCCGAGTATACTGCCCTCTATGGTCCACTATGAAATCTAAAGCAAAACTGTTTGTTGTAGCAACCATGTAAGGTGGGCTGCATGAAGTGCTATCTAGATAGTAATCACTACAAGACTTGATACATACTACCTGAAGATGATACTTGAACATGATACATGCTTGCTTACATGATACATGAGACTTGTTTACATGATTACATGATACTTGACACTTGATGCATGTTTACATGATACTTGATTTCTTGACACTTGATTCATGCCATTTGCACTTGTTCATTTTGTAACGCCCCGAATCCCAAATACACTGAATTCGAGATGTTCTACAGGACCTTTTCACTTTCTTTAGTACAATTTTACAGGGAAATTAAAACTTTTCATCATACATCAGAGATTACATTGAATTACATCTTTTCTTTTGCACAGCGGAAGTAAATTTTACAACAATTGAAATAAAGTACAACAACAATGATACAATCTTTAAGCATCCATTCTTCTTTAATCTTTAACATGACATACACCTGCATATAAGACTGTGGGTACGTCAGTTTATTCAACCGACGAACATTATACACGGCTATCCTCTCTATGCCGGAAATAGTATAACTTAACATTTCATATTTAGCAAACACAAACTTGTCACATTTCAAACTAAAGGGACTACCCTATTGATGTCGTGTCGTGATTGTGCACTTAGTCCTTAATGCAGTTACTTATGTTATATGACACTAATGCGCACTTGTTCGGAGTCTATGCATCCCATACTACATAGGTCCGAGGGCAAGCGCTTATCTAAGAAAGTTTGTTTATCTATTCCAAACTGTTTAGCTGAGACCTTTCTTAATTTGGGATTCTCTCCTTCCCTTAAAAGCAGAGATATCTTGTGTATTGTTTTTCATAAGAAAAATATCATTGCTAATTTTTAAATCAATAAATTTTCACTAAACTTCTTGCTGGTAGTCGGCCTTGAATTTGAAATTGCACTCATTGCAAGTTCAAATTCTGTAGCTACAATACTTGTTATTTTCTTCTTTTCATTTTCCCTGTTTGGCTCCAAAAGCGGTTGCACTTTTTAGCTCATAATTACGTGAGATTTTCTGAAGGGAAATGATGAGCATAGAGAATTAACACGGCCAATCAGAAGCATAATTATGGTAACACATGGATGTCACTGAACGTTAAGTTGAGATAGTACAATCTTTCATCACAGTGACCCATTCTTTTCTTTTTTCTTTTTTTTTCTTTCTGAAAAGCAGCAGCTTAGAATGTTTTTCTCAGTTCTGAAAGTGAGGGGAACTTGTTTTCTAGGTTGCCCAAATGATAGTGTAATCGTATCCTTTTATACCTGATACTATATGACTACAGGACAATGCTACCAGGACTTTTGTGTGCAATGGAGAGAATGCAAGCGAGGGACCTGAAAATTGTTAGTATATCAATTATGACAATTAGTATGGGAAAATTAATTGTTTCTTAACACGTTTGCGAAACATGTTTTCTTTTATTGTGAATGTATTCCTGTTTCTGAATTTATATTGTGCTATACCCTTTAACCGGCCCCTATATATAAAGCAGTGTTACGACAAAGATTGCATGAAAGTTTTACCATAATAATTTAAAGAGCTTAAAATGGATGATATATAGCCAACAATGGACTTAAACTATATGGACTTAGAAGTGAAAACTGGGTGTATGGGAAGTTGGCTTCAAACAAGGGTTTGGAAGCAATTTTCTCATGAATTTGTAAAACTAAATGATGTTGTTACTGACTGCTGTTTTCTCTTCATTATATATATATACACACCTTTAAAAAATCAAAACTGACTGATGTACGTACTAATTAATAAAAATGTTTGCTTGTGATTTTGACATACAGTCTCAATTTGGTATGGATTGCTTAATTCACGGCCATGCTAATAAAAGAAAATGTGAATTCTCGCTGCCTCATTTTTTTATTGTATTTTTTAATTTATTTTTCAATGATTCTGAAGTATATGGACCTGCTTTGAGAGCATGATGAACTAAAATACTACCAGGAATGCAAATGAATCTTAAAAACAAAACCTTCGTTAATGAGGAATGGTTTCACACCTGTTGCCAACCATTGAATGAAGGCTGATGATGAGTTTTTCCTCTTCTGGTGTGAATCTGCCGCGACGAATGTCAGGCCTAAGGTAATTTATCCATCTCAGACGACAACTCTTTCCGCATCTCTGTAGTCCTGCAAGAATGACATCATACATATGTAAGTACTCATAATTTTACACGCATTTCTCATTACCTTAAATATATATATATATATATATATATATATATATATATATATATATATATAAGATCATGGTCAAGTGACAGTGCTGGGTTTAAGGTGCTAAAGTCTAAAATGATTACGAGTCTTTTTGGATGATGAAGGAAGCCTTTATTTCTGGGGTACTTAAGGTGCTCAAAAGTCTAGGATGATTATGGGTCTTTTTGAATGATATAAGAAGCCTTCATTTCTGACTGTAACGAAGTAGTTTAATATATAGAAGAGTTCATTATCTTTTACCTGCTTTTTCAGGAACTTCACTCCAGCAAACATAGCCAGGAGTAGTGATATATCTAATGAGCTTCTCATCCTCTTCCGGTGACCAAAGTCCTCTTTTCACTTTCTGTTGGTTGCAGCATGAATGATACCCCATTCCAGTTCTCCTCCTCACTTTTCTCTCGAACACTTTGCCTCGCTCGCTACTTTTCTTGTTAGCAAGGTTGGTGGGTTTGGGATTTGCTCTCCCTTTTTATGTTTGAAGGGAAGAAGAGAATATAGATTGGTAGGGAGACTTCAAATAAATTAATGAAGCGGAATAAGTAGAGACCCTAGTTGATGATCTTTGCATGTTTTATTGCCAGGGTGCGAAAGGATAACAGGAGTTGTTTGAGCTTCAGCAAATGTATGTTCCCATTCAAAGATGCAGGAGTGCCAAATTCAACTTTTCATATTCTGAACCAGTCATTAGCAGTCTAGGCTTGCGCGGACTAGGATTTGCTTCTGTGCCTCAGTTTGAGAAAAGAATTAGCTTGTCAAATATTTGGTATATGGCTTAACTTGTATTGTGTAGGTACTGGATATTGGTTGAAAAGAAGATGAACCGTCTTAATTTTTAGCTTTAGAAAGTAATGACATGTTGGTTCTTCTGCATTGCCAAGTGAAATTTCAGGTGATGGCTGATATGCTATATTTCGCTTGTATTGAAACATATGAAAGTTTGTAATAGCCGGTCACCCTGAAATTGCAGTTTTTGCTGTATGTCTCCTGTATGGTCGTCAGTTTTAAGTTTATTGGATGAACATTTTTATAAGTTTATTGTGTAGATATTTCTATGTTGGTATGTTTTTATATATTTGCAAAACTTTTATAGTTTTAATGGTGTAGTGATATTTTCGATAAATCGATTTTTATTTGTATTCGTAGATATTTTTTTTGTATACAGTTAAAACGAAATAGCGTTCCTAAAATGCTGTAAAAAACCACAAATATCAAAACGATAGCGTTTTAAAAATGTTGTATGTTTGATTCTATTACTGGATCGTCTAACGATAGCGTTTTTACAAAATGCTCTAACACTAATAGCATTGCCGAAGATTTTATAGCGTTTTAACAAAACGCTATAGAAACTATAGCGTTTGCCGAACGCTATAGAAACTATAGCGTTTTACAAAACGCTATAGAAACTATAGCGTTTGCCGAAATGTTATAGAATCTATAGCGTTTCTATAGCGTTCGGCAAACGCTATAGATTCTATAGCGTTTGGTCAAAACGCTATAGAGTTATTATAGCGGGGCTTTTGATAGCATTTGTAAAACGCTATCGTAGGTCAACTATAGCATTTTATGAATGCTATCAAATGTCATATTTGTTGTAGTGAGCCCTTATTCGTTCTTCATCTTTATAGGGTTCAATCCCCCGTTATGATTTAATCTACTACTGTAATTACGATAAGTATCCTAGATGTTATCTGACCTACGAACTCATGTTTAGGCACTCTGGAGTAGTATCCTCACCCAGACGCATCATGGGAATTCCTGGGATACGCTCTCACCATAAACATGACACCACCCGTAGTCTTCAAACATCCCACGAGCGTCGCCGCTGGGACGGTACTCTGGAACAGTATCCTCACCCAGACTCGTCATGGGAATTCCTGGGATACGCTCTCGCCGCTACCCAGGGCCCTCATACTCAGTGTTTTTCTCTTACTTTCATCACATCTTCACTATGCACTAGTCCTTAGTTTTATCAAAAAATCATGAACAAAATTAATCTCTAGAGTTAGCCTCTCCATCAACCGGACTTATTCATTCATTTCATCTTGACCAACCTTGGTCTAATTTCATTTTATTTCATTTCTCGATGCCGGGGAGACTTAGCTACTCTACAACAAATTTCATTTCACAATCTTCAATTTATATAATTTCCATGTCGAGTTCTCAAACTCATATGTACATTCTCTTTCAATTCATGAATTCACTTTGTTCACAAGTCCATCATTACACAAATTTTGCATATACTTATCAATTGTCACATCATGATAATTCTACATTACTAAACGATGTACACATTTCATGTTATTCCATAAGTGAGAACATACTTGCATCATATCACACGACTACATCTCTTTTACCAATTAATGCTTAAAGTTCTCATTCACTTCTTTTATCAAATTTTAATCCCATAACATTAATCTATATGAACTCATATATCAATCTATGCATTTTTAACTACTACCATAGTTAAATTCGTTCAAATAATACTCAAATCATTCCCATAAAATTCCTTATATTTTTCTGAGAATTACCATATTTTTTTCACATTTTTTGGACCTCTACAACTCCCAAAAAAAAAAATTTTTTATAACGCGAAGGGTGAGAATCGAACCCAGTCACAACAGGAAAAGAGCCCAGAGCACCCGCCGTATGGCCGAACTGTGCTAGCAGTAAGTAAGGGGCGAATTGGGTACATAGGGTTCGGTCGAACAGATATATATATATATACTCAGTTTGATAAAAAAGTGGTGAAGGCCAGTTTCGAACCGCGCCGCTCAGAGAAGCAAACCGCAGTCACAGACCGCCTGAGCCACTGGCTCGGGTTGTCACAAACCCAAACAAAAGTCCATATGTATTATTTTCGTACAGTTTGAAAAATAACTCGATGTTCACATAACCATAGTTTCTTATTGCTTTGGTAAAATTTACTGAAAACTTCCAGATTAGTTTTCACTCAAACCAGTAAGATAAAAATAATTTTTGTACTAAAAAATGTATTTCTTCCCATAAATCAATGAATTACTCAATAAATCTACTATTTCTTCTATTTTCGACATTGAAAAATCAATTTGTCTCCTAATCCCTTTTTCTTTCACAATTCTCTTATGATAGCTTACTGTTGTTAATCTTTATTCACCATTACATATATTTTTGGATTTGTCCATACCCGCATCAATAAAAGATTCATTTAGCACATGAATAAGTAAAACTCAAAATACTAACTTTTGAGTAGTTCTACTTGGTAGCAACCAAGTAATTTCATTGGTTCATCTATGTCAAAATATACTACTACTCATTGATTAACATAATTGCAACTCAAACATCCAAGCAAACTCCCTATTCCAATTTTAAAGTGTGTCATTTCCTTAATCAATTTCATGTTTCAACCATTCAATTAACAAGCAATTTAATGGAGATTTTCACACATCATACTAGCCATATTCCACCATCATTCAATTAAACTAATAATCATAGAAAGTGCTACATATACTTTAATTTCATGCTATAATTTCACACCCAAATTAATCACACCAATTCAATCCATTCATATACTAACTTTTCAATTAAAGTGGACTCTTATTAGTATTTTTTCATGTATAGTGTTGATAATCAAACTAGTATGGATTCTTACACTAGAAATATAAAATGTTTTACCCACCTCTAATTGGAGAGAAAAAACCCAAATAAAAGCAACCAAGTCCTTATAGATGAAAGCACCTCCTCCTAGCAAAAAGCGCTCAAGCTCCAAGCCTCCAAGCCAATGCCGAATGCTTCTTCTAGTCCACACCGAATGCTTCCCTCCTTGGTGATGCCGGCCACTCCAAGCAACAAAAGCCCACACAACTCTCTATCTTTTATAACTCACACAATTATAATACTATAGCTTTAGAAATTATACTTTGCATATGAAAAATTAGCCATGAGAAGGGAGGTATTTATACCAAAAGATGAGTGGAATGGAGGGCCAAGATCGTTTTGGTGGTTGTAAGATGAAGGGACTAGATCAAAGTAGGAGTTAGAAGAACTACCCACTTCCTTGAAACTACCCCCATGTTCTCCACACCCAAAATCAAAAATCCCTCCAAAAGATTGATACCCGGCCACCATAGAAGAGTGTGCAATGCACGTGTACGCGTAGTGCACGTGCATGCAACTAGGCCAAATTTGTACATTCTTAAATTTGTATAAAAATAATTTAGTTAAAAAAAAGTCTTCTACATGACAAGTTTAATTAAAATAAATCAATTCATGGGCTTTCTTTGTGGGCCAAAACTAGTTTATAAAGATAAATAAAATAAAATAAAATACCTTTGGGCTTTTTAAGAAAAGGCTTTTTAATTAAATCAAAGAAGGCTTTTAAAGAAAGGCTTTTGTACTAAAATAATTTGAAAAAAATTATATTTGAATACACACATCATGATAAAATAATCCAAACAAAATATTGCACGTGCACACAACGTGCAAAATAAATAATTTTTCATTTATTGAGATTGCTTGTTGTCATCAAAATAGAACTACTCAACATTTGTAACACCCCTGCCCCGAGCCCGGACAATTTATACAATTTTATAGACAAATTAGATACTATGTAGTACAACTGCCCACCACAGGCTGCCTCTCAAAAGGTGGTTAACTGAATTGGTGACTAATGATCATTGGCAATTATTATTTATATAATATTATATTTCTTGAAACCTTCGGTATGGGACAAATCCCTTCTCCCATCCCGTTTCAAACTTATACCCGTGCACCCCCTAGGAGAAATACCCCCTAGGTGTGCCACGTCATCGGAAAGAAGCACACAGCACACACATGTGCTGTGCCTTCAATCCGGGTGGGTCCCCCCACCACTTTCAAACCAACCGGATTTCAAACAATCCATCCATTTTCAAATCTATTCAATAAATCCTTTATAAATCCATCCCATAGAATACTTCTATAGGACAAGTCACAAATCCTTTTATATATTTTTCAAATCATTTATACATTTCAGAAATACGGGGTATTACACATTTTGCCATGCAAGCTGTTTATGTTGACATCACACTCATACCATGTTGCTAGTTAGTTTCCCCATGTACTTGTATCCTACATTATAAGTGGTCCGTAACTTGCAATTGCGGGTACTTATTTTTTCTTTTCCTCTTTCCTGCATTTGTTGAATTGCAGATTTTGAAGAACAGGTTCCAATGGTATCGGAGACATGAAGTATTAGTGCTGCATTTTATTATTATTATTTCTTGTACCTTGCTTGAACAATATTGTATTTTGAGACTTTGATTTATTCTTGTATTTGGGCGATGTGACCCAAGATATTTTTTTTATTCAGATCATGACTATTTGAGATTTATATGTTTGGTTTCAAGTATTCTTGTTGGTATTTTGGCTCATATGTGTATGTGGTTGATTCTTTTGCTTCTGACTCTGATGATTCTTGTGAATGTTGTAAAGATTCTTGAACAGCTTATAGATGATGAAAATCATTCGCTGGACTTTTTTCTCGTATTAGTATTCCGTATTCTTTTGGAAAGCGGGGCTTGACAGGGTTTTTAGTGGTATCAGAGCCTCAGGTTTGGCTAATGTATTAGTTGCCTAATATATTAGACAATCTTGGCTCGAACTGGGATCTGCGCAACATTTCACCAACCATGCATGCATAAATGATTCAAATATTATCAACATTGATCTGGATGCTAACTATTTTTGGTTTTGTGCAGACTATGGCTCGCAGGGGTTCTACTTCTCAATCGCATGTTGACACGATTGAGACTGTCACTACTGTGCTTGAGCGCTTGATTAATCAGCAGCAGAATCAGAGTGATTTGGTGATGGCTACTTTGGAAGCCGCTCGAGTTCCTCCGCCTGTTGCGCCTAGGCAGGATGTTCTTCCTCCCCGTCCGGGAACGGTCACAGACTTTATAAGGCTGCATCCCGATAGATTTTCAGGCACTGAGATGCCTTTGGAGACTGAACAGTGGTTGATTCGGACAGAGCAACTGCTTTTGGCAGCTAGAGTTGCAGATGCAGATCGTGTGGATGTGGTTACCATCAAATTAGTGGACTTGGCTCATATCTGGTGGAGGTCCGAGTCCGAAAGGCTCGAAAGACCGATCACTTGGGCCATTTTCACTATGAGCTTCTTGGAGATGTTCTTTCCTAGTAGCACCAGAGTTGAGATGGAGCAACAATTCTTAGCCCTGAAATAGGTTGGTGTTATTTTTAGTAATGAAATTTTGTTACATATTGTTCATGCAATGTTGTAACATAAGACTTTCTTGAAATAAGGCTCCAAGTCTGTGGACGAGTACGCAGCCGAATTTACGAGACTTAGCTGCTTCGCAGCCGTTCTTGTGGCGAACGAAGAGGATAGGGCTCGTAGGTTCATTTTGGGGCTTGAGCGAGACATCAAGGTGCAGCTTGTCTCTCTTCGCTTGCGTACCTACGCTGAGGCTTTTGAGGCAGCTAGGACCCAGGAACAGGCTCGTGGTGGATTGGCTTCTTCTCAGTGGACTGTTCCGTACTCAGTTGCTAGGTCTTCTGGTGGGCCTATTCGGAGATTTATTCCAGCCCCTCCGGTCAGGGCAGCTCCTTACTCTTCTGTGGGTCCTCCGAGAGTTGTTTTCTGTGACTTTTGCCGTCTTCCAGGGCATGAGCGCAAGAATTGCCGACATGCTAATCGTCGCTGTTTTGGATGTGGTGCTTCTGACCATTCAGTGCGGGACTGCCCGCGGTTGGCTCCTCCAGTTAGGGGTCCTGTTCAGCCAGTTGCCGCAGCTCGTGGTTCAGTTAGACCACTGCTTCCCCCGCAGCGTCAGATTGTCGGTCAGAGGATCGCTGTTCCCAGGAGAGGTTAGGCTTTCAACTTGACTGCTGCAGATGCGGAGTTAGCTGAGTGTGTAGTTGCAGGTATCTTTTGTTTTATGGTTTTACTGTTGTTGTTTCTATTTGTTTTTCTCCTTTTCCCTTGCTTTATTTCTTTCTGTTTGTCCTTTCTGCATTTTGTTATCCTCGCCCCTGTTCAACCATTCTTTTCCTTGTCTCTTTTGTTTTTCTATCTTAGGTGTTGTGCTTGTGTGCTCTTTCCCTGCTCATGTTCTGTTTGATTCTGGGGCAACCCATTCTTTTGTCTCCTCTCGATTTGTCGCTCGCCATCAGTTAAAGTGCAGCAACATGTCAGACGCTTGGAACATTGTGACAGGTGGTGGAGTTGTCATTTGTTCCCGGGAGTGCAGGCAATGTTCCGTAATTATTGGTAGCGCGGAGTTCAAGGCCAATCTGATTGTAATTGGAAATTCGGGGTTCGATGTTATTCTGGGTATGGATGGGTTGGGTGAAACCCATGCCTTTATTAATTGCCGTGCCAAGAAAGTTGTATTCCGGATTTCAGATCGTGTAAAATTTGAGTTCCATGCCAGGGAGTCTTCCCTTGGCCAAGCTGCAGTTGATCAGGAGATTTGTGCGATGGAGTTGCATTCAGGCTGTGAGGCTGCACCTCTAGTAATTCGGAATTTCTTGGATGTTTTTCCAGATGAGTTGCCTGGCTTACCCCCTGATAGGGAAATAGAATTCGGTGTTGATGTTCAGCCTAGAACAACGCCGATATCGAAGAGTCCCTACAGGATGGCACTGGTTGAGCTCGCAGAGCTTAAGGTGCAGATTCAGCAGTTGCTTGATTTAGGGTTCATCAGACCTAGTGTTTCGCCTTGGGGTTGTCCTTTTTTTCGACAATGGTCATTGATTGTGCATAGGTTATCGGGAACTGAACAGAGTTACTGTGAAGAACCAGTATCCTTTGCCCAGGATCGATGATTTTTTTGATCAGTTGAGTGGGGCTGCTGTTTTCTCGAAGGTCGATCTTCGTTCTGGGTATCACTAAGTCAATGTGAAGGATGCAGATATACAGAAGACTGCTTTCACTAAGTCATAGTGCTTTCATAGATACAGGCACTATGAGTATCTTGTGATGTCGTTCGGAGTTACGAACGTGCCGGCTGTATTCATGAGACTTATGAACCGGGTCTTCTCTCAGTTCTTGGAAAGATTTGTTGTGGTCTTCATTAATGATATTTTGGTGTATTCTCGGAATCAGGAAGATCATGTTGAGCATCTTAGAGCGATTCTGCAGACTTTGGGGGACAATCAGCTCTATGGGAAACTCAGCAAGTGCGAGTTTTGGCTCGACAGGATTTCATTCTTGGGGCACATTATCTCAGGCAATGGTATTTCGGTGGATCCTGCCAAGGTTGAGGCTGTGAAGGATTGGCCTATTCCCAAGTCAGTTTCAAAAGTCATGAGTTTTCTTGATTTGGCTGGCTATTATCAGAAGTTCATCCATGATTTTTTGAAAATAGCAGGACCGTTGACTAAATTGACTGGGAAGGATCAGATGTTCTGTTGGTCTGATGAGTGTGATGGAGCTTTTGTTGAGTTGAAGAACAGATTGACGTCAGCGCCTATGTTGACTATTTCCGATGGTTCAGGCGGATTTGTAATTCACTGTGATTCTTCTGGTAAGGGTCTTCGAGCAGTTTTGATGCAGAAGGGCCGAGTTGTTACGTATGTATCGAGGCAGTTGAGGCCGCATGAGAAGAACTATCCGACTCATGACTTGGAGTTAGCGGTGGTTCATGCTTTGAAGCTGTGGAGACATTATTTACTTGGGGACTGAATGGAGATCTTTACAAACTACAAAAGTCTCAAGTACGTCTTCACCCAGAAGGAGTTAAACATGAGGCAAAGGCATTGGTTGGAGATTATGGCCGATTCTAATATTAGTTTGCAATACCATCCTGGTAAAGTAAACTTGGTGCCCGATGCTTTGAGCAGGAGACTGGTAGTTATGTTCTTGACTCAGCAGAGGGTTTTGATTGAGCAGATGAGGAGGTTGGAGTTGGAAGTTTTGTTGCCGAGTTCTGATCGGAGTTGTTTGGTGCTTCAGCAGCAGTCGTCTCTTGTTGATCAGATTAAAGAGGCGCAGGCTAGTGATGCACAGTTGCAGAGATTTCGAGCTGAGGTTGAGTCTGGGTCCAAGACGGACATGGTTATTCATTCGGATGGATCGCTTCGTTTTGGGTCCAGATTATGTGTCCCGGAGGTGATGTTCGTCAGAGGTTGCTTGAGGAAGCCCATCAGTCTTCGTATTCTATCCATCCTGGCGGTACTAAGATGTATCGGGATTTGAAGCTTCATTTCTGGTGGCAGGGTATGAAAAGGGTTGTGGCTCAGTTTATTGCTCAATGTTTGATCTGCCAGCAGGTTAAGACAGAGCATCAAACAACCACTGGACTTCTTCAACCGCTTCCTATTCCTGAGTGGAAGTGGAAACATATCACTATGGATTTTGTGACTGCTTTGCCAAGGAGTCCTAAGGGTCATAATGCCATTTGGGTGATTGTCGACCGTTTGACGAAGAGTGCTCACTTCATTTCTTTTCGTGTCGGGCAGTCTACTGAGAGCCTTGCTGAGAGGTACATGTAAGAGATTGTTAGACTTCATGGGGTTATAGTCAGTATTGTATCCGACAGGGATACGAGATTCAGATCTCAGTTCTGGGAGAGTCTTCAGAACAGTTTGGAGAGTAAATTAAAGTACAGTACAGCTTTTCATCCCCAGACCGATGGACAGTCAGAGCAGACTATTCAGATTCTTGAGGACATGTGGAGGTCCTGTATGCTTCAGTTTGGTGGGTCTTGGGAGGATCATTTGCATCTCGTAGAGTTTTCGTACAATAACAGCTTTCAAGCCAGCATTAAAGCTGCTTCGTTCGAGGCACTTTATGGGCGGAAGTGTAGATCACAGTGTGCTGGGACAACATTCGTGAGAGGAAGGTGTGGAGTTCAGAGTTGATCACCAAGACAGTTGATGTGGTGGTTCAGATCAGGAAGCACTTGCAAGCAGCTCAGGACAGGCAGAAGCGATGGGCTGATGTCCATCAGAGAGCTTTGGAGTTTGGTGTTGGTGACCATGTTTTCCTAAAGGTATCGCCGTGGTGCGGTGTCATTCGGTTCGGTGGTGGGGGCAAGCTTAGCACTAGGTTTATTGGACTGTTTGAGATTTTGGAGCGAGTAAGCAAGGTGGCCTATCGTCTTGCTTTGCCGCCAGCTTTATCAGGAGTGCACAATATTTTTCATGTCTCATAACTCAGGAGATATATCCAAGATGAGAGCCACGTGATCGACTATTCTGAGTTGTGACCATTCAGCCGGATTTGACTTGTAAGATTTTGCCAATTGCTATTGTGGATCGGCGGGAGAAAGTTCTTAAGAACAAGGTCATCAAGTTGGTTCGTGTTGCTTGGAATCCTTACTCGCCTGGTGAGTCGACTTGGGAGCTGGAGGAGGAGATTCAGCAGAAGTTTTCTTATTTGTTTGAGTAGTTTTTGTGTTGATCTTTTGGTTGTTTTGGGGTTACCCTATGTATCTTCCTTTTTAATTTTGATGACAAAATTCTTCTTGTTAGGTGGGTAGGATTGTAACCCCTATTTTTCATTTTGTGTATTTTTTAGTGTACTTTTTGATTTGGTGTATTTTCTCTCTTGTAGTCTTTCTGAACCGTATATTGGAATTTATTTTCAATATATATTCATTTTATTTCATTTTTGAGCTCCTTGTGTTTGATTGGTTGTCTTTTTGGATTCGTTCTTCAATATTTTTGTTCTTTCTTTCATTTGGTCTCATTCTCTTTATTTATTTTTATTTTTTTTGGGTGCTTGTGGTAGTGATTGGTTGTTATCCTACTCCCAATCCTATTGTTTGATCCCTCATAGATTACCAAAGCCAAATTTAATCACCAATCCTATTTGATATCTTACACAATTTGTAACCTAATTAAAGCCCAATTAACCAAATCCTATTACTACTCCTAATTACCCTCAACCCAATTACCCATTAACCCTAATCCCCTTATATATATATATATATCTAATCTCTCTCACAAACCCTCACCCTAAAACCCTAGTCTCCCTCTCTCTCTCTCTCTTCCGGCTACCCCCCCTCCCTTCTTGGCTGCGCCGCAACCCGATGCCGGCCTCACCCCACAGCGAGCCGACTCCCAGGCTGCCGACCCCCTCCGGCCTGCATCCAACCCGCAACCCCCCACACTCCGATCCCTTCTTGCCGACATCCCCCTACTCCCGATTCCCCCTCTTGGCCATCCCGACCACCCTTCACACCACCTCTCCACCAGATATAACTCGTGGTCTCTCTCTCTTGGTGTTCACTAGTGGCCGTAAGCCACTATTGTCATCTCTCATTGTGAAGTTTTGTTCGTGTGGAGATTTCTGCTCGGGTTGGCTTGGATTCATTCATTCGCGGATTTCCGTTTCATGGATTTTGCTCGTTACTCTTGATTTTTTTCGTTCTTCATCTTCGGTTAAGGCAAGTAACTTGTACTACAATTTATTTGTTTGTTACAAGTCAAAAATACTACCTATAGTGTAGTTGGGTGTAGAGACGACTCTTGTTTGTGTTATATTTGATGGGTTTTGTCTCTATTGTGAAACTTGACCATAGATGACTCACGACATAAAATTGGACATGAATTAACTTAGGTTTACCCATTCTTGATTTGATCATGTATATGGGACTTTTGTAAGAATTCGTGATTTGGTTGAGACCCATGTGATATATGTGGTGTGGATATGTTAGATACCCTAATTCATGATGTTTGGACACTTGGTAGACTCGATTTCATGTTCGATTTTGTTTTGAACACGTTTTGTATGATATATGTTGAGTTGTTGTTAAAGGGAAAAATCTGTATTTTGTCGCTGATCTGTTGTGTTTGCTGTTTTGGACTGTCTTGAAGTCAGTATCTTTATTTCGGTATAAAACATGAGTTTTATAGAATTTCGTCTATTTTCAAACCCCTCTGACCTTGCTTGATTTAGTTTTCATATGAGTGACTTATGACTGTTTTACTACACAGGTGTATATCTTTTCTAGATTTCGTTTTTCGATAATTTTGATGACTAAATGATTTTGATACTAATGTTACACATACTATTTTGATCCAAACCTTTGTTCAATTTTTCTTTATCTAGTTAGGGATTACCCAGAATTTTTGTGAATTTTATTGATATGTTTTATGTGTCGTTTCATGTTCGTTTATGAAAACTATACTTGTTGTATTTTGCTCGCTGTTCTATAAAGAATCGTATTTTCACCCTGATTCCTTTCACTGTATGAAATTTTTTGTGAAATATAAAAGTTAGTATATTTTATCTATTTTCATATCCCTTTGGCGGAATTAGATTTTGTTTCATTGGTTACGAGATATCATAGTTTTTGTACAGCAGTGTTGCGAATTCCAGATTTGCCAAACTCTAGTTTATTGATGTTTTCCTGATTTTCGATGACTGATCTAATTTTACTGGAAAATTTTGAAACTCTATATTTAGATACTGGACATATAGGGGAATACCCCAGATTTTTCGTGGATTTATTTAATGTTTTTTCATGCTGTTTTCATGTTCTTGAATTCGTTTTCCTGATTTCTGGCTGAACTTATTTTCTGTATTCAAATCAGTTTTGAGCTATGTTTTTGTGAATTAATATATGATTTATTTTTATTCGCTGGATTTGTGTGGAAGTCTATTTTCCAGATCCTTTGATGGATCCAGATTTGGATGTTTGTAAGACTGGAAATCACTATTTTACTACAGTATGGTCTTGCTGTCCTGAACTTGAGATTTGTCTATTTTATTCTTTCATGTATTATCTTGCACTCGTACATGTTTATCTTGCAACTTGAACTTGCCACATGATTATGCCATGTTATTCTTGATATATTTTGCACATATACATGCTTGTTTGAAAATAATAATAAATAACCAAGCCGAGGTTTAAGGGACAGATCTAATAGTGGATAATTCAGAAACGTATACTCGGTAGGGGATCCACTGATCCTACGTGATTACTTGAGACATGATACTTGAAACATTATTACTTGATACTTGCACGCGAGATACGATACTTACCATTTGCACAACTTGACACATGATTACATGATACATGATATTTGGAGCTTGGAGATCGATTACTTGACTTGTCCCCGAGTATACAGCCCTCTATGGTCCACTATGAAATCTAAAGCAAAACTGTTTGTTGTAGCAACCATGTAAGGTGGGCTGCATGAAGTGCTATCTAGATAGTAATCACTACAAGACTTGATACATACTACCTGAAGATGATACTTGAACATGATACATGCTTGCTTACATGATACATGAGACTTGTTTACATGATTACATGATTACATGATACTTGATTTCTTGACACTTGATTCATGCCATTTGCACTTATTCACTTTGCCATGCTAACTGTTTATGTTGACATCATCCAAAATATAACCAAACGTGAAATATGGTGTACTGGACGTCCAAGCAACATGGTATAGGGTATTTTACAAGTCTACAATGAGTCTACCACAACTAACACAATGAAGCACACGATATCATACGAACAACATATATGCACACATCAAGAAGTGGTCATCCCTAAGTTATTTCATGTCATGTGTGTAATAAGGCAACTACGGGCGGGTCAACACAATAGTGACAATATACAACCGATGTTTCATACAAGAATTGTCTCTAGAACACAACTACACTACAGGCAGTATTTAGTACTTGTATTACACAAAGAAAAGAATACAAGTTACTTGCATGTGAGACGACGACGGAAACGGTGCAAGAACGAGACTAACGGGAACGGATTCCCAAGGCACGAACACAACGAACGAACGAATCACGAACCAATCACCAACACACAAACAGCGAATCTGGATGAGATGATCAGGATCACGATCGGACCGGATGGCCAAGATCAAGAGATCAAGATCGAGATGATGATGAAGATGATAATCACGACCACGATCTAAATCAGAGGTCCATATCAAGAGTGCTGAAGGTGAGGGAACATGATGATGATGATGAAGATCAAAAGGAGATCAACGGCCCACATTCAATCAAGCATGATGATAATGATCATGATGATCGATAGCCTACAATCAATGGCGATGATGGAGATGATCGAGGGGGAAACAGATGGCTGAGTGTGGACGGCGACACGAGGCAGGGGCTGGCTGGAAGCACGACGGCGAAACAGGAGTAGCGCGGTGGAGGGGACGGTGGCCAGGGGACGGATGCTGCTGACGTTGCTGGCTGAAGGCGTCGGGGGAGAGAGCGAGGAAGCACAGCGAGTGGGTTAACGGGTATTGGAGTTGGCAAACGGGTAGGGTTATGGTACAATGGGTATTGGAGTGTTATAGGGTATTGGGTATTAAGAAAATCCAGTAAGGAAAAATAGGGTTTATAAATTCAATAAAATAACCAATAAAAATATTGTTTATAACAAAATGTAATTTGTATTACATTATAGAATTTATTTGAAATAGCTACAAATACAATTAGTACATAGAAACGGATTTTTAATAACCAGTCAAAATTAATAATAATAATAACAATAATAAGATTTACAATATAAAAATAATAGAAAATAGTTACAAATAAAATTATTAATCAAAAATAGATTTTTAATAGAAGATCCAACAATACATTTTGACAAAATAATTTGAAAGAGAAAAAATAATTTACAAAAATATTAAATACGAAAAATACATAGAAAATACATATTTGTGAAAATAGGGGTGACAAATTGTCTCCTATTATTTCTTCTCTGTTGATCGAGCTTGTATTTCTTTGATCCTCATTATTTTAATTTTTCGGGCCTATTTTATGTATTCATTTTTTTTGTGCCCATCTCATTATTGGATCACCCTATAATTCCTTGTGGATCTTCTAAATTAATTTGATTCAAAACCTTATATTCTATTAAACCCTAAACCATTTTATCCCTATTGGATCCTCTTCTATACCCGATAACCCATTAATACTCTACTACACTTTACCCCAACCCATTTATTAACTATACCCTACCCGTTCACCCTCCACCAGCTACCGTCAACACCCCTAAACCCTAACCCTAACTCATCTGATATATATATACCCATGCATCCCTGTTCACCTTCATCTAAACTCAGTTGCTCTCTCTCTCCCTTCCCCTCTCCCGTGTACACCCTGCTCCCGACTCCCTATCCGGTGTGACCCTGTGTCGTGGTGCTGCCTCACCCCGCGCCTGCAGCCAGCGACGCCAGCCGCAGTAGCCGCATCCGCGCTAGCCCCTGCCATCGTCTGCCCTCGTTTCCTCTGTGCTGCCTCCCCGTTTCAATGACAGAAAGCACAGCCCCATTCACCCCCAGTGCTCCTCCCCTCGGCGACTGCACTGCCAAGCAGCAACAGTGCCGCCCTCGTAGGGTGTCGTCGCCCCCCCTCATGCACTCGACTCCTCTCCCTCTCTCTTGGGTGTGTGTGCATGTGATCTCGGGATTTGATTCGTGGGTTTGTTAGTGGTTCGTGGTTCTTTGTTCGTTGAGTTCGTTGCCTGGAAATTCGTTCCCATTATTCTTGCTCTTGCTTCGTCGTTTCCGTCGTCATCTTTAAGGCAAGTAACTTGTATTCTTTTTTTTGTGTAATACAAGTACTAAATACTGTTTGTAGTGTAGTTGTGTTCTAGAAAAAATTCTTGTGCAAAACCCCTGATATATCTTGTCTCTATTGTGTTGACCTGCCTGTAGTAATCTCTTTACACACACGACATGAAACAACTTAAGGATAATCACTTCTTGATGTATACATGCATGTTGTTCGTATGATATCGTATACTTGATTGTGTTAGTCATAGTATGACTTATTATAGACATGTTAAATACCCTATACCATGTTGCTTGGACATCTAGTACACCATATTTCACGTTTTGTTATGATTTCGAAGAGTTTCATATGAACTAGTTGATTTTGTGCATGAAGGATATTTTCTGGCTTGCTAGTTCCCCGTTTTTTATCAGTATTTTAGGCCCTATTAAGGTTAGTATATGAAAATTATTTGTGAATATGAATTATAGATAATTCTGCCTACTTTCCAGATTTTCTGACAGATCTCATTTTCGATTCATGAGTTTCGATTTATTGCCATTTTACTATAGATGTGTTTAAAATTCAATATCCAGTCTTATATGAATTCTGTATGGTAATTTATTTTTATACTGATACTAAAAATAATATTTTGATCAAATATTTTGTTGGTTACAACTAGACTCGATTGGGATTAACCCCTAATTTTTGTGGATTTAATTAATGACTTTTATAAACTATTCTATGCTTGCAAACAACCACTATACAAGCAGAATTTTCATACTGTTCAGTAAAGATACATAATTTAAACTTGATTCTATTTTCCATTTATAAAAAATCTGTGAATATGAATTGTAGCATACTGTATCTATTTTATCACGCTTTTTACAGATCGGAATTTCAGTTTATATTTTGTAATATATTGTTGTTTTAGAATCGCTGTGTTTATGAATCTAGATTTACAAAACTGCTATAACTTGCTGCTTTCTGATTTTACTTGACTATTCTATCTATGTTGGAAAATTATGAAACTTTATTTGCTTTTACTAACATACTAGGGAATATCCCAGATTTTTTGTGGATTTAATTAGTAAGTTTTTATGCCATTTCCTGATTATGAATACAAACTTCTTATTTCTAACTCGACATGTTTTCTGGATACAAATCTGTTTTGAGTCTTATTTTTCTGAAATACCATATGACTTATATATATTTGCTGGATTCGGCCAAGAGTCTATTTTTTAGATTTTCTAACGGATCCAGATTTGAACATTTATAGCAACGGTAATTCCAGATTTAGTGCAGTACTGTCCTGCTGTCCTGAACTAGAATTTTTGTTGTTCAATTCTTTTATGTGTTATCTATCACCTATACATGTTTATCTTTCAACCTAAACCTGTTACTTGTTTATGCCATGTTATTCTTGCCGTTTTTTGTGACACGTATATGCTTCTTTAATAATAATAACAAGTAATCACGCCGGGATTAAGGGAAAGACCTTAGTCGTGGACAATATAGGTATGTGTACTTAGAAGGGAACCCGTGTTTCCCATTTTTATGTTTGATTCATGTTGATACACGAACCTGTTGCACTTATGTTTGATTCATGAATCCATGGATTCGTGAACCTGTTGTACTTTATGCTTTGATGCATGAACATGTTGGTTCGTGTACCTGATACCTATTGATGCATGAATTGGTTGATTCGTGTACCTGTTTGATTCATGAACCTGTTGATGCATGAATCGGTTGATTCGTGTACCTGTTTGATTCATGAACTTGTTGTTGCTTCCTGCTACTTAACGCCTGAGTACACGGCCCTATAAAAACCCATCACTAGGCCTAAACGAAATTTGTATATATGTAGCAACCATGTGGTAAAAATATAGAATGCATGAAGTGCTACCTAGTTAGTAATAAATACAAGACATGACATGACATGATACCTGTTACATGCTTACCTGTTACATGATTACCTGTACATGCTACTTCACACCTGTTACGTATTTTCCTGCTTGCATGATACTTGACATCTGTTATATGTTACCCGTACCCTGTTAACACATTATATTACTTGATTCTGTTCTTGATTCATGCTAGTTGCTCTATTTTGTTATCATGTCTATTACATGCTATTCTTGTTTTCGTTGTTATTCTATTTGTTTATCCTTTTTCTGTACTTGTGCCTGCACTACAAGCGGTCCGTAACTTGCACTAAAGGGCTTTTTGTTTTATTTTCCTTTTTCTGTAATTTATTAAATTGCAGATTATAGTGATCAGCTGCCCGATGGAGTAGGTGATCTAAGATTCTAGTTGCTGGAGTTCTTGCTATTATTATTATTATTATTTCATGTTGCTTATTTTAAAAAATGTGTCTGTTACTTGGATTATTTTGTATTGGGCATTGTGACCCAGAATTATTAACTTGTTTAGATCTAGTTTATTTGAAATTATTAAATTTTGTTTCAAGTCAATTCCTGTGGGTATATTGATTTATTTATGCATGCGTGGTTGACTTTTCTTGCTTCCTTCTCTGATTATTCCTGTGAAATGTTGTAAAAATCTTGACAGCTTATGGATGATGAAAATCATTCGCTAGGCTTAGTCACGTATCCATATTCTGTATTCTTTTTATGGGAAGCGGGGCGTGACAGCGGGCCGCTCCACCCTGATGAGCACTCCAGATCACGCCATGTCAGATCCTGATCACAACGATCAGACCTTTGCTGTTCGATGCATTCAATGCGCGAGCCGACTCTGATCAACGAGCCAGATCGCTTCAAAAATTGCACTGATCTCTGATAAATCCTATAAATTCATTTTTAATTCAGAAATTAATTAAAAAATCAAAAAAAAATCAGCAAATTAATTTAAAATTCCGAAAAAATAATTAAAATTGGATTTATTAATTATAAAATTCGAAAAACTGATTTTAAAATTGGGAAAAATTCCAGAAATTTCCAGAAATTTCGGAAAATTCCGATGCAATATGGAAAATCCAGGAAAATATTCATTGCCTACAGAAGCCACAGATCAGTTTCATTTATCTCCGAACACCCTGCCTACTAAGATTATACACCAGATTCCAAAAGTAAGACGTACTACTCCTCGAAAGCCAGGAAAATTGCCTTTCGAGAGTGGGGGCTTATGATGATGGTAAAAATCGCAGCAAATCAGGGTTGTGTGATTCCTGCACTATTCTCAAAGCTTCCATAGGAAGATCAACCATCACCAGCCTCTTTAACATGCCTGGGCCTTCTCCAAGACATGGGCTTCTTTCAAGCTCATAAAAAATGACAGACTAGACCCACTAGGAGAGACACCCAGCCCATGTAGGCTAGGAGTCAAATCTCTTATCCCCTAATCCCCTAACAAAAAGATCTTATCTCTTGAGGGGGAGAGAAATGAAAGAGATAAGGAATTTAAATCGATCCAACGGACACAAATAAATCTCTTGAAATGTCTCTCAGGCCTATAAATACCTCTCCCCCTCTACAGTCAGAAGGTAATCAAAAATTTGCCAATTTTCACTCACATACTCTCTCTCTCTTTCTGGTTCTGACTTGAGCATCGGAGGGTCTGTTGCCGGGGCCACCTCCTGCTGTTTCAGGCTTTTTGTAGGTCCATCAGTCGCATCAGCAACCATCGGATTTAGATCATGGTGGTCAATTAGCGATCCAGATTCAATCTCAGGAGCTCTAATCTCTTTTAACAGCCAATGTCAAAGGTTAGACTTTTAGTAGTTTCCATCAATTATTAAATCACTATATGTTTGCTCCCACACCGAAATAAGCAGCAATAAAAAATAATTTGGTTCTAATAAGAAAGATTTAGCAAACCATTCATCTGATTCTTTAATTTTTATGTACCGTGTGGTAAAAATCCAATGTAAACAAACAAAGGTTATGTCTTAAACATCTTTAAAAACCAGGATCCAGCATCTTCTCATCGTCTTTCCAATATTCAATACATCAACTCATAGGTCGACCGAACAATTCTTGCATTTCCTACTATTCTGAAAACCCGATCACTCAGAGCTTCTCATCATGATCAAGTACAACTAAGTACTTTAGAAATGGTGGAAGGTTGATTACGGGTTTTTGATTATGCTTCAGCCAATTATTAGACCCTTCAAGTTTAAATGGTAGTCACTTTAAGAATTCCCAAACATACTTAGTAACTAAACCCAATAATCATACAATAATCATACAATGTCTGTAACTTCCAAAAATTAGTTTTTCCTTGCATTCAATCTGCACTCACTCGCAAATAAATCCACGCAATAACAAATCAAACAATCCATATCTACACAATTCATAAAACATTCATTCAAACTCCACAAACATGTATAAAACATGATAATCCAAAACAGTAAAAAGATCGGGTTTTTACCATTCGAGCTCGCTCTGTCTTCTCCTCGATCGCCTCATCTTTAAAAAGCCTCTGCATACAAAAACAATCATCGATCAACAAAACAATTAAAGTTTAGATCCAAAAGTTGCTCATTTGAAAATGGAAATAAACACAAACAAGAGGAAAAAGAGGTGGTGGATCTACACTGCCATTAAAGGAGTGAGAGTTGAGCTTCACGAATCAATGGACATGAAAGGGATGAGCTTCGTCGTCATCTATTTAAGGAGGAGAGGGGTTAAAGTGAAATCCTAGAAAACCCTAGAATGAATGCTCTCACGTCGCGCCTCCAACACCTTCACCCTGATCTTCTCCGCAGCCGCCGAAACCATACCAAGATAGTTCATCACCAACTCGCCGAAGGCGATGATCGATGAATCCGATGGCTGAGAAACGGCATTAGAGAGATCTCGAGATGCGATCGATAGTTGAGATCCGACTTCGGTGAGGGTGGGGAAGAAACGCGCAGGCGTGAGCCTTACGAGAGGATTTTTTCCCGAACTGACCCATTTTTTAAGTTAATTTCCAAGATGACCCAGTTTCCAACTAATTCCTAGGGTAGACCAATTCTCATAGGCCGCAATTTTGAACTGCTGCCTGTTCGATTGTAAGGCTGCATTGGGAACTGCGACCTCTTTACAAATGTGTTTTTTTAGGCCGCAGTACCCAACTGTAGCCTTAGTTCATTTCATATTTTGGATAGAGAGATTGCAAGACTCAGGCAAAAATTTCTAAGTAAAATGTGTTAAATATAAGCAGCAGTTCCCAATCGCGGCCTTAATATAATAGAGATCGCAGTTAGGAACTACGGCCTCTGTTATAATTTTTCTCCATTATAAAAAAATAGAAAAATAAAAAATATATAATAGAGGCCGTAGTTCCCAGCCTTTATTATATTTAGGTCGAAGTTGGGAACTGTTGCCTATGTTTAACACATTTTTACTTAGAAATTTTTGTTTAAGTTTCGAAGTCTCTCTATCCCAAATATGAAATGAACTAAGGCAACAGTTGGGAACTGCGGCCTTAGAAAAACACATTTGTGAAGAGGCCGCAGTTCCCAACTGTGGCCTCAAAATCGAATAAGCCGCAGTTAGGAACTGCTGCCTATGAAGACTGGTCCACCCTAGGAATAAGTTTGGAAAGTGGGTCATCTCTAGAATTAGTTTCAAAAGGTGGGTCAACTCGGGAAAAAAATCCGCGAGGGAGAGGAATAGACACAGAGGCGTTTGGATAGTTTGATTTGTGCTACACGTGCAGTGAATGTGTATATATGTTGGATTTAATTGTAACATGAATTGCACGGGTTTGTTTGGTTACAAATGAGGTTTGTTTGGTGACAACTCTCCCATTAAATTAGTAGAGATATGGTCGGGTCTTAGGGTGAACTTCCATAAGAGTGCCCTAATCCCTATCGCCATGTCAGAGTATGAAACACATGAACACGCTACCTATCTAAATTGCAAGGTTGATAATTTCCCTATCAAGTACCTGGGTCAATCAGTACGGCTAGGCACTTAAGAAATTGGACTGGATGTAGATAATTGATAGAGTTGAAGCTAGGTTAGCAGGTTGGAAAGGAAAGACCCTTTCGCTAGGGGGTACAGTGATCCTAACTCAGTTTTGTACAATCTACCAATATATTACTTATCTTTTTTTGAATTTATGAAATGTTTCATTCAAAGGATAGACCAGGTGTGGAAAAGATTTCTCTGGAAAAGTGCAGAGGCAAATAAAGGAGGCTACCATCTTATTAAGTGGGAGAAAGTGTGCATGAAGAAGAGTCATGGTGTACTTGACATCATTGATTTGAGGGACATGAATTTGACCTTCCTTGATAAACTGTAACACCCCGAATTCCAAATAAGCCTGAATTCGAAGTTCCACAGGATCTTTACACTTCACTTCGTACAATTTTACAAGGAATTTAAAACTTTTTTACAACAATGTTTACACCAACGTAACGGAAGCAAAATACAACATAATACACAATTAAAATAACAGTTGAAACATTTTTTTAAGCAATATTCTTTCTTTAGTCCTTTCATTCACTTTATCCTGCATAGAAACTGTGGGCACGTTAGTTACATATAACTGACGCTAGGATATAATACATCAATTTCTCTTACTTGGAAAGCACAAACTTGATCACAAACAAAGCTAAAGAGGGACTATCCTATTGAGGTCGTGTGTGCTAGTGCACATAGCCTTAATGCAGTTATTTATATTTCATGACACTAATGCATACTTGTTCGAACATATGCATCTCATTCTACATAGATCTGAGGGCAATCCCTTAACCGTACTTCATCTTGCAGGGTTGAATCCCTCGTTATGAGTTTAACTACTACGGTAACTATGGTATGTTCTTAGATGTTTTAAGAGTTACGAGCCCATGTCCAAATAGCCTGGAGGGGAATTCCACATCATGACATGATGCATCATGTAGACAGCCTATGGACAATTCGCCGCCATCATAGGACAATGGCACTACGTAGTCACCAAGCACCCCACAAGCGTCGCCACGAATCTGATAATTCCGGAGACGAATTCACGTCATGACATGACACATCATGTAGACAGCATGTGAAAACTCTCACACCGTGAATTCGACGCCCTCATACTTGTGTTTTTCTCTTACTTTCATCACATCTTCACTATAGTGTTGTCCTTAGGTATTTAAATCATCTGTAAATTAACACCCTAGAGTTAGCATTTTCTCTACACCGGTCTTAAACATCAATTGATGACAACGATCCATTCTTGGTCTTTTTATTACAACATTTCTCTTCAAAGAATTGATTCATGCCGGTGTAAGGAACTAGCTACACTCTAGATTTTAATCTCTTTTCATGTTCACCAAAATTTGGGTGTTTATACCCACAAATTCCATATTCCATCATGATCTTTTTATTTTATTTTCCATGCAAACTTGTGTATATTAAAACACCAATTTCAATTGTTGACTTACTCAAATCTTCCGCGTCGAAATCTCATAATTTGATCTCTACACAAAAACTCTTTACATTCAAAATTTCCTCTTTCTTCAATTATACAAAAGTCATACTTTAATAAGAATTATCAAGTTCTTCATCCCATTGTTTTTAATATAAAAATTACTTCCAAATCTCACAAAATATGTCAAAATATTGTGGAAATATTTTTTATAAAGTCTAAATAATTTTAGAGGAATAATAGATTTTTTTTTTCCATTTTTTATGCTCTTTAGAAACTCTTAAATACCAAAAAATTGAAAATAATTAAAAGAGAGGCTGCCGGGTTTCGAAACCAAGACCCCCGCCTAGCTACAGTGACCAACTCAGAGCGCACCCGAAGACCAAGAAGCCCAACAGCGGCTAGTGATTAAAGGTGAACTCAAAGTCTTATATACTGGTCTTCAGCGATTTGGATGAAAAATCAAATTTAATAAAAAAAACAGAGCCTTTCAAGACTCGAACCATGAAGATAGGCACTATTCACAGTGCCCTGACCTCACACCGAAAGACAATATTCCCAAACCCATGCTCTGTTACGAAGAGGAATTGTAATAACATTATACTTTCTGTCTATTTGTAAATTTCCTTTACAAAATCTCGATTTCTCAATTAGTTTGTTTCTTTCAAATCAAAACTTCTTCCAGAATATTTTCTTTCAAATAAAGTATAGCAGCAAATAGTAAACTTTACAAAACTCTTATCTTTTTGACAATGTAATAAAAATTTATTCCTTTCATTTCTTTTGAGAAATGAACAATTTATGCATTTACTAACATTGGAGTTTCTTTCCTTAATAAATTTTAACTACTTGTTCCCCACATTTATTCACATAGTTTTTGCACAATTTTCATTCTTAACACAAATATTTCTCTTCGATCAATTTTTATTCTTTACATGAGACTAATTCTTCTATTATAGTTACAAATGCAACATATTTCGACAATAGGGTGAATGTAGAACTATTCATATAATGTAAAATTCCACATATATATTGCAACTTTCTATACTAATTATTTAATTCAACATTTCATGGGGTCATTTTACATTCTACACCATTCTTTACACAAGCCATTAATTAAGCAAAATTATCATACCAGCATGGTTCATTAAAATATATATTCTGTCATGAAATACATTGATATGGCACAATGATAAGTTTTATTTCACTAATCTCAAATTCATCCTACGAATTTTCTTATATTGACCATCAAGATTTTCTCTTTTTTCCTACTAGTCTCTTTAAGCAATCACATGGCAAACTTTATCATTTACTCTAGCATATTCATAAATTTAGCCTACTAACATGATATCTAGATTAGAAGTAGAGAAATTTCCCACATCTTAAAGAATGAATTGAGAATTCTTAAAGAAAAACTCCTCGAAAGCATGATTATCATCCCTTCTCCTTGATCCTAGCCGCGAGCCTTCTCCTTCAAGCTATGTGAAAACCGAGACTTCCCTCCTCTTGAACTAGCCGGCCTCCACTATGAAATAACACACACTCTCAATCTTTTCTCACACAGTTTCTTCTCTTTCTCACACACTCAATCTTTTTCTCACACAATTTCTTCTCTTTCTCTTTAAAAAATCTAAGGTGCAATGGATAAAGAATGACAAAGGGGCCTATTTATACACAATTCATGGTCAAATGAAGGGTTGATATGTATTTGGATGAATGGATAAGATGCATTTGGGAGTTAGAAAAACCACCCATTAGCACATAATCACCTCTCCACTCTCCCACTCTTCCAAGTATTGTCCGCCCCCCTCCTTCTCTATTTGCACATGCATGTGCAATGCACGTGCCGCCACATGCACACTTATAATTATTTGTTAATCATTTTTCTATGCGAATTTGTTATATGACAATGTCAACCATATAAGTTGTTTAATTAATAATTGAATTAACTAGTGGGCTAGCTAGGTGGGTTAATTCTATGGGCTTTTAATTAATTAATTTAATTTAATTTGGATGGACTAAGATTAAGCTATTAGGCCTAGGACTCTATAATAATTAATAAGAGGCCTTTTAAAAGAGAAAAGAAATATTTGTTCATGACATTAAAATAATTTGAAGGTCAAAGCACACATTAATTTGTATGTGCGAAACACGTGAAATCAAATAAAAAATTTATATTTAATTATATGAAAATTCAGGATGTTATAACACTCCCTCCTTAGAATAGTTCCATCCCCGGAGCTACGCTTAAAGAGTTAGAAACAAAACATAAAAGAAAAAGAAAAATAATACAATTCAAACAAAGAGCTCGGGATGATCCTTCAACATCCTCTCATCGGATTCCCAAGTAGCCTCTTCAACCAACTGGTTTCTCTGGACTACTTTGACCATCGGTATTGTCTTCTTCCTTAAGACCTTCTCCCGATGATCCACAATCTCAACCGGCCACTCAGTGTAGTTCAGATCTAACTGCAATCCCTGCGGCACTTCGGGCAAATGGTGACTTGGATCAGGAATGTAACCTCTCAACATAGACACATGGAAGACATTGTGCACCTGAGAGATCTCTTCCGGTAACTCCAACCGGTAAGCAGTCTTCCCAATCCTCTTCAATATCTTATAAGGGCCTATGTGCCTTGGGGCTAATTTCCCACCTCTGCCAAAACGAATCACACCTTCACTAGGAGACACCTTCAGGAAGACAAAGTCATCTTTCTCAAACTCAAGGTCCCTCCTCCAGTTGTCGGCATAACTCTTCTGCCTTCTCTAAGCATCCACTAACCTCTTCCTGGTCAAATCGATCTTTTCTGAGGTCTGCTGGGCAATGTCGGGCCCAAACATCTGCCGCTCCCCCACTTCAAACTAGCGTGCAGGTGTTCTGCACTTCCTGCCATACAAAGCTTCATACGGCGCCATTCCCATACTAGTTTGAAAATTGTTGTTGTAGGAAAACTCTACCAGAGCTCGATACCTCTCCCAACTGCCTCCAAAATCTAGAACACAACACCGAAGCATATCCTCAAGAACTCGATTGACCATCTCAGTCTGCCCATCAGTTTGAGAATAGGCGGTGCTGAAATCCATCTTAGTACCGAAAGCTGCCATAAGCTCCAGAAATGCAAAGTAAAGGGTGCATCTAGATCAGACACAATGGTCAATGGAACACCATGAAGCATGACGATCTCCCCAACATATAGCTCGGCTAACTTATCCACAGACGAAGTGAGTTTCATTGCCAAAAAGTGAGTCGATTTGGTTAGTCGATCGACTATGACCCAAATCGCATCATTATCCTTCAAACTCTTGGGCAAACCCGTGATGAAATCCATGCTGATGTTATCCCAATTCCACTCCGGAATGGGTAACGGTTGCAAGAAACCTCCGAGCTTCTGATTCGCGGCTCACTTGTTGACAAATCTCACTCCTCGCCACAAACTCAGCCACATCACGCTTCAAATCTGATCACCAGAAATGTTGCTTGATGTCCTTGTAGATTCTTGATTTTGATGACTACAACACAATACACATTTGTTCTATCATACATATCACTTGCAGTGTGTACTTAACATGTTCAAGGCTACAACACAAGGAAGCTTTCAAAGCTCAAGATCAAGCCACAAAGACAAGAAAGATTTCAAGACTCAAGATCAAGATACAAGACAAAGTTTTTTTTTCAGAGCTTCAAAGATTCTCAAGTGATCAGCTAAAGAACAGGTGATCATAACAAGTGTCTTATAACTTTTTGTAATATTTGATTTGTCTTGGAAACTTTGTAAAAGCCCTTATACACAAACTCACACATCCCCTAGGAATTAAAATAAACTTTATTAAAATCAAAATGTCAAAATCAAGCTTGTATAAGTTCAGTTGTCAAAGTACCAGTCGACTTACTTCCGTAAGCAGTCGACTGTTCTAGTAAGAAACAGAATGAACTTACTCAACTTCTTATCAGTCGACTCCTTTGGCAATCCAGTCGATTGTTCGAGCAGCTTTGATAGTTTTTTAAAGTTTAAAAATTGATTTTCAAAATCAAAATGTTCCTGCCGTTTATTGGCAGTTGATGAACCGTTTTCCATTGTTCTTGGAGTTCTCACCTTATAAATAGAGTTCAAGATGAACTTGGAAAAGGTTAACCTTTTTTTTTTACCAAGTCCTTGCTTATTTTGTAAAAAAGAACTCAAACTTTCAAGTACTCTCATTCTCTAGATTTAGTACTCTAATTTCAGTCTTGCATAACTAAGATTAAGTTCAAGACTGTGATTAGAAGTTGACCTATAGCTTCTATACAAAAAGCACACTCAAAAATCAAGGCTTTAGGTGTTGGAATCTTCAATTTTTGTTGTTCACTCTCGGGTTATGAGAGTGGTGCTCTCGGTTGGAGAGAAGGACTTTTGGTGTAGAGTCAGTGTCACTCTAGGTTGTAGAGTGGGGTCTTGCTCCCTCTAGTGGTGAGAGAGGTCTACAGGTTTAGCATACTTGTTGCCAAAGGTCGTAGAGTATTCTTGTACTTTTTAAAGAATAGTGAAAAATCTCAAATGGGTTGCTTGGGGACTGGATGTAGGTCAGGAGGACCAAACCAGGGTATATCGCCGTGTTTCCATTGTTGATTCTCTGTGATTTGAATTCTCTAACTTGCAATTTTAATTTCGCTACACATTACTAAAAATTATATCTGATCAGTCAAATGGTTTCTCCTTTATGTCGACTTATTAGACTCGTTGTTTTTCAGTTGATTATCTTTCTTTTATCTGACGTTTCAGTCGACTAGTGTTTCTTTTCAGTCGACTTAACAGTTGCGTCAAGTTTAAATTATTATTTATTTTTTACATAACACTATTCATCCCCCCTCCTTGCATACCAGATCCAGCATTTGGTATCAGAGCCTGGTTAAGTGCAATGACATCTACTTCAAATGCAAGTCAATACCATGTAGGTCAATCCACACAAAGGTCGCCTCTCTTTGATGGAATAAACTGCAACTACTGGAAATGTAGAATGAAGATTTACTTATAATCCATCAATTATGAGATTTGGAACATGACCGAGACAGAGTATACCATGCCTACTCTTCCTTATGCTCAATGGAATGATGATATGAAGAAAATTATCATGAACAATGCAAAGGCAATGAATGCTTTCTTTTGTGCACTTACCAAAGAAGAATTCGACCATGTGTCAAACGCAACAACGGCATTCCAAATATGGCATACTCTTGAGGTAACACATGAAGGCACGAATGAGGTCAAGGAATCTAAAACTTCTGTTCTGCTCAAAATTTTGAGATGTTTTGAATGAAGGATAACAAAAATGTATCGGATATGATAACAAGATTCACCGAAATCACAAACTCCCTTGTGGCTCTTGGCAAAACATATACGCAAGCAGAGATGGTGAGAAAGGTTCTTCGTGCTCTTACCCCCGAATGGGAAAAGAAGACTACCGCAATTGAAAAAGCCAATGATTTAACACAACTCTCACTTGAGAATCTTGTGGGAAATCTAATGGCTTATGAAGTACAATTGGAGGAGCGCCAGAAGGACTTAGAACTGCAACAAGCTAAAAAGAAAACTCTTGCTTTTAAGACCATGTCTGAATCATAAGATGATGAAGATGATGAAGAAGAAATGGCTTTGTTCACAAGGAAACTTAAAAAATTCCATTGCAAAGGTAAATTTAATTCTAAATTAAAGGATACTAATGAACCTCATACTTGTTTCAAATGCAATAAGATATGTCACATGAAGAAGGACTGTTCATTGGAGAATGCAAAATTTAAATGCAAAGTCTCTAACTTCATGAAGGACAAATTCACGAAGAACAAGTACATGAAAACAAGAAGGCCTACCAAGCAACATGGGATGATAGTGATTCATCTTCAGAAGAGATAATGAGGAATCTAATGAAGTTGCAAACGTGTGCTTCATGGCAAATCAAAGCAATGTAAGTAGTAATATAGATTCTAGTGATTTATTAGAAGCTTTTAATGAAATATTTCAAGAATTAAAATAGGAGAAAATAAAAGGTAAAAATCTAGAGAAAGTTAATCAAACTATTTCTCAAGAAAATCTTGATTTACAAGTTGAAGTCAAGTCTTTAACTTCTCGTATTTCCAACTTGGATATAGATATCATATCTCTAAAAAGAAATTTTGAAGAGATAGCTAAGAATGTATCTAAGTTCAATAAGGGAAAAGAGAATTTAAATGAAGTTCTTCAAAATCAAGTTCAATCTAATAAAAGATTTGGACTTGGTTTTCAAAGAATTCTTGAAATAGGTCACTCTTCTAATAACACTAGTAATAATAAGATTTATTCTGCTTCTAGTATAAAGAATAAGCTGTATGATTTTTTTGAAAAACCAAAAATTCTTTTTAATTATGAAAATAGAATTTTTTTCGAAAAAACAAGTCGACTGGCCCCTCAATTCAGTCGCCTGTCCAGTAGGGTGAAGTCTTATTCAAAAAGACAACAACCCTATATAAGTCGACTAATTTCACCTCCCAGTAGACTGCCTCGACAAAACAGTCGACCGATGGGTAAAAAGAAGTCGATTGGACAGTGAAAAAGTGTTTGGGTTCCAGTCAATCTAAGTCTTAATGAAAGATTTTCTTATATAAATTCTTTCGTAAATAATATTTGTAATTCTGTTAATTTTAAACCTACATATGGTGGTAAATCAAACTCACTTTTTGTTTGATTTTCCAAGCACTAATCTCTTTCGGACCCAATGAAAAGGGTACCATTTTCACAAATAATATTTTGTAGGTACCTAAAAGGGAACGATGGATACTTGACAATGAATGTTCTAAACACATGATGGGCCATGCAAACTTGCTGTCTTCAATTCAAGATATAGATGAGGGAACCGTTACTTTTGGTGACAATAACAAAGGAAAATTCATCGGAATAGGCATGGTCGGTAAGAATACTACTCCTATCATTGAAGATGTATTCTTAGTTAGTGGTTTAAAGCATAACTTGTTAAGTATTAATCAATTATGAGATAAGGGTCATAAGATAGTGTTTGAAAAATATGCATGCTTGATTTATGATTTGACTTTGAAAAATGTGATTTTTCAAGGCATTAGAAAGAATAACATATATGAACTTTGTTTAAAAACAAATGAGTTTTCGGATGATTTTTGTTTAGTTGCTTCGAGCAACGATTCTTGGATTTGGCATAAAAGATTTGGACATGTAAATATGAAAAATATCGCTAAACATTCCAGGAATAACCTAGGTAAAGGACTGCCAAAATTATCTTTTAAAAAAGATAAAATGTGTGATGCATGTCAACTAGGAAAACAAGTAAAATCCACTTTTAAAATGAAGGAAATGATTTCTACTAGTAGGCCTCTCGAATTGATCCATATAGATTTATTTGCTCCTACTAGAGTTGCTTCCTTAAATAAAAGTAGATATGTATTTATTTTAATAGATGATTTTTGATGATTTACATGGGTATTCTTTTTAAGACATAAAAATGAAGCTTTTGAAGAATTTGCAAATTTCTGCAAACGTATTCAAAATCAAAAAGCTCTAACCTATAGTCACTATTAGAAGTGATCATGGTGGAAAATTTGAGAATTAAACTTTTTCATAATATTGCAACAAGAATGGTATAACACATACTTTTGCATTTCCTAGAGCTTCACCAAAAAAATGGAGTGGTTGAAAGAAATAATAGGACATTGCAAGAATATGCACGTACCATGCTTGTTGAAAGTAATTTTCCTAAATACTTATGGGCTGAAGCTGTTTCTAAAGCATGTTATGTTTTAAATAGGATATTATTTAGGCCAAAGCTTAAGAAGACTTATTTTGAGTTATTTTATAAACGAATTCCTAAAGTTTCTTATTTTAAAGCATTTGGTTGTAAGTGTTTCATATTAAACACAAAAGATAAGTTAGATAAATTTGATGTTAGATCTAATGAAGGTATCTTCATTGGATACTCAAATAGGAGTAAGGCTTATAGAATTTTCAATAAGTCATCTTTGACTGCTGAAGAATCTATGCATGTTTCATTTGATGAATCGTTACCTTCATGGCTTCATCTAGTGTTATTCAAGATGATGAAATTAAATCTTCACCACTAGATAACATTGTTAAATCACTTGAGCAAACAACTCTAGATAAGTTGACTGATGTGTTGAATCAGTCGGCTGATGGGTTTATTAAGACGACTGATCCTGTAGAGATAACTCCAACTTTACCAAAATTATTTGTTGAAGTTCGAGATCATCCTCATGAATTAATTATTGGTGACATCTCACACAGCATTCAAACAAGATCACACTTTAATATGATTTCTCATATTGCTTTCTTATCGGATTTTGAACCGAAAAATATTCAAGAAGTATGTGAGAATGAATTTTGGTTGAATGCTATGCAAGATGAACTTAACCAATTTGTAAGGAATGATGTATGGGATTTAGTTATAACCCCTGGATCATACTATTATTGGTACCAAATGGGTATTAAAAATAAATTAGATGAATCAGGACAAGTTGTTAGGAACAAGGCTAGATTAGTTGCCCAAGGATATAACCAAGAAGAATGAATTGATTTTGATGAAACATATGCTCCTGTTACTAGACTAGAATCAATTAAAATTTTGTTATCTTTTGCATGTTTTATGAATTTCACACTTTTCCAAATGGACATTGAAAGTACTTTCTTAAACGGTTTCATTAAGTAGGATATTTATGTTAATAAACCACCCGGTTTCGAACATAAACAATTCCTTAATCATGTTTTTAAATTGAAAAAGGTTTTATATGGTCATAAACTGATGAACACAATATTATTCACATTTTAGAGCAATAATCTTAATGCAATTAGACATTTGAAGGCTCTATATGTGGTATTTAACTCTTATTTTTTCTTTTCCATAGGAAACAGCCTAAAACAGAGAAACGAAGCAGATTCAGGATTTTAAGGATGATACACAGAGAACTGCAGATCATCGGTCGACTGGATCTCCACAACAGGCGACTGGACAGAGAAGTTGATTTTACACAGCAGCTCGGTGCAGTCGACTCACTCCAAAGAACAGTCGACTTGTATGATCAATTATGAAATCTTCAGAAGTCTCGACACAGTCGACTAGTTCGAAGACAAGTCGACTGGTAGGCGGCAGAGTTAAAAGATAAGATATTTGAAGAATCGTCCAAATCTAATCCAAATCAGAACAGAAAAGTAAGAATAGAAGAAAAAAGAAAGAAATAATACGTAGAGCAACGAGGGAGGAAATAAATAAAAAGAAAAGTGCAAACCCTAATTCTCTAGCCGTGATCTATAAATACCAACCAAGAAGTATTATTTGGGGCTCGCCTGCTTTCGATCTCTCTCATCTATCGACCTCTTTCACGCTCCTCCGCACACACCATTAGACGGATCACAAGAGTTCCAGAATCATCAACATATCAACCAAGAACAATACTTGTTAGCATAGAAGAAGGAGAAAGGAGATCAAGTACTAAGAAGAAGAACGGCCGGTCGACTGTGTGACAGCCAGCCGACTCATCTAGCCGAACTACATCAGTTTATTCCTTCTCTTTCTAATTCTTTTATGTTAATCATGTATTCAAACTTGTTAATCAATAAAAGTCTTATTATGTGGAACTAATTTCATAGTTGGGTAGATTAAAGCCGTAGTTATGTAATGCTAAGTTCTTCTGAATGTTACTCTTTTACTTATTGATTAAACCTGATTTGAAAGAATAACAATTTGCATGAATCAAACTTGTTCAGATGTTCTAGGGGCAGTCGACTGAAGTGACAGCCAGTCGACTGACATACAGAACTTAAGATTATCAAGTTGTGCAGTGTAGATCTGAAGCTGTTATATGAGCATATTGAGACGACCCATATCTCGTGCTCATAACTAGTAACGCAGGAGTCCTTAGGGGTTCTTGGTTTAATCAACTTAAGGGATCTAGATCTGATACCAGTTTCTAGAACCTTGAGTGTTTGTTCGTTTCCACTGTTCTTCTGTTTTCTTCAAGTGCAACTTAGTAGATACCATGCTAAATACTTAATGAAAGAAACGAATTAGAGTAGATACCATGCCTAATTCTTGGCTTAGGGAAACATTACTTTAAGGAGTAGATACCATGCCCTTGAAGAGAACAAACATGAGTAATAAGAAGAAGTTCAGAAGGTGACTTAGCATTATTGACTATTGCTGGAGATCTAAACCCAACTACTCTAGATATTTGTGATTCAGCATTTTTTGATTTAGTTTTAATCTTTTCATTTCTTTTAGACCCTTAGAACAACTCTTTATCATTCTCACTCTCTTTATTGATTAGTAAGTTAATTTCTACAATCTCTGTGGGATCGACCCTTGCTATTGCTACGCTTCTATAAACGATTCGTACACTTGCGAGGTTTTAATTTGTGTCTAGTTTATCTATTTATTTAGATCATCTAGATTGCACAACAAGTTTTTGGCGCCGTTGCCGGGGATTGTTAGCATTTTGACCTACAAATCAGTAAATCTTTCTTTTTATTTTCTTTTCTTTTATTAATAAATATCTTCTCTTTTAGGTTACAGGATTTTGGTGGATGCACGGAAGGAGATCACTTCGTCCAAAGCTACTACCTATTGACGCGGAAATAGAACGCACTTTGCACAGACTTGGTCGGCTGTCTGCGACCAACCAGTCGACTGCTACACGGAATCAATCGACTGCACAGAGACCTAATCACGAGCAACAATGGTTGAGGAAATACCAAATCGAGTGCCAATGCAGGATAAATTCACGCCGAAGAATATTGAGCAACCTTCCTGCATTGCGTATCAGGCCTAATGTCACAGGAAACATACATTTATCTCCTCAGTTACTTAGCATGGTTCCCCACTTTAGTGGTAAACCAGATGAAGAGCCTCACCTCCATCTGCAAGACTTCTTTGATCTTTGCAGAACACAAAGCGTCCAAGGGCTTACCCCTGAACAAATCAGGTTAATCTTGTTTCCATTCTCTTTAAAACTTAATGCTAAACTATGGTATAATTCTTTGGAACCAGGATCAATAAACTCATGGGAGCAATTGGCGACAAAGTTCTTAAAAGAATTCTTTCCAGCCCCAAAGACCAAACAACTGAAAAGGGAGATTCAACTCTTCCAACAAAAAGATGGAGATTTATTCTTCGAAGCATGGAAAGATTTCAAGAACAAGCTTCTCAAGTGTCCTACACACAACATGCCTAAAGATGATCAGGTACAAGCTTTTTATGAGGGTTTAAATGATACTAACAAGGCAATTGTGGATTCAGCTTGCAACGGGATCTTGATGAGAAAAAGTGGTGAGGAGGCCATCGAATTATTTGAAGAACTTAGCGAGAACTCACAGCAATTCTCAACAAGGGGAAGAGGCATCTCTAAAAAACAGGGAGTTTATGAAATTTCTGGTAGTAATAACATACAAGTGAAAATGGCAAACATGAATAAAAAAATTGATATGCTTGTTAATGCAATGACAACAATGGGCAATGCGAAAAATCTAACAAAAGAAATTTGTGCAATTTGTTCTCATAGTGATCATACAACTAATACATGTCCCATGTCTTCGTTCACAGATCAGGAGCATGCAAACTATGTGGGGCAAGGAGTGTTCCCACCAAAGAACAACCCATTCTCGAGCACATACAACCCAGGGTGGAGGAACCATCCAAATTTCTCATGGAGAAACAATCAAGAAACCCAATCTTCACAAGGACATGCACGGAACTTCCAAATGGGAAGTGGGTTTGATAGGCCAGTCCAAGAACAGAAGAAGTTGGATTTTGAATCCACCGTTCTTCAATTGCTCCAACAACAACATCAAACAAGCAACCAACAAGGGCAAGCAATTCAGAAATTGGAAACTCAAATCGGACAAATCGCTAAGGAGTTGAGTGAGAGAAAGGCAGGAGAACTCTCTTCACAAACCATACCAAATCCTAGAGGCCAAGAACAGCTCAAATCAGTAACAACTCTGAGAAGTGGTAAGACAATTGAAAACAAGGTTGGAACACACACCGAAGAAACAGAGATACAACCATCAAAAGTTTTGGGATCCAACAAGGTAAGTGAAAAAGAAAGAACAGTTTTGCCACCATTCCCTCAAAGGTTAGTCAAGCAAAAGAAAGAACAACATTTATTTGACATCTTTGAAACTCTCAGAAAGGTAGAAATTAATATCCCCCTACTCGATGCTATTAAACAAATTCCTTCTTATGCTAAATTTTTGAAAGAGTGTTGTACTCACAAAAGAACATTTCAGGTTAGGGAGGATGTGGCTTTGACAGAAGAAGTGAGCGCTGTTTTATTAAGGAAATTACCTCCCAAATTAAAGGACCCAGGTAGTTTTACCATTCCTTGCAGGATTGGTGAGCACTTCTTTGAGAAAGCACTACTAGACTTGGGGGCAAGCATCAACCTCCTCCCATACACTGTTTTTGAAAAGCTAGGATTGGGGGAACTCCAACCAACATCCATCACGTTGCAATTGGCGGATCGCAGCATCAAAAGACCTAGAGGTATTTTGGAAGATGTCCTAGTTCAGGTAAACGATTTCATTTTGCCTGCTGATTTTGTTGTGTTAGACATGGAGGACTCCTCAATGCCATCTTCTCTACCAATCATTTTAGGTAGGCCCTTTATGAGTACGGCTGATATAAAAATTTGTGTTAAAAAGGGTACTATAAGCATGAAAATAAATGGAGAGAAGGTTGAATTTAAAATGTTTGATACACTAAAATTACCACATGATGATCATGAATGCTATAATGTTGATGTGGTGCAGGAGATTGTTGATCAAACATTTCAGGTACATAGCATAGAACCACTACAAGCTGCAATTACATAGTCTCTAACATTGTCTAATGTTGAACAGGAACACGATGACTGGAGGATAGCAGAAACAGTACATCACCTTGAAACTCCGAAGTCATATTCAGGTAAACTCATACCAGCATTTGAAAATATTGTGACTGATGACATTTGTATTTCCTCGGACCAGTCGACTGGCGCTCAGGATAGTCGACTGACCCGACCATAACCAGGAACCAGTCGACTGTACCGAGACTTCCAGACTTAGAGCTTAAGCAGCTGCCCGACCATTTGAAGCATGCATATTTGGGCGAGAACCAGACGCTACCAGTGATAATTGCTGCAAATTTAAGTGCACAGGAAGAAGAGAAGTTGCTGAGGGTACTACGAGAACACAAAGGTGCAATAGGATGGAACATTGCAGATATCAAGGGAATAAGTCCATCCAAATGCATGCATAAAATACTTCTTGAAGACAACGCAAAACTAAGCAGGGAAGCACAGAGGAGGCTTAACCCACACATGAAGGAAGTGGTAAGAGCTGAGATTTTGAAGCTACTAGATGTTGGCATCATTTATCCGATCTCAGATATCAAGTGGGTGAGCCCTATACATGTGGTGCCTAAGAAAAGTGGAGTCACAGTGGTGAAGAATGAAGAGAATGAGCTTATCCCTACGAGAGTGACCACAGGATGGAGGGTATGCATTGATTACAGGAAACTGAATAACGAAACCAGGAAAGATCACTTCCCTCTTCCTTTTATTGATCAAATGTTAGAAAGATTAGCAGGATATAGTCATTATTGTTTTTTAGATGGTTATAGTGGCTATAATCAAATTGCTATTGCTCCAGAAGATCAAGAAAAAACCACTTTTACATGTCCTTTTGGTACTTTTGCATACAGGAGGATGCCCTTTGGACTGTGCAATGCACCAGCTACATTTCAGAGATGCATGATGAGTATATTTTCAGACATGGTGGAAAGGTTCATCGAGCTTGTGCTTAAGAGATGTGAAGAATGCAATTTAGTGCTGAATTGGGAAAAGTGCCACTTTATGGTACAACAAGGTATTGTGTTGGGACATGTGGTATCAAAAAGAGGCATAGAGGTGGACAAGGCAAAAATTGATATCATATCAAAGCTACCCCCTCCCACTACAGTCAAGGGTGTTAGGAGTTTTCTTGGACATGCAGGATTCTATAGAAAATTTATAAAAGATTTCTCGAAAATCACCAAACCCCTTTGTGATTTGTTGACTAAGGATGTTGAGTTTGCATGGACAGAAGAGTGCACAAATGCTTTTACTACATTGAAAAATCTTCTCATTTCTGCACCTATTGTCATGGCACCAGATTGGAGCCATCCTTTCGAGCTGATGTGTGATGCAAGTGATTATGCCTTAGGAGCTGTTTTAGGTCAAAGAATCAATAAGGTACCCCATGTTATTTACTATGCTTCTCGAACTCTAAACGATACACAGCTAAATTATTCCACGACTGAAAAAGAAATGTTAGCTGTAATTTTTGCTATAGAGAAGTTTAGATCATATTTAATTGGTTCTAAAGTTATTGTTTTCACTGACCATGCTGCTTTGAGAAATTTGTTTGCTAAAAAGGATGCTAAGCCTAGGTTGATCAGATGGGTGCTGTTGCTTCAAGAATTCGATCTTGAGATTAGAGACAAGAAAGGAAGTGACAATGTTGTGGCAGATCATATGTCCAGACTACTGCATTAGGAAGAAAGAATTGTGCTTCCACTTAATGAAGATTTCCCAGATGAACATTTATTTGAAATAAACATATCACCGGGACAGTCGACTGGTAACAGGACCAGTCGACTGGTGTCTCATTGCTCATCTTTTCCATGGTTTGCAGATATTGTAAATTATCTCACTGCTCATGTTTTTCCTCCAGGTATGACAAGGCAGGACAGAAAGAGACTGGTGGCTACGTGCAGGCACTATTATTGGGATGATCCTTATTTGTTCAAATTTTGCCCAGACCAAATTATAAGAAGATGTGTGGCTGAAGAAGAGCAAATGAGTATTCTACAACATTGCCACCAATATGCATGTGAAGGACATTTTGGACCGAAAAGAACAGCACTCAAGGTATTACAATCTGGATTTTATTAGCCTAATATATTCAAAGATGCTTTTTCTTTTTGCAGGACTTGTGACAAATGCCAAAGGACAGACAACATCTCCTCTAGAAACCAAATGCCACTTCAAAACATCCAAGTAATCGAGCTGTTTGACGTTTGGGGAATCGACTTCGTGGGTCCCTTTCCTAACTCATTTGGTTATTTATATATTCTTGTGGGAGTGGATTATGTGTCTAAATGGGTCGAGGCTGTCCCCTCAAAAACTAATGATCACAAAGTTGTTGTCAAGTTTTTGCAGGAGAACATTTTCACTAGGTTTGGTACACCACGGGCAATAATTAGTGATGGAGGGAGCCACTTCAATAACTTTCCATTTGCTTCTTTAATGAAGAAATATGGTATCACACATAGAGTAGGCACCCCATATCATCCTCAAACTAGTGGGCAGGTGGAGATTAGCAACAGAGAAATCAAGAGTATTTTGGAAAAGACAGTCAACACAAGGAGAAAGGATTGGTCGCTGCGCTTGAATGATGCATTATGGGCCTACCGAACAGCCTACAAAACACCCATCGGCATGTCACCATACCGTTTGGTTTTTGGAAAAGCCTGTCATCTACCAGTGGAATTGGAGCACAAAGCTTATTGCGCCATCAAAAAGTTCAATTTTGATATGAAACAAGCAGGCGACAAAAGAAGATTGCAACTAAATGAGCTTGAAGAGTTGAGGCACGACGCATTTGAAAATGCAAATTGTACAAGGAAAGGACCAAGTTGTACCATGATAAACAACTAGCAAGGAAGGAGTTTTATGAAGGACAGAAGGTATTGATATACAACTCAAGATTAAGACTTTTTCCAGGCAAGCTCATGTCACGATGGTATGGCCCATACATTGTTACAAGAGTCTTTTCACATGGTGCATTGGAGGTTCATAGCAAAGAGAAGAATCAAACATTTAAGGTGAATGGGCACAGAGCGAAGCCATACATAGAAATGAGCATAGAACCGCAAGAGAAAGATGTGAATCTTCAAACCATTCAATACATTGCATGACCTCATCAAGTCTAGCTGAAGACAGAAAACACAGCGCTTATTGGGAGGCAACCCAATTTTCAGGGGAGTATTTACACTTTCCTTTCATATTCTTTTCGTTATTCATCTTTTATTTTCAGTCTCCCCTTCTTACTATATGGTAACACATGCCTATATTTTAAGTTTTGCGCGAACATTGAGGACAATGCTCCATCTAAGTTTGGGGGTATTAGTTAGTTACTGTTGGAGTCTTTTGATTTGTTCTAGGATATACAATTTCTTATAAAGTAAGAGTAAGGATACTTATTTACTTTAGGATTGTTGAGTTTCATAATTCCCTACAAAATTATATGAGTCATGCGATTATACATAATAAACAAATGTGATGCTTTTTCTGGTGATTATTCCCTTTAGATCTAGTCCTAAATTGTGTTTAAGTAAATAGAGTGATAATATATATATATATATATATATATATATTTGAATAAAGTCAATCTACTCCAATGTTTTGGGTGCTTAGTAACTAGGGGTATTCATCACCAATGTTTACCTTTACGTCAAACGGCAACTTGAAATATGAGTATGCAAAGCACTTTAAAGTTTGTGACTTGCTGAGTAACCGGGTGGATTCATCACAAATGTTTTGCATTCGCGTAAAAAGGCAAGTGACAACTTTAGAAGAGACTTAAAATAAAAAAAAAAAAAAAAAGAGCTCTAGTTTGCTACTCGGTTTGTAGTATAGAAAAGGGATAATCACAGATTGAGTAGTTACATATTATAACTATAATTAATTTCATGACAAGTATGGTTGAGTTTGGAGTTCTGAATAAACAATTGCACTAGAGAAAGTGGGTATGTTTAGTTTTACTTTATCTGAAATTGTTTATATTTTTATATGTTGATGCTCACATAAATAAGAATTCTTGGTTGAGGCTATCATTATTATTTCCCTGTTCATAAATTCACTTTTTGCTTGAGGACAAGCAAAAGCTAAGTTAGGGGGTATTTGATGAACATAATATTATTCACATTTTAGAGCAATAATCTTAATGCAATTAGACATTTGAAGGCTCTATATGTGGTATTTAACTCTTATTTTCTCTTTTCCATAGGAAACAGCCTAAAACAGAGAAACGAAGCAGATTCAGGATTTTAAGGATGATACACAGAGAACTGCAGATCATCGGTCGACTGGTTCTCCACAACAGGCGACTGGACAGAGAAGTTGATTTTACACAGCAGCTCGGTGCAGTCGACTCACTCCAAAGAACAATCGACTTGTATGATCAATTATGAAATCTTCAGAAGTCTCGACACAGTCGACTGGTTCGAAGACAAGTCAACTGGTAGGCGGCAGAGTTAAAAGATAAGATATTTGAAGAATCGTCCAAATCTAATCCAAATCAGAACAGAAAAGGAAGAATAGAAGAAAAAAGAAAGAAATAATACGCAGAGCAACGAGGGAGGAAATAAATAAAAAGAAAAGTGCAAACGCTAATTCTCTAGCCGTGATCTATAAATACCAACCAAGAAGTATTATTTAGGGCTTGCCTGCTCTCGATCTCTCTCATCTATCGACCTCTTTCACGCTCCTCCGCACACACCATTAGACGGATCACAAGAGTTCCAGAATCATCAACATATCAACCAAGAACAATACTTATTAGCATAGAAGAAGGAGAAAGGAGATCAAGTACTAAGAAGAAGAACGGCCGGTCGACTGTGTGACAGCCAGCCGACTCATCTAGCCGAACTACATCAGTTTATTCCTTCTCTTTCTAATTCTTTTATGTTAATCATGTATTCAAACTTGTTAATCAATAAAAGTCTTATTATGTGGAACTAATTTCATAGTTGGGTAGATTAAAGCCGTAGTTATGTAATGCTAAGTTCTTCTGAATGTTACTCTTTTACTTATTGATTAAACCTGATTGAAAGAATAACAATTTGCATGAATCAAACTTGTTCAGATGTTCTAGGGGCAGTCGACTGAAGTGACAGCCAGTTGACTGACATACAGAACTTAAGATTATCAAGTTGTCAGTGTAGATCTGAAGCTGTTATATGAGCATATTGAGACGACCCGTATCTCGTGCTCATAACTAGTAACACAGGAGTCCTTAGGGGTTCTTGGTTTAATCAACTTAAGGGATCTAGATCTGATACCAATTTCTAGAACCTTGAGTGTTTGTTCGTTTCCACTGTTCTTCTGTTTTCTTCAAGTGCAACTTAGTAGATACCATGCTAAATACTTAATGAAAGAAACGAATTAGAGTAGATACCATGCCTAATTCTTGGCTTAGGGAAATATTACTTTAAGGAGTAGATACCATGCCCTTGAAGAGAACAAACATGAGTAATAAGAAGAAGTTCAGAAGGTGACTTAGCATTATTGACTATTGCTGGAGATCTAAACCCAACTACTTACTAGATATTTGTGATTCAGCATTTCTTGATTTAGTTTTAATCTTTTCATTTCTTTTAGACCCTTAGAACAACTCTTTATCATTCTCACTCTCTTTATTGATTAGTAAGTTAATTTCTACAATCTCTGTGGGATCGACCCTTGCTATTGCTACGCTTCTATAAACGATTCGTACACTTGCGAGGTTTTAATTTGTGTCTAGTTTATCTATTTATTTAGATCATCTAGATTGCACAACATAAACAAGTACCCCATGCTCAGTACGATCGTCTAAAAACTTTTCTTTTAGAAACAGGGTTTGAAATTGGTAAAGTAGACACTACATTGTTTATTAAGAAAATAAAATCAGACATATTAATCATACAAATTTTCGTAGATGACATAATCTTTGGATCAACTAACAGTAATCTATGTCAAGAGTTTGCTACTACTATGCAAAATGAGTATGAGATGAGTCACATGGATGAACTCAATTATTTCTTTGGACTTCAAATAAAATAATCTCAAAATGGCATATTTATTAATCAAGGAAAATATGCTAAGAAATTATTCAAACGATTTGGCATGGATGGCACTAGTAGTAAGACCACACCTATGCCTACTACTACTAAACTTGACAAAGATGAATTAGGTAAGAGTGTCGATAAAAAGCTCTATCGAGGTATGATTGACTCACTCTTATATATAAATGCTAGTAGACCAGATATTATGTTTAGTGTATGTTTGTGTGCTAGATATCAGTCTGATCCAAAAGATTCTCACTTAAAAGCAGTGAAACGAATTTTAAGATATATTAAAGGCACATCTGAATATGGTTTATTTTATCCTCACACCAATAATTTTCAGTTATTATCATATAGTGATGCTGATTTTACTGGAAGTGAAACTGACCGTAGAAGTACTAGTGGAACCTGTCACTTTTTTGCAATATTTCCTAGTATCTTGGTGCAGTAAAAAACAAAATTCGGTATCTCTATCTACCACAGAGGCCGAATATATTGCTGCAAGTTTGGCTTGTGCTCAAATTTTATGGATGAAACAAACTCAATTAGATTATAGTATTTCTTTTTCAAAAACTTCTATAATGTGTGACAAAACTAATGCCATTAATTTGTCTAAAAATCCGGTTCAACATTCACGTACAAAACATATTGATATTCAACATCATTTTCTACGTGATGATGTTTTAAAAGGAGATATCCTATTGGATTTTATTTCAACTCATAAACAAATAGCAGATATCTTTACCAAACCATTGAAAGAAGATATTTTTATCAAATTTAGAAGAGAACTAGGAATTTGCTCATTTCATGATATTTTCAAAAAAAAAGTTTGGTGTCTAAGTCGACTTATATTTGTTTTTCGGTCGACTTATACAGCGTTTATGTGTTTGTGTTTCTTTCTTGATTTTGTCTCAATGCCCAGTCGACTGTCTTGATTTAAACAGTCGACTGACGATAACTTTATCAAACTATTTCTTGTTTGGTTTTATTTTGCTCTTGACTAAGTCGACTTCTCTCAAAGCCAGTCGACTGTCGCGACTGTATTTTGATTTTTTTTATCTGAATCGTCACCTATTGAGGCTTCATTTACTTTTCTGAGATCCGACCCAATCTCTACTCTTACCCTCTTACTGCCTCAAACGGTGACGATGAAGATGAAGATTGATGTTATCTTTAAATTTTACTTTGTATTTTTGCATTATTTTTTTTTCTATGGTTGTATGATGTTATCTTTAAGCTTTATGTACTCTCTTTGTTTATTTATGTATAACCTCTGTGGGTTGCCTCTTTATATTTTTGTATGAGTTTGGCTATCCTTCTTTATTTTTGTTGATGCCAAAGGGGGAGAAATTTTACATGCTTGGTTTTGTACAGGTTCAATTTTTGTGCATGTTGTATCTTATCATTTTGTGCATTGTGTGCATGTTTTATTTTATTCAGAAGGAGCTTTTTCAAATTGTATATCTATGTGTGTAAGAAGCATGTTGTTTAAATTTACATTCTATATTGTTTATTTATTGTGTTGTCATCATCAAAAAAGGGGAGAATGTAAATTCTTGATTTTGATGACTACAATACAATACACATTTGTTCTATCATACATATCACTTGCAGTGTGTACTTAACACTTTCAAGGCTAGAATACAAGGAAGCTTTCAAAGATCAAGATCAAGCCACAAAGACAAGAAAGATTTCAAGACTTAAGATCAAGATACAAGACAGTTTTTTTCAGAGCTTCAAAGATTCTCAAGTGATCAGCTAAAGAACAAGTGATCAGAACAAGTGTCTTGTAATTTTTTGTAATATTTGATTTGTCTTAGAAACTTTGTAAAAGCCTTGATACACACACTCACACATCCCCTAGGAATTAAAATAAAGTTTATTAAAATAAAAATGTCAAAATCAAGCTTGTATAAGTTCAGCTGTCAAAGTACCAGTCGACTTACTTCGGTAAGCAGTCAACTCACTTCAGTAAGCAGCCGATTGTTCTAGTACGAAACGGAATGAACTTACTCAAGCTCTGAACAGTCGACTCCTTTGGCAACCCAGTCGACTGTTCGAGCAGTTTTGATAGTTTTCTGAAGTTTAAAATTTGATTTACAAACTCAAAACTTTCCTGCCGTTATTGGTAGTTGATGAACCATTTTCGAACGTTCTTGGAGTTCTCACTCTATAAATAGAGTTCAAGATGAACTTGGAAAAGGTTAACCATTTTTTTACCAAGTCTTTGCTTATTTTGTGAAAAAGAACTCAAGCTTTCAAGTACTCTCATTCTCTAGATTTGGTTCTCTAATTTCAGTCTTGCATAACTAAGATTAAATTCAAGACTGCGATTAGAAGTTGACCTATAGCCTCTATACAAAAAGAACACTAAAAAATCAAGGCTTTAGGTGTTGTAATCTTCAATTTTTGTTGTTCACTCTCGGGTTGTGAGAAGAGTTGTCCTTTCGGTTGGAGAGAAGGACTCTTGGTGTAGATTCAGTGTCACTCTAGGTTGTAGAGTGGGGTCTTGCTCTCTCTAGTGGTGAGAGAGGTCTACGAGTTTGGCATAGTTGTTGCTAAAGGTCGTAGAGTATTCTTGTACCTTTTCAAGAATAGTGAAAAATCTCAAGTGGATTGCTTGCGGACTGGATGTAGGTCGGGAGGACCGAACCAGGATATATCACCATGTATGCATTGTTGATTCTTCGTGGTTTGAATTCTCTAACTTGCAATTTTAATTTCGCTGCACATTACTGAAAATTGTGTCTGATCTGTCGACTGGTTTCTCCTTTAAGTCTCCTTAACAGACTCGCTATTCTTTCATTGATTATCTTTCTTCTATCTGAAATTTCAGTTGAATGGTGCTTCTTTTCAGTCGACTTAACAGTTGCGTCAAGTTTAAATTATTATTTATTTTTTACATAACACTATTCACCCTCCCCCCTCCCTCTAGTGTTATTTTCCTTGCATACAGGATCCAACAGTCCTTGTACATCTTGGTGCTCCTAGGATGTACAGACAAAAGAGTGGCATGTGCCTCCTGAAGAATACTCTCCCTCAATTCTGATTGATCCAGAACACATAACCTTTCTCCAAACCACAACACTTCATCCGTGATCTGAAACTCGAATAATCTGCCTGCGCCAACCTGCTCCTTCATCTTCTGAATCTCTGGATCCTCCTTCTGACCTTCTATAATTCTTTCATTCAGCGAGGGTTGAAGCCTCAGCTGAGCCAAAGATGGTCCCAAACCTTGCAAAACTACTTCAATTCCAGCCTGATCCACCTCCTTTGCAACATGCCTCTGGGTCGTGTTCAAATGAGCCAAACTGCTTTTACGGCTAAGTGCATCAGCAACAACATTAGCCCTACCCGGATAGTACTTAATCTCAGGACGCATGTCCTCAAGTACTTCCAGCCATATCCGGTGCCTCAGATTCAGGTCCTTTTGCTGGTAGATTTACTTCAAACCTTTATGGTCCGTGTACATGTTTAACTTCTCACCGTACATGTAATGTCTCCATTGCTTCAATGCAAAAATAATCACAACTAACTCCAGATCATGAGTCGGATAATTCTTCTCATGTGGTCTTAGTTGCCTAGACCCATAAGCGATTACCTTTTCCTCTTGCATCAAGACACATCCAAGCCCACGATATGAAGCATCGCTGTAGACATCATAATCAACACCTTCTCTAGGCAAAGCCAAAGTGGGGGCAGTATTCAATTTCTCTTTCAACTCCTGAAAGCTTGCCACGCACTGCTCAGTCCACTTGAAATTTACATTCTTCTTGGTCAGACCAATGAGCGGCACGGCTATCTAAGCATAGCCTTGAATAAACCTTCTGTAGTAGCCAGTTAACCCAAGGAAACTTCTGATTTCTTTCACTGTAGTAGGCCTTGCCCAATCTTTCACTGCCTCTATCTTTGGAGGATCAGTAGCCACTCCCTCCTTAGAAAGGATGTGAACCAGGAATGCCACTTCAGATTTCCAGAAATTGCATTTGGATAGCTTGGCATACAACTCATGCTCTTAAAGCTTCTTCAGAACCTCAGCCAGATGCTCTGTGTGCTCCTCCTCCGACTTGGAGTACACAAGAATATCGTAGATGAACACCACGACGAAAGAATCAATAAACAGACTCAAAATCATGTTCATCATGTCCATAAACATTGCAGGTGCATTCGTCACTCCAAATGGGATAACTAAGAATTCGTAATGCCCATGCCGAGTTCTGAATGCAGTCTTATGCACATCTTCTACTTTCACTCGAACCTGATGGTATCCCGACCGAAGGTCTATTTTAGAGAAGACAGCTACTCCTTGTAGACGAACGAACAGGTCATCGATTCGTGGAATTGGATATTTATTCTGAACAGTTACCTTACTCAGCTTCCGATAATCGATGCACATCCTCATCGATCCCTCCTTCTTCTTCACCAACAATACTGGTGCTCCACAAGGTGATGCACTTGGCCGAATAAAACCATTCCCCAAAAGCTCCTCAATCTGCCGCTTAACTTCATCCCGTTCCACAGGCGCCATCCTATACGGTGCATGGAAATAGGTGCACTCCCTAGCTGGATAGTGATGCTGAACTCTACATCATGATGAGGGGGTAACCCGGGCAAATCCTCAAAGAACACAGTCGGGTAATCCCGAACCACCGGAATCTGCTGCACCTCTATCAGAACCTTCTTCTTGCTAATAGCTGTCACCAAACCTGAACATCTCTTCTTTCCCTGGAAAGTGATTGCAGGACCTCCTGGAGCCTTCACCATTACCTCCTTGGTTTTACACTCGATGTTCGCACTGTACACCAACATCCAATCAATGCCAATTACAACATCGACACCTAGGATATTCAGCTCGATTAGATCAATCCCGAAGATCCTATCTCCAATCTCGATCTCGCAGTCTGCATCATACCGATCAATGGTTAAAGTCTCCCCTGATGGAGTAGCTACTGCTAGGACCTTGCCTCGAAAGACCTTCGGTTCGACCCCCAAGACTTTAGCAAATTTTGGTGATACAAAAGTATGAGAGGATCCAGTATCGAACAACATAACAGCTTTCTTTCCATTTAATAAAAGTTCTCATGTTACATAATAAACTCCCATTACATAACAGCCATTACTAAATAAACATGGAAATGAACAACAGAAAATTCAAAACATCCGCCCCCGTACCAGTAATGACATGATCCACTTCATCAGCGTCGGCCTCAGTCAAAGCGAATACTCACCCCTGCTGGTACGACCTTTTCCCCACCTGCTGTGCAGGTGCCTTTCGGGTGATATTTTGCAGCTTGGGGCAGTAAGATCTGTAATGACCTGTCTCTCCACAATTGAAACAAGTCAACACACGAGGTATCACCCAACCATTTCCGGATCCTCCAGCCACATTGACAGCGTTCACCCCCGTAGGTTTGAACCTTTGAGCTGGGGGTTTTCCTCTGACGTTCCCAGAAACTGCGAGCCTCTTCCCGATATTCCAATTGCTCCTCCTATTCTGGGCGGAATGAAACTGCTCCATATCCTCCTCAATGTCTGCAACTTGTTTGACTAGGTTGTAAAACCTCCTGATACCAAGGGGTATCATCCTTGATCTCAGACTCAGCCTCAATCCGTGCTCAAACTTCCGAGCCTTCTTTGCCTCGTCCATCACAAGTTCGGGTGCATACCTCGAAAGTTCAGTAAACCTCGTCTCATACTCCCTGATAGACACGCTTCCCTGCTGCAGGGCCAGGAACTCCATCGCTTTCTCATCTTGGACGTCGGATGGAAAGTAGTGACTGCGGAACTCTTCCAAGAATTCCTCTCAGCCGATAGCACCATTTCCCATAGTTCGCTTCATGGACTGCCACCATACACCTGCATCCTTCTCGAGCTGCAATGTAGCCAGCTTCACCTTGCTACCTTCTGGAGTTTTCAAGACCTCAAAAATAGTCTTGACTTGCCTAATCCAATTTTCAGTTGCATCTGGGTCTGACTTCCCTTTAAACACTGGTGACTTCATCCTCTTGATTGACTCCACAAGTTTGATTGCCTTAGGGACCGGTATTGCAGGCATCGCCCTAGGTTTTTGGTTCATGGCGATGGCGTTGATGGTCTGATAGACCCTGGCCAACTCCGTTTCTAGGTCGAGTCCACAACTGGGCCCTTCTCCACTCCTTGCTCTTCTTCTAGCCATACCTTGATTCATAAGATCCATTAAATTTGAAGCAGAAACATGAACTTAAATCAACTTTTTCATTTCATTGAATTCAAACTTTGTATATTCAAATTTAAAACATCGTTTGACATTCATGCGAAGAACATTGAGATAATACAACATTCTAATCCCTACGGTTCCTCTTGGCTTTCCTAAGCTCTTCCCATAGTTCTGCTACCTCTTCCTTCAGCACATCATACATATTCTTTCTCTTCTCGAGTTCTCGAACTCGATGGCTGAGGGTTGCAATATTCTCCTTGAACTTTGCACACTGGGCCTGCAATTGGTCTGCTCTCTCCTTCTCAGTATCCATCTGCCTCTAAAGATATTCCATGTGATCCTTTGGAACTGGTTTTTCCTCATCGGATGAATCATCTGATGAGTCCGGAGGTAGGGTGGTCTCTCGGGACTCGGGCCATTCTCCTTCATATTCCTCGGGATCTTCTTCCCTTTCGTCGGAATCTCCTTGTCCGGGGTAGTAGTCCTCTTCAATTATGTGCCATTCATCATCGTCTGCTGGGTCATGGTGCTTCACCATCTTGAGGAAGGGAGAAGAAGAAGCATCAATCATAGAGCAACACAAATGTAAGCAGCTTATATTTAAATCTCTATACCCAACTCACACTCTAATGTCCACTCTAGGGTGTCGTCTGTTATAAATTCATACTACTTGGAAGCGTGGCTCTGATACCACTCTTTAACACCCTGAATTCTAAATAAGCCTGAATTCGAAGTTCCACGATCTTTACACTTCACTTCGTACAATCTTACAAGAAATTTAAAACTTTTATACAATAATGTTTCCACCAACGTAGCAGAAGCAAAACACAACATAATGCACAATTAAAATAACAGTTGAAACATTTTTTTAAACAGCATTCTTTCTTTAGTCCTTTCATTCACTTTATCCTGTATAGAAACTGTGGGCACGTCAGTTGCATACAACTAACGCTAGGATATAATACATCAATTTATCTTACTTGGAAAACACAAACTTGGTCACGAACAAAGCTAAAGAGTGACTATTCTATTGATGTCGTGTGTGCTAGTGCACATAGCCTTAATGCAGTAATTTATATTTTATGACACTAATGCACACTTGTTCGAACCTATGCATCCCATTCTACATAGATCCGAGGGCAAGCCATTAACCGTACTTCATCTTGTAGGGTTGAATCCCTCCTTCTCCATTTGCACATGCATGTGCAATGCACGTGCCCCCACATGCACACCTATAATTATTTGTTCATCAATTTTCTATGCTAATTTGTTATATGACAATGTCTACCATACAAGTTGTTTAATTAATTATTAAATTAACTAGTGGGCTAGCTAGGTGGGCTAATTCTATGGGCTTTTAATTAATTAATTTAATTTAATTTGAGTGGGCTAGGATTAAGTTAATAGGCGTAGGACTCTATAATAATTAATAAGAGGCTTTTTAAAAGAGAAAAGAAATATTTGTTCATGACATTAAAATAATTTGATGGTCAAAGCACACATTAATTTGCACGTGCAAAACACGTGAAATCAAATAAAAATTTTATATTTAATTATATGAAAATTCAGGATATTACACATTGTGGAAAGTGTTCCACCCTAATGGGGAAGGGTAGCAAGATTATATTCTCCATTACCTGCTAGGTAAGGGGACACGTAGACTGGGATTCTGGATGGGACACAAAGTATCCAAGTTTTGTAAAGGGGTTGCCAAAGTCTATGACTTGTTTCAGAGCTGTGTCTCATTCTTCATTGGCATTGGCATGATGACCATGTTCTGGTGGGACAAGTAGTGTGGCGATCAATCTTTAAAAGAGTTATTCACATACTTTTTTGAACTAACATCCCAACCAAACATTATTGTGGCCAAAACCTGGAAAAGGCAATCCTAGAGACTGTTAGGGTTATATACTGAAAGCATCACTTTTGTATTAACTTTATTTCCTTATTTTTTTGAATGAGAATCATATGGGCATATGTTTGCATATTGTGTTTATTATAATATTAATGCAAGTGTATGATATTCTATAAGGTTAATAATATGGTGTGAGGTGACACACAGAAGATCATATTATCAGTTCCCTATGGAATATATAAATAGTTCACAACCTAGACGGACTTGGACAATCCATTGGAAAGGTTGTAGTGTAATCTGGTATTAGTCTGTCTTGACTATAGGTTTACACTAGTACATTTTGTGTGTATTGAACAGAACCACTTGAGGTTGTTCTCTTTGTACTGACTACAAAAGAGAACAAACACCTCTGTTATTATAGATGCTTATGCTCTTAATCCAGATATAATAACAGACATGTATATGCAGTGTGCATTACTTTGACTCATAAAAGAGTGAGATTCATTATGGATCAACAACCTCTATGAATTGGGTAATAACATTGTATGTATGATGGGCTGTTGATTGTAAAAGGAATCCATGTCCCGATACGTCGGGTTGATGATGTCCCCTTAAGGAGCTCATAAGGATTGTCATGTAAACCCTGCAGGTGGATTACATCCGACATGACAAATAAAGTTGAGTGGTACTACTTAAGGATAAAAGATGTTGATCAATATAGTTGTCAGTAACTTAATTTGATCGACGGACATTCAATATCTTAACATGGGGAGTTGAACGAGCATATAATAAAAGGAGCCCATAAATATAATTTGGGATTAGGAAGGTAGTGCAACAATAGCTCCTTAGTGGACCGAGCTATTGTTAATGGGCCTGGGTTGTGTGTTCGGGCTGAACACGGGATACCCAGATTCGTTAGGAGACCTAACCCTAATTTCTCCTCATGGTCCCTGCCGTAGCCTTATATATATCCTCTATTCTCTGGCCGTCATTCACAATCTGAAATATAAGATTTTTTTCTCAAAATTCGTGATTCACGTAAGGAGAGAAAGAGAGGTCAGCCAAGGAGAAGAAAGGTTGAGAGATCGTCGCCCACACGACGTCCAACCCGAGGAAGGAATACGTGCAGAAGATCTTGGGGTCACTGTCGTCTTCTTCTCATCGCAGGTATAATTCGTGAACCCTAGATTCCGCTATATAGGGTTAGATCACGTATTTAATCTGTTAAATTTTTAATAATCGATACGCATACCAATTCGTAGTCCTAGGAATCATCTCAGTTCCATCAGAGACCCGCTTTCAGACGCATCTAGACCCTGAAGCCCAACTGAGACCTGGGGCTCTACAATCTTACATTATCCAATTTTGAGTGATTTGCTCCTAAGGGCCAGACAGGAAAGCATGGGGACTAGAGAAGAATGGACCGTCCACGGTTCATTCGCTATGTAATCGTATCCATTTTAGAGGTTGTAGTCTGAAATGGTCTACGATTTTTTGGAAGGCCAAAGCTCAGCTTAAAGTTAGATATTCCTTTGGTTAGTTCTCAACGATGTGATTCTAACTAGAGAGAACTTGACAAAAAGACAATTGTACATTGCCATTAATTGTGGATACTGCAACGCTCTCATGGAATAAAAAATCCATCTTTTCTTAGAATGCCCCAGAAGTAAAGACCGTTCGGTACGAGGTCCTCGTGGCCCTCGGAACATCGACTTACCCTCAGTTTTATGAAAATAAGTGGATAGGGCCTAATTTCGTTATCGATAGACATAAGATGAGAGAAGCGTGGTATATTGCAATCGGTGCAACAACCTGGGTTTTATGGCTTGACATAAATAATTTTTACTTTCATGGGACTTCTAATAGTATTTCAGGTAATCTTACTCACACCATGCATCTTATTTTTTTCAGGCTACAACTACAGCGGGAGGTCCAAGAGAGAGAATCGCCAGATCATTTGAGGTGGAGGAATATGATGATGAGGAGGTGAAGATTGGACCCACACTGGATTGAGCGCTCCAGAATTTGGTTGCCCTCCCTTCAGAGTATTGTTGGAGAGACCTCTTGTATCTTACTGTATTTGTTATTATGCACTTGTATGTTTAGCTTTTGGTTTAGCTGGCCTACCCTCCTATGTTCTATGGAGGTACTATGTTTTATTTCATGCTATGAAGGTAGTTTGTGTAATGCCCACCAAAATATTATTTTATTATTTTGCTTATGTGTGCAATACGCGTGTTTTAATGCACGTGTTAACTATATTTTAAATATAAAATTAATGAAGTGTGTTATTAAATTTTTTGTGCTTAATTTAAACACATGAAAAGACTAGATTGAAATAACCCAGATTTAATTAAACTCATTTTTTAAACTAATGAGAAATACCACATCATCTTTCTAATAATTGTACACATTATGTTGTGCACAAAGACAACCCAACACACCCCATATTTGTTGGCCGGCTAAAAATTAGAGGAAAGAGGAAGTCGGACCTAGTCAAAAGGCATCAACCAAGTAGGATGAGTGGGTGGTTATGTTAATATCATGGGTAGTTTTCGTTTTGAAATAAAACCACTCTCATTCGCTCTCTCTCTCATTTATACCCCCACACAGACATCCCATCCGACCACTGTTAGAAAAGAAAAAGAAAAAGTTTTCACTTTTACAAGCTAACACCATGAGGGATCTAAGGCCTTGCCTTTGGAAGGAGAGGTGCTAGCAGTTTCTTATTTGAAAGAGAATTGTTTAAGGTGGGTTCTTCCATGATTTTCTGTAATTTCTTGTGTAGGATTATGCTATGTTAGGAAAATAGAAATCATGTTATGTGTAGCTTTAAACTCTCTTTTAGGTTGTAAATTATTTTTCCTAGAATCGAATGCATGTCGGTTGATTCATGTTTAATTAAATTATAATAAAAGAATAAACTGATATCATGTTTTAAAACTCAAAATTTTTATTAGTTTGTTATAGTATGAGAATACTCGATTTTTGTTAGGCAAACTTTTAAGTAGAAATGAGTACATTATTTTGGGGAATTGTATGAGATGTAATCATAGAAATGTTTGCTCACATTGGTATGAAATGATTATGTTGATGTCTCATCTAGATAGATGTAGTTGTGGATATTATGAATCTGGTGGGAGGGAGGCTGATTTCTAGTATTTCGAGCTAGAGCGATGCTTGCGGGAGTTTGCACGATGAAAGTTCTGTATAGTCGGGCGGTGGATTTCGGGACTGGAGCAAATATTCGTGGAATGTCTTAATCTTGTCTTGTGTCACCATTTTAGGTTTGCATGGCGAGGGATAAAAACCCTACAACGAGGAGTACGTTAAGGGCTTGCCCTCAGATCTATATTGTATGGGCGACATAGAATCCGAACAAGTGTGCATTGAAGATGCATCGTGTGCATGAGTAGTTGAATTAGTCACTAGTTTCATAACATACACTGACAAGTTTACGATAGTGTCACGCCCCGCTTTCCAAAAATACGGAATGCAGGCACGTGACGTTGGCCCAGCGAATGACTTGCGTCATTCATAAGATGTTATCGATTCAACTCAACAATATTAACAGGAAGTAATACAACCACGCATACAATAAAAGAATAATCACATGAATAACAATACTTGGAATTTAAGCATAAAATAACCAACATAATAACAATCCAACATTTGGAATCAACAAAACAATATTCAGGTCAAAAGCCCACAAATACAAGAATTAACAATGTTCAATTTATTTAAGACTTCAACAAAACAATAATTATTTAGGAGGCGATGCAAATTCAATACTTTCACCATTGTTGTTCTCCTTATCCATCAGGCATTTCTTCTTGATTACCTTTAAGTTGTTCATCTAAAGAGAGAAAAATATGTCCTTAGAGCAAGTCGTGGACAGCAAGTAGAGAAACATAGAAACAATGACATTTACGGTATAACAATGAATTCAATAAACAATAGAGTCGATGGTAATTAACAATGGCAAAATGGTAACAATGCAGTGTGCAATAACGATGATTGATAATGATGACAATAAACGATAACAATAACGGTAAATAATAACGATAACACTATTCAATAATAATGACAATATGCAATGACGATGCGATGAAAATCTTAAGTCTATTATTCATTTTAATCCTAACTAATACACGTACTACTGCATCCCATACTATAGGTTCGCTGCATACAATTAATTTTGTTTAGACAAAGGTGATAGATTCTATAGGTCATGTACTCGGCATGATATAACACTAGCTATTGCAGCAATTCTTGCACAATAACGATAACACTGGCTATTGCAACAATTTCTTGCACAATAACGATATCTTTGACTATTGCAGCAATTTCTTACGTAATAACGATAACACTGGCTTTTGCAGCAATTTCTTGCACAATAACGATAACACTGGCCATTGACACAATTTCTTGCACAATGACGATAACGATATTTTGGAAACGAGGACCACATTTTCGAGTACAGTTACTATATTATCAACTACTCTAGTCAACCCATAACCCCGGCTTGATTAATATTCTTTATTCAATTAACATGCAATACTAATAGAAAACAATAGAGACAGAAATATCAATGAGAAACCGATAAGGCGATTAATAAGGGACACTAGAATAATGAAATACAACCCTAAGATCATGCAATGTACTCCACACAATTAAATGCACCAAATACAACATTATAGATTCAATTATATATTATTAAATATGAAAACTCAATTCTAGACAGCAGTAGATTGCTGCACCAAAATCAGAATTCACGTTACTACAGAATCACAAAAGTGGATCCGTCAGAAGTTCTAGAAACTAAACTCCTGCACGGTTCCAACGCATATTTAAAGTCCAAATTCCGACAACAGTAGCTAGTTGAATTATAGTGTTCTTTACAGGTTATAGGTTCTAGCTGGTTATTAATGTTAACTAGTTTCAGTTGTAAAAGTAGTAAATATTTATTTTAAAAATCAGTAAAAATAATTTTCATTACCCTAAGCATGTTGACTATCAATCTGGAAATTATCATGGTAATATTTGATCATGAGTTCCTTTATTTAAACAGGTTAACATGGTATATGCATAAATATGAAAATAGAACGCAGCTGCAATAAAATGGTCATAACAATGCAATATAAGTCGGAATTCAAAATTCTGGATGTTCTGGAAACTAGCCACCTGGGGCTATATTTCATATTCAGAAAGTTATTGATTTTGATGACATTATCTAGGTTGAAACAACATGACAATGTTCAGGTTAAAATTTCAGGGTTTCAACATGTTCTTCATGAATAAAAAGATTAAAAATGTTATAAACGATGAGTTAGGGGTTAACAATTATAAATCACAACAAGTTAAGTCTATGTGAACATGGTATTAAGATGTATAATGTCCATAACCCTACTAATCACAATCAGCTAACACACCATCATCTTATATGAGCAGGCGACACAACCACACTGCACGGTGGCCGCAGCCTAGAAAAGAGGTGCCTGGAAGCCACCTTTCAAACAACCGCTTAACCTAGGTTTTCAGCTTAGACTAACGGAACTTCAGGCCTACATCACTAACGCTAGAATTGGTTGCTCATAGGGTCCCGATAAGAAATCCTGGGGATTGGAGAAGAACGGAAAGTTCACAGTTTGCTCCATGTACAACCGCATCCATTTTAGGGGATGTATCCCAAAGTGGTCAGCCATCATCTGGAGAACGAAATCCCCGCTAAAAATCAAAGCTTTTTTATGATTGGTACTAAATGATGCGATCCTGACTAGGAAAAATCTCGCTAAGCGCCAACCGAGTGTGAACTCTCAATGTGGGTTCTGCAACACTGCCCTGGAGACTAGAGACCATCTTTTTCTACAGTATCCTAGGAGCAAAGCGGTACTCATAGAGGTACTCAGCGCCCTAGGGACAACTCAATACCCTAGTACATACGAGGACCTGTGGGTAGGTCCAAAGTTCGCGTCGGAGAAGAGTTCTATGAGAGAAGCATGGTATATCGCTATCGCCGTAATGACCTAGCTTCTTTGGCTAGACAGAAATAATCTTTACTTTCGTAGAACTTGCAATAGTATTTCTGGCAGTTTGACTCACACTATGCATTTTATTTCATTTTGGGGTACTGTGGCCACAGCAGGTCCAAGGGAAAGGATTGCGAGTGTATTCCAGGTTGAGGAGTTTGATGATGAGAAGATCGAGATCGGGCTGACGATCGATTGATAGCCAGCACAGCCTACTATGATCATAGATACCCACCACCCTAGGGTTTGTTGGGGGGATATGATGTGTTTCTTTGCGGCTACTCTTTGTTTCTTTTGTCCCACCCACCATGTTCCGGGTGGAGTTTATGTACTTTTGTTTTGATTGTAGGACTTTGTAATGGGCTCAGTCATCTGAGTTTGTTTTATTAATTCCTTATTAATGAAATAGGGTGGCCAGACTCCACCTTTTCTTGAAAAAAAAAAACCACCATCATCAATCATATGAACAATCAATACTAGTATACATTCTACAATAGTTGTATAATGTCATAACATGAAATACAATAATAATCAATATTTCTATATTCAATAATTAACTACATGAATGCATGCAAGATCTCTATAAATTGGAGGCAAAAGACGACACGAAGTCAAGACTACTACTTGTATTCGCTCGTGTAAATTCCTAGTATCCCAACGATGAACAACAATAAACAATATATGATAATCAATTTGAATCTATATACAGGATTCAATAAACAATCTCGAATACGATACATTACAATTCGAGAGTGAGATGACTTGCCTTTAGAACGATGTTAGATTAATCTAAATATGCAAAGAATAACGGGATCGGAATCCCGGCAACACGGCGACGAGCAAACGATCACGATGATCACAATCGGGCACGAATCTTAATGGGGATCAAGATCGGATGATCAGATGGCCTGGGTCGAAGATCAAGATCAACATAATGATCACGATCGCGATGATCAAAAGAGATTCGACGGTTGAGATCAAGATCTTAGTGATTATGATGATGATGATCAATGCAAATCTAACTGCCATGGTCAACGGATCAAGAAGTGATCACGATCGCGATGATCAACGATCGGACGGCCTAGATCAAATGGCTTGGTGATGATCAATGGAGGATCAGATGGCTGCGATTGAAGTTGATGCACTGTGATGATCAGCAATGGAGTGGGGTGAAGAGGCGGCGACTGGATGGCGAGCGGCGGGGCTCAAGCGAGGAGACGGCTGCGAGGTAGCGACGGGTTGCTACAGGTGCGGTGATGGTGCACAGTGAGGAGCTCGATGGGTGACAGGGCAGTCGAGGTGATGAAGATGGCAATGGAGCTCGGCGGAGCTCGAGAGGGCGGCTGCGAGTGCTTGGGAGGAGAGCAATGGCAATGGGAGAGAGGAGTAGTGATGAAAGGAGCTCGACTGGCTGTAGAGATTGGAGGTGCGGTAATGGCAGCTCGGAGCTTCGAGCAGAGCGGGAAGACGAAAGGCAAGGTTGAGCAATGGTGGAGGTTCGAGTTCGGTAATGGTGGCTCGACGAAGAGCGGGAGGCGAGGCGAGTGGTAGGCTCAAGAGTGGCGATGAGCGGAGACAGGGCGCTCGGAGGTGGGGGGGCGAGCTCGATGGGGTCTCGGAGATGGCAGGGTCAAGGACGATAAATGCTGGCAGTCGAAGAGGCAGGGGATATTAACGGTGGCAGCGACAATGGCAGTCGATGGGGAGACGAGGAAACAGAGGTGCAATCGGAGGGGTGATGATGGTGAACTACGGTGACGACACTCAACAATGGAGGAGGGTCGAGCTCAGGGATGGTGTTTACGATGAGGAGGCACTGCGATGGACGACAACTCGATGGGGAAGATGAAGGGTAGGGCGATGAGGTAGGGCGGTGGCGATGACCGGAGGCAATGGCGAGGAGGAGTAGCAGAGGCGGAGGAGCTTGGTGATGCAAGGTTGAAGACGACGAGAGTTTGGTTCGACTTTGGTGGGGCTTTTGATGGTGGTTTGGGGAGCGGGAGGACAAGGGTGCTGAGGAGATCGATGGAGGAGGTGGACGGGCGACAGGGGGGAGCTCCTCTATTTCGTTTCAAAACAGATAATGTAGCGCCCCGATTTCCGAATACCGGGAAACCGTGACACGAGCCAAGATCTTTTCTTCAATTAGTCACAATACACAGAAAAACAGGGGAATTTAAAACTTTTTATTCAATACCCAATGTATTACAAGTCTGAACATTACACAACTGCAATACATTACAATAGAGTTACAATAATACCTTTACAATCCCAAGTATTACAACCTTCAACATCTTACATCAAAGTACAAGAAATGAAGAACAACACTTGGTAACTCTCACTTGAGTACTTCTCAACTAAATAGATAATCAATACATATACTGCAGCAGAACTAAACATAACACTGACTCCTTGCTTTCCCTGCCTTGAGTCCTCTTAAATCTCGCCTTGTACTTCGGCGATCCAGTACAAATGGAAGTGGGGACGTCAGTATTCACTGACGCTTAAAGGCTGATCATATAGCAGCGAATCTCCCAAACAACATACAAAATATAGCAATGGTGTTGGTGTAGTTTAAGTGTTCGTGAGTGCTATGACTAGACTCTAACGCAATATTTAAATAGAACTAATTATACACAACCCGTTCCTGACAATACTCCATGACTCTGTGAGGTTGCAGAAGGGGTCAAGTCCCCCTATGCAGTCTGCTTATGGTGTCTCCGTTTTCCACTACTACCCGGCATGCCGGACCTCACTCAACAAGGTTGCAGGTGCGGTCTAGTTCCGCCACTGCAGTCATATAGTGGTGTCCATGTTTGCCACTATTGCCCGGTGTATCGGGCCTTAATCCAAAATCCAATCATAGGGTTTCGCAAGCGCAGGGTAGCGCAGAGCCTACCCTGTGGCACCCTCTGGGGTATCGCAAGCGCAGGACTGCACAATGCATCCTGTGGCACCCCAGCCACGGTATTTCAGGAATTAACAGAGCGAGATACGTAACTCGTGTCCTCAACCTGTGAGATGGCACCGTACGTATCCCTTTGACGGGACGCTTCCTATTCTAATGTCAGCAAGTCTCCGAAAGCAACATGCAGCCTATACTACATGCGACTCCATCTCAAGCCGTTTCTCCATATATAGGGATTTGAACCCACGTTAAGAACTCTAATTGTACACGACCTGTTCCTGACAATACTCCATGACTCTGTGAGGTTGCAGAAGGGGTCAAGTCCCCCTATGCAGTCTGCTTATGGTGTCTCCGTTTTCCACTACTACCCGGCAAGCCGGACCTCACTCGATCCCAGTATATCGGGCATCGTTCCAAAATTAAACCATAGAGTTTCGCAAGCGCAGGGCAGCGCGAAGCCTACCCTGTGGCACTCTCTGGGGTCTAGCAAGCGCAGGACTGCACCATGCATCCTGTGGCACCCCAGCCACGGTACTTCAGGAATTAACAGAGCGAGATACGCAACCCGTGTCCTCAACTTGTGAGACGGCACCGTACGTATCCCTTTGACAGGAAGGTACAACCCACTATCACCGCCTAAGGCCTACCTCAAGGGACAAGTTGGCCGTAAGGTGCCCCCTACAACCAACTCCTCTCTCTTCGGCAAGGGTCTGAGCAAAATGACCTTCATAAGTCACTACCCTAATGATGTCCCTGACTCGACGATCATAGGGACGATAATATTATAACATAACATGCTAGGCCTTAAATTAGGCTTCGCAAGACAACTCTACTAGGCTGCTCAACCTAGACTTACCAGAACCCCTCAGGATCCGGTTCGTGGCTCATCGATCCAAGACCTCGGTCGTGCGAATATACATGCATGCCGCTATGTCTTGATGGTCGATAGCCCACCACGAACTGTGTACTAGCTAACAGTTATACACGAGTAACAACCACATACGAGCCAATAAGCTACGTATGAAACAACAACTACCTACGAGCCAGGCGGCCCCGTAGGAGATAACCGCGTACATACCAGCCAAATAAGCCACGTATGAGACCAACAGCTACGCACGGGCCGGTCGAGCCGCGTACTAGACAACACCCTACATACGAGCCAAATAAACTACGTATGAGACCCACAGCTACATACGGGCCAGTCGAGCCACGTACGAGCACAACCGTGTGCAAACAACCATACAGGTAATCAATCCTAGAAGCAACCAAACGTGCTTACTAACAAACTTGGTCATCTAATATTAGAAGCAACAGAAGAGTCTACTAATATTCTATGGTCGGTATTCCACTAAGGAAGAATCCGAAGGCGACCTAACGGCCTTTATCGGACCAACTATCACTAGTGGTCTTCCCAATCCTTATTACCTCAACTTATAGCGCCTTAAGTATGGCATACAACTACAAGCATCTCCCTACGACAATCTAATCGTATAACTCAACCACCATGATACTCCTATGTATGAATGGGATTAATGCTTATGCTTTCATCGAGCTTAAGCATGAAAATCACTTACGACCTAGACATGAAGTCCACTATAGTCAAGCATAGGTTATAATTGGAGCATGAAAGCTTACTACTTATCATGACTAACCACCACAACTCAAACTAGCATGAACAAGCAACATTCCAAGGCATAGTAGGTAATTCTAACACTATCCCTACAACCTTCTAAGCATGTATTTGAACTTTAGCATGGTATACAACTTGCTTACCATCTAGACTAGCATGACATACAACTTACTTACAATGGCATACAACTTACTTGTAATCAAGCTAGCATGGCATAGGTCCATAATTAAACTAACATGGTATATCACATACCTATAATTAAGCTAACATGGTAAGTAACTTTATCATTGATCCTACAACGTCCTAGGCATAATTAATTAATCCAAGCATGATAGGAAACTCTTAGATTGATTTCTACAACATTCTAACATCATTAAGCATGCTAGATATTTTTAGAATAAATCCTACCATTAACTAAGCATGAAACATGATAGGATATTTTTAGAATACATCCTACAACATTTTAAGTATAAAAGCATGGTAGGAAACTCTTAGAATTTGTCCTACATCATTCTAACATTATTAAGCATGCTAGATATTTTTAGAATAAATCCTACCATTAACTAAGCATGAAACATGATAGGATATTTTTAGAATACATCTTACAACATTCTAAGCATGGAAACATGGTAGGATATTTTTAGAGGTAATCCTACAACTAATTAAGCATGAATATGGCTTCTAAACATTTTTAGAAATGATCCTACAACATGTGAAGCATGAATGAGGCTTCTAATCAATTTTAGAAATGATCCTACAACATGTAGAGCATGAATAAGGCTTCTAATCATTTTTAGAAAAGATCCTACAACATAAGTGGCATGAATAAGGCTTCTAAATATTTTTAGAAGTGATCCTACAACATGTAGAGTATGAATAAGGCTTCTAATCATTTTTAGAAAAGATCCTACAACATAAGTAGCATGAATATGGCTTCTAATTATTTTTTAGAAGTAATCCTACAATATTAGTAGCATAAATATGGCTTCCAAATATTTTTAGGGATGATCCTACAACATTAGAAGCATGAATATGGCTTCTAAATAATTTTAGAAGTAATCCTACAATATTAGTAGCATGGAAATGGCTTCTAAGCATTTTTAGAAGCAATCCTACAACATTTTACTACTACTACTACTCCTATTTTAATCAAAACATAATTATCTACTACTACTACTACAACATACAACTTACTACTACTACTACTACTTCATTCTCATCAAAATCACAACATACAACTTACTACTATTACTACTACTTCATTAATCAACATACATGCTACTACTACTTCATTTTGTTACATACTACTACTTATTATTTAGCTTACTACTACTTAGTTGCTTACTAATCTTTGTTATTACTAGTGATAAAGAAAAGATCATTTTTTATTTTATTTTACTTTACAACTAGTAAAAAGAAAAGATCCCCTTTTTTTTGTATATAGCTACAACTAGTGATCAAAAATAAAAGAGAAGCTCTTTTTTTAATTAACTACAACTAGTGATTAAAAAGAAAAGAAAAGATCTTTTTAATTAACTACAACTAGTGATTAAAATAAAAGAAAGGATCTTTTTAATTAGCTACAACTAGTGATCAAAATAAAAAGAGAAGATCTTTTTATTAGCTATAACTAGTGATTAAAAAGAAAAGAAAGATCTTTTTAATTAACTACAACTAGTGATTAAAAAGAAAAGATCTTTTTATTAGAACATATGCCTTTATTATTAGTCCAAGGTTTAATCAAGTCCTACAACCCACAATGGTTGTAAAAGAATGTTCATATGCTATGTGTTTTAAGTCCTACAACCAACAATGGTTGTATGTTCAACATTATGCAATATGTGAGTTCTTAGTCCAATAACATACAAAACAACAACTACAAATTTAAAGGTGTGATCTTTATATATTTTAGTAGATACTACTACTCTTTTTCTCTTTTACTTCTTACTACATTCTCACCCAACAATACACTTAACAAAACTCAAAGAAAACAAAACAAGAGGATGAGAAGAAGAAGTCAAACAACCAACCAACCAAACAAACAAACAATCAAACAAGGAAAGCATGAAGAAACCCCCACCTTATCTAACTTGTTGGAAGGACTTGCTAGCTACCTTCTCCTTCCCCTAAGCTTTTTAGAAAGCTTCTAAACCTACAAAAAAACTCTCTTTTGTTAGTATGAAACCTCTCTTTCTTTTCCTTTCTTTCTTTCTTTCTTTCTTTCTTTTGTTTTCTAAAATGAGAGAAGTGATGAAAGGAGGGGGTATTTATAGGTGGAGGAGAAGGTGGATAGTGCAAATATGCATGCACACAAGTGCAAAAAGGCCCTCCCATGAATTATGGGCCGGCCATGCCCCTAGGGGAGGTAGGGTGAGGTGGAGGGAGGTGTTATGTGGTGGAGGTGTGATGTGGGAGAGATGTTTTCTAGTAGGGGTTTTTTGCTTAATCTTCTTATGCATACATAAACCCTAGATTAAGCCTCTTAATCAAATCCTAACCCTCTAATTAGGTTGTTATAACAAGATAAACACCTAGTCTAAAAATACACAACACACAATTCGTATAATGCACTAATCGACATACTACTCGTACGTGCGCATATGTGTCCGTATACCGGAAAATCTTCGCATAATCCGTATAAAAATAGTTAAATCCCGGAAATAATAATAAAATAAATTTTATTATTAGTTCGGAAGATCACGGGTCAATTTGATACAATACGGATATATACTGACCGATATCTGGATACAGATAATGTCTAGGAGCAAACCGGGTAAAAATCACCAAAATGTTCTAATTTTGGAATTAAAACAAAATAATAATAAAATAATAATAAAATATCAATTTATATACGGTAATATCCGTCCGGGATATTACAGATAAGGATAGGGGAATGGGGGGAGAGAGAGATGGGGATAGGTGTGAGTGAATATATTAATAATTTTATTATAATAGGGGAGTTAGTAGGATATGAGGGGTTACAGGATCAATTAATGAGATGATGGGGGAATCAATAAGCTGATTATTAGGGTCAAAGAGATAGTAGGGTAGTTATTAGGCAGTGAATAGGATAGAACGTGGGGATTTGGCTATTGGTGATTATTTGGGTTAATGGGATTAGGATATACTAGAATTTGGGTTTAGGATCCAATGGATATGGGTTTGGATTGGGCTTCAAATCAAATAATTAAATAATAAAATATTGGCCAAAATCAATGGTCTTTAACAAAAATAATAATAATAATAATAATAATAATAATATTATACAACAAAGTAAGGATTGACTTATCAACTTTATATTAAAATAATTCAAACGGGAAAATATACAATCAATCAATTATTAAATGGAAAGTAAAGTTAAAATACACTATTATTCGAAATAACAAACCTTTCTGTTTAGAAAAGATTTTAATTAGAACATCAAAAAATGAATTTAACAAATAATAATCGAAACACAGAAAATATTCGGGAAATACGTATTTACGGAAACGGGGATTACAGATAGTAATAATATCTGTTTCTACATTCAAATTTATGATTATTAATATTGAGGATTCCCTTTGTTATAGCAGTGTGTCGATTGCATTCAACTGATGTTCCCACAGTTCTCAAGTGTTGCAGGATCTGGATTAGCAAGTGATCTGGTCATGAGTTTGGTGTCGATGGATGCTGCAAGAATGAAGATTTTTTTTGGATGACATGAGTTTTACTGTATATGTATATTTCCGTTGTGCATTGTAAAGAACTTTGTTGCATTGAAAGAGTTGTAAATTCCTTGTATTTTGTAAGAAATTGAAGTAAATATTATGGATGTGCTACAAATTACCTGTATTTGGTATTCAGGGCATTACAGAGTGGTATCAGAGCCGACTTCAATAAGTAGTACAATTGTAATGAGGAAACAAAATTAGGGTGGACATTAGTTGTGTGAGTATTGGTTTATAGAGACCTAAATGTTATTGTTGTGTAAACTTACATTTATGTCACTATATATATTGATTATAGATCTCTCCCTTTCTATGTAGGATGGCGGATAGCCAAAATCCTATGGAGGAAGTAGAAGAAGAAGTTTTTTTTAGGACCCAGAAGATGATCCCAAAGAAGATCCGGAGGAAGATCCAGAATAGGAACCAGAAGAAGAGAAGGCAGAGGATGAACCACAGGAGTCGCGGGAAATCACTTCTCCTTCAGTGGAGTCTCAGGGGGAATCTTTAGACGAGGCACCAGATTTGAGCAGGAAGGATCATATCATCGCTTCCCTTTGGAAACAGTTGATCATCCATCGATGGAGAGTGACTCACATGGAGGCACATCACGCGGAAAATCAACGATGTATTGCAACCTTGAAAGGGAGAGTGGAAGATCTTGAAGAAGTTCGACAAAGATTTGCACTACATTTCACCCAGTTGGACAACAAAACCAAGCGGGGAAAGCAAGATTGTAATTGACATTGTGAGAAGCTACAGAAGGAAATAGATGATCTGTGTGATGAACTCGGGGAGGCCAAGAGGAACCGTAGAATTTCATTGTTTTATGCTTATGTTTGTTTAAATTCTATAATAGGATTTGGAGTTTTTAGTTTCCTTAGGTATGGCTGAGGGCGGACGAAGTGTTTATTATGAATTTATTATTTTATTTGGATGATATGGATGGATTGTGTTGTGTGATGATATTGTTGCTTTTATTGGCTGATGGAATTTTGTAAACTCAGAAATGGCGAGAAGAAGGAACAGGAATGGAGAAGGGTCCAATTGAGATGGCAGCAAGCTCGACTTGGAAACAGTTGGCTAGGGTGTATCAGACCCTAAACACCTTTATGGCAGCTAGTGTGAATCGCAGTGCTAAGGAAGGGCCGACTGTTCATGTTCCGGAAGCTATCAGATTTGTGGAATCCTTCAAAAGGATGAAGCCACCTATGTTTGAAGACCATGTTGATCTAGATGCATCAGACAACTGGATTCAACAAATAGAGACGGTATTCGAAGTGTTAGAGACTTCGGAGGCCAGCAAGGTAAAGCTAGCTACCATCCAGCAAGAAAAGGATGCGGCGGTGCGGTGGCAGTCAATGAAGAGGGCTCTTGGTAATGAGCCGATCACATGGGAAGATTCCTTGGGGGAATTTCGAAACCACTACTTCCCAATGGACATACAGGAAATGAAGGCAATGCAATTTTTGGGCTTGCAGCATGGAAATATGTCTGTTAGAGAATATGAAACCAAGTTAACTCAACTCTCGAGATATGCACCCGAACTGGTAATTAATGAAGATAATAAGGCAAGGAAGTTTGAACAAGGCTGAGGCCAGGGTTGAGATCTTGCATGATTCCTTGCATCATGAAGTTTGACAAACTGGTCCGTAGGGCAGCTGTAACTGAGGCTGATATGGAGCAGTTCTAGAAGCATAAAGAAGTACGAAACAAGGGCAAGAGACCTACAACGGCAGCCCATGATGGGGAGAAATTTTCAGAGAAAAAGGGTAGATTCGACAGACCAAGCAACGGGACAGTCAGGACTAAGAGCCTGGGATGCTTCAAATGCGAGGAGGCGGGCCACAACATAGCAGAATCTCCTAAACTGCGGAAAGTCAGGACTTACTATAGTTGTTGCAAGGAAGGGCATATTCGGCATTTTTGCCCACAACTGAACCAAGGAGGTGTTAGCAGGGACCCACCAAGGGAGAAGGAAAAACCTTATCGGCAGGGGCGAGTATTCACTCTAACAAAGGAGGATGCAGAAAACCCAAACGATGTCATTACCGGTATGGAACCGTTTGGATAAATGTTAAAGTTGTTTAATAAAGGCCTTGTAATAGAATGATGATGGAACTGCGATGATTCCCAGGACCACGGATTGGTGTGCGTATCGATCATAAAAGCTTAACAGATTTAATACGTGATCTAACCCTTTATAGCGGAATCTAGGGTTCACGAATTATACCTGCGATGAGAAGAAGACGATAGTTTCTAGCAACCTCGAGCCATCAGCGACTCCAAGATCTTCTGCACGTATTCCTTCCTCGGGTTGGACGTCGGGTGGGCGACGGTCTCCCAACCTTTCTTCTCCTTGGCTGACCTCTCTTTCTCTCCTTACGTGAATCACGAATTTAGAGAAAACTTCTTATCTCTGATAATAATATGACGGCCAGAGAATAGAGGATATATATATAAGGCTACGGCAGGGACCATAAGGAGAAATTAGGGTTAGGTCTCCTAACGAATCTGGGTATCCCGTGTTCAGCCCGAACACACAACCCAGGCCCATTAACAATAGCTCGGTCCACTAAAGAGCTATTGTTGCACTACCTTCCTAATCCCAAATTATATTTATGGGCTCCTTTTATTATATGCTCGTTCAGCTCCCCATGTTAAGATATCGAATGTCCGTCGATCAAATTAAGTTACTGACAACTATATTGATCAACATCTTTTATCCTTAAGTAGTACCACTCAACTTTATTTGTCATGTCAGATGTAATCCACCTGTAAGGTTTACATGACAATCCTTATGAGCTCCTTAAGGGGACATCATCAACCCGACGTATCGGGACATGGATTCCTTTTACAATCAACATCCCATCATACATACAATGCTATTACCCAATTCATAGAGGTTGTTGATCCGTAATGAATCTCACTCTTTTATAAGTCAAAGTAATGCACACTGCATATACATGTCTGTTATTATATCTGGATTAAGAGCATAAGCATCCATAATAACAGAGGTGTTTGTTCTCTTTTGTAGTCAGTACAAAGAGAACAACCTCAAGTGGTCCTGTTCAATACAAACAAAGTGTACTAGTGTAAACCTATAGTCAAGATAGACTAATATCAGATTACACTACAACCTTTCCAATGGATTGTCCAAGTCCGTCTAGGTTGTGAACTATTTATATATTCCATAGGGAACTGATAATATGATCTTCTGTGTGTCACCTCACACCATATTATCAACCTTATAGAATATCAGATACTTGCATTAATATTATAATAAACACAATATGCAAACATATGCCCATATGATTCTCATTCAAAAAAAAAAAAAGGAAATAAAGTTAATACAAAAGTGATGCTTTCAGTATATAACCCTAACAAATGAGTGTTAAGTATTGAATGTAATTCTTTATATAACAGGAGAACTATTAGTGAATGGAATAAAGGCTAAAGTTTTATTCGATACTGGATCGTCGCATACTTTTGTGTTTTCGAAATTTACAAAAGAATTAGGGGTTGAACCAAAAAAAAAAGAAATCCCTGGGAAGATATTGGCAGTAGCCACTCCTTCAAGAGAAACAATGACTAATGATCGGTATTACGTTGGCGGTGATATCGAGATTGGAAAACCTTTTGGATTGATCTTATAGAGTTTGAAGTATTGGGAGCCGATGTAATCATTGGTATATATTGGATGCCAATCTATAATACTATTATCGAATGCAAGAGTAGGGAGTAATTGTGAAGGCATCGTGAGGACCAGCAGTAACATTCCAAAGGAAGAAGAAATGCAAGAAGTTGGTTGCAACTTTATCGGAGAAGAAAATTCCTGAAGAAGTTAGGGTAATTTCAGTGGGCCGAAACTTTCCAACAGTATTTTGGATGACTGGCCAAGATTACCACCTCATCGAGATGTGGAATTCAGCATCGACAATATCCGTGTATTTGAGGTCAGAAGAAGATCATGCCAGAGACTTAGCTGAAGTGTTGAAGAAACTACAAAGGCAGAAGTTATATGCCAAATTGTACAAGTGTGATTTCTGGAAGTCTGAAGTTGCATTTTTGGGTCATATCCTTTCTAAGGAGGGAGTGATCACTAATCCACAGAAGGTTGAGGCAGTGAAAGAATGGCCAAGACCCACAACTGTGAAAGAAAACATGAGTTTCTTAGGGTTGTGAATTTTAATTGGACTGACCAGTGTGAAGCTAGTTTCCAAGGATTGAAGGAGAAGTTGACGACCGCGCCGATATTGGTTTTGCCTAGGCAGAAAATGATTATGACATCTACAGCGATGCTTCACATTTATGTTTGAGTTGTGTGTTGATGCAAGGGAAAACGGTAATAGCTTATGGGTTTAGGCAATTGCGACAACACGAGAAAATGACCTAACCCATGACTTGGAGTTGGCGGTGATCATTTTTTTCTTGAGGCAGTGGAGGCGTTATGTGTATGGAGAGAAAGTCAAATGTACACCAACCATTGGAAATCTTAGATCGGCAGGAAAAGGGTGCTAATGAACAAGGTCATACCTATGGTCAAAGTGTTGTGGAGGAACCAAATGATTGAAGAAGCAACCTGGAAATCGGAAAAACAAATGAAGAGCGACTTCCCCAAACTTTTTGTTTAACTCTGTACTTTGTGTTTCCCCTTCTTAAGTGTAGTTGTATGGACAGAACTATTCTAAGGAGGGAGTGTTGTAACGCCAGCCAAAATATTATTTTAATATTTTTCTTATACATGCAATACACGTGTTTTAATGTGCATATTAACTAAATTTTTAATCTAAAATTAATGAAGTGTGTATATTAATTCTTTTGCTTAATAACACATGAAAAGACTAGATTGAAATAACCCATATTTAATTAAACTCATTTTTTAAACTAATGAGAAATACCACTTCATCTTTCTAATAATTGTACAAATTATTTTGTGCACAAAGACAACCCTACACACCCCAAATTTGTTGGCCGGCTAAAAATTAGAGGAGAGAGGAAGTTGGACATAGTCAAAAGGCATCAACCAAGTAGGATGAGTGGGTCGTTATGTTAATATCTTGGGTAATTTTCTTTTTGAAATAAAACCACTCCCTCTTCCTCTCTCATTTATACCTACACCCATATCCCATCTGGTCACTGTTAGAAAAGAAAAAGGAAAGGTTTTCACTTTTACAAGCTAAAACCTTAAGGGATTTGAGGCTTGGGCAGTATGATTCAACCAGGAGATGTATAATTTATTTATAGACCTTCCAACAAAGATTTGAACAATTAGATGGTTTTGTAAAAAATTCCTTTTAGGAAGATTAAAGTTCGAGGTGAAAAAATATAAGAGACTTATTTTCTTTGGAAGGAGAGGTGCTAGCAATTTCTTATTTGCAAGAGAATTGTTTAAGGGGGGGTTCTTCCTTGATTTTCTATTGTTTCTTGAGTAGGATTATGCTATGTTAGGTAAATAGAAATCATGTTATGTGTAGCTTTAAACTCCCTTTTAGGTTATAAATTATTCTTTCTAGAATCGAACGCATGTCGGTCAATTCATTTTTAGTTAAATTATAATAAAAGAAAAATCTGACATCATGTTTTAAAATTCAAAATTTTGATTAGTTTGTTATAGTATGTGAATACTCTGTTTTTGTTAGCCAAATTTTTAAGTAGAAATGAGTTCATTATATTGGAAAATTGTATGAGATGTAATCGTAGAAATGTTTGCTCACATTGGTACGAATAGATTATGTTGATGTCTCATCTAGATCGATGTAGTTGTAGATATTATGAACATTAAATTTCTATGTTATTATTTTCTGTATTGTGATTAAAATGTAGTACTCAGAATTTACAAATTTAAGAGTTCGTATTGTGTTTCGATGTTAACATAAGGAAAATGTCATCTGGAACAGTAAATTATATTAAGATTTCTAAAAAGATTTCTGCACAAATAGAGGCTTGAAAGCTTGGTTTGTGGGTATAAATTAAGGCACTGTGGGAGATGGTTTGGGCGCTAGAAGGTCTCGGGTTCAATTCTGATTTTTTAGAATGGATAAAACTATGGAACAATAAGTTATTTTATATTTATGAGGAGATTCTTAACACAAACAGAGGCTTGAGAGCCCATTTAGTCGGTGCACTTTAGAGCACTGTGTCTGGACGTGTTTGGTTCGAATCTGAGGGGGACTCATTTCTTTCTACTTTGGAAATTTTATGTTCACTTCCTTTTAAAATATTTCCCTACTTTTAATGGTATTTTATTTTTGGTATGGAATTTTTTGTAGATTAAATTAAAAAATATCTATGAGTAGTTTCTAGATTAAATTATGCAAATTCAAATTTGTATGTTGAATGAAGAGACAAAATAAGTTGTGAAATTATTTATGTTTTCATTAAAATGGAGTCTGATTCTGTAGAGTTCGTATATTTGTTTAAATTTATAATTTGGGTATTTTTAAACATAGAAAAATCGTATTTCTAAGATTTTGCTTAAATGGAAATTAGTACGAGTATTTTGGAATTAAATTTCCACATCTTAATTATATGACTAACTTTGGATTGGATGATTAAATTCGAAGCATGTATACTTTTCATCAAGTTGAGGTTTTTTAAATCAATTATAATAGTGGGAAAATGTTATTTAGTTATTTGGAAGACAACAAATTGGAGGGAATGAGTGAGAAAATGAATTGAATATACTTATAAATGGAAATTTTATAAAAGAGGTTAAAGATAACCGGGAAGGTTTATGATTTTGGGATGGGTGGATTCTGGAGGATGAGCGAGACCCGGGATGCCGGCAAGTTATTATCTATGAAAATTTGAGAAGTGACCAGTGTGGGCTAACGGTCTTGGTGTTGGTATAAGTCCAGTAGGTAGGGTAAGCTAGCTTAGGTCATAATAATTTTGCTCAAATTTAAGGATAGGCAGTAGATGGGAGATGTGAAAAAATAGGAACAAACGTGAGTAGGGAGGTCTATATAGTCGGGTGGTGGATTCCGGGACTATAGTTACAGTCAGGCAGTGGGTTCAGGGATTGCAATTGCTGTGCGGAGTGAGATGAGTCTCAATTATTTCCGGGACTATAGTTACAATCGGGTGGTGGATTCTGAAATTATGAATAGTCGGGTGGAAGGGAGGCGGATCTCAGTATTCCGAGCTAGAGCAACGCTTGCGGGATGTTTACTCAATGAGGGTTCCGTATAGTTGGGTGGCAGATTTCGGGACTGGAGCCAATATTCGTGGAATGTCTGAATCTTGTCTTTTATCACCATATTAGATTGGCATGGCGAGGGATAAAACCCTACAACGATGAGTACGTTATGGGCTTTCCCTCGAACCTATGTTGTATGGGCAACATAGAATCCAAACAAGTGTGCATTAGAGATGCATCGTGTGCATGAGTGGTTGCATTAGGCACTAGGTTCATAACATACATTGACAAGTTTAGCATAGTCATAATATTTATTTTTGCATTCAAGTTTGTGATTGTTAGTGAGGATCTGCTTTGTTATAGCAGTGCATTAGTTGTATTCAACTGACATGCCCACAGTTCTCAAGTGTTGCAGGGTTTGGATTCGCAAGCGACGTGGGCATGAGTTTGGTATCGATGGATATTGCAAGATTGAAGTTTTTTTATCACTTGTCAGTGTATGATATGAACCTGATGCCTAATGCAGACACTTACACTTACGATGCACTAATGCACACTTGTTCGGATTCTATGCATCCCATACTACATAGGTCCGAGGGTAAGCCCCTAACGTACTCCTCATTATAAGGTTCGATCCCTCAAAATGAAGTCCTACAACGGTTACAAAAATAAATTTAGACAACCCACGAGTGTGAATTCCAGCCCCGAAGTACACTGCCTGACTACACATAATTCACCTCGTGCAAACATCCCGCAAGTGCTGCTCTAGCCCAGTATATATTGGAGATCCGCCTCCTATCCGCCTGACTAATCATTACCCCGGAGTCGATCATTCAGGATTTAATTAAGGCTCGTCTCTCACCGTGGCAATCTCAGTCCTGGAGTACACCGTCTGACTATATAGAAACGTCGCACCTTACATTTGCCCAGGTCTTATTACATCTTCCTTTCTAGTGTCTGTCCTTAATTTAATTTTAGTTATCATAGCCTAGAACTAGCTTACACTGCCGGACTTAAACTTGCTGAACAGCATTTCAGGTCCATATTGACCATTTCAAACAAATTCATTCATCAAAATTTTTCGGACATTACGGGCCTCGCATAGTTCCTAGAACCCATCCATCTCAACATAGAGATCATCTAAGTTAGTTTTAACCTCTCCATAGAAATTTTTCTTTCATTACAAATCATTTAATTCTTTCATTCATTATCTTTAAACTGCCCATTTCAAGATAATACATCTCAAAATCAATTTGACTTGATAAAACTCTTACACTATCATACATTTATTTTCCAAAAATAGAGTCTTTGTTTATTTCTTAATTTGTCACACAAATCATTTTTTTTCACAAATTCTAGGATGAAATTCATTTCTCATATGGTACACACATTCTCGAATAAATTTTCATATTTTAATCTCTCATCACAAAATAAAATATTACTAAGTTTACTCCTTAATTAGAATAATGTACCCTACAATTTCCACCCAAGTGAGTCTCCCAAATCTACATTTGATTATCTCAATTATTCCAACGTTAGCTCATTAAAAAAATAAGTATTCTTAAGGAATTCAAAATAATAATCTTGATATAGTATTCAATATGTATGTGACTTTACCCTCAAATTAAATTCTAAATTTGTACAAAATTATATCAAAATACTCCATTAATATTCTAATATGATTTAACTTCATTCTTAATCAAATTTATGCAAATTAAGCTAATAGGAGTAATAATAAAAAGTTCTTAAAATTAAATGCCCCTGTCCGGCATCAAACCCAGACCCAACAACAACCCAGACACAGCTCAGAACCAGTGAGTCAACTCACTCTTGGTGATAAAAGGCTCACCACAATTTTTATAACCCGAACCACATTATGTCTATTAATTCGAAAATTTTCGATAACTTGATTGCTATGTATTTCCTTACCAATTTTAAAAATACATTCCTCTAAAAATTAGTGTATCTGTACAAATAAGATATATGTAAATTTTATTCTTGAAGAACATAAAAATTTTCATTTAAATTGTATGAATTATTCATAGTCCTATACTTAAATTAAATGAACAAATTTTTCTCTACACAACTAGAGTTCTTGGGGAGTATTTAAATTACTAAAATGCATACAATAATTTAATCCCATGAGTTTATTGTGTAAAATTTCCATTCGATAACAATTTCTATAAAACCTCCACACATACACACATTAATTTCAACATTTCCTACACAATTGTAATTAAGCATGCACAGGTAAAATTTCTAGAGAACTATTTCACATACACATATTAATCCATCTTTATCTACACATTTCTAGTTTAAACAAACACAATTTCTACATACTAGAAGATTATGAAAACACACACACATTATCATTCAAATGCAATCACATCTAATCATGGATTCTACAAATACATTTTGTAAATAAAAGAAACACCCAGCCAATATCTAATTATCATTCCATGCATATACACCTAATCATGAATTTTGCAAATCATTAGAAAGCAAAAGAAACACCCATCTCAAAGAGAACTCCTAGCAAAAGACTCCAAATTTCCTACTCCAAAAAAACCCGCAAGCCTCTTTCCCTCCAGCTCCCGAAAAATACCAACAAGCCAAGCACAAATGTTTCGCCATTTTTTTTTGTGCTCTTATATGGCTAATAGCGAGGGGATATTTATATAGGTAATTATGGAGGTGGTTTTGGAAATAACTGCCCATTAATCCATTACTCCACTAACCTATTCACATGCCCACTCACCCACCCACTCATCCACACTCAAAATGACCCGGTCAATACTCAGGAAGGGCAGCCTATATTTGAGTATGGTGTGCAATGTCGTGTGCACGTGCTTGCACCATTCCTATTCCATTTTCTTATTTTATTTTAAATTCTTATTTTTAATAAATACTTATTTAATTTTTCTTAACATTAATTGTAGTATAATTTGATTAAGTTAAGACTTATGAAATTTTTAGTGCATAACTTTTGTAATAAAATAACATAGTTAGCACGTGTATAAAAGAAAAGCACGTGTAAAGTATGTGCTAATAAATATAAAATAAATTTGAGAAAATAAAAAATGTCTATAACAACTGAAATACATAATATGTAAAATACGTTTCATTAATTCTATATATGTATACGACAATATAATCAACGAGTACATAGAAAACACATGCACCGCACGTGTAAAATTATATTTAAGTCAAAATATGAGAACAACAAATTTCAATTTATAAAACGAATTTGAACAAGTTATAAAATAAATAATTGAACACATAGAAAATTTTATAATATTATACGTAACGGTAGAATATACGTAATCAACTCGTGTATTGAAAGCACGTGCAATGCACGTAAAAACACAAATATTAAATAAATATTTAAGTTGGCTCAGAATAGGATAAAAAATAAATTTTGATAAGACGGAAAATGAATAAATTATTGAAATGCAAAAATAGGTAGGACATTTATATTAAAATACGTTATGAATATTATTCATAACAGTACAAAATACATGTGCGTAATACCTGTGGGCAAAATTATCATAACTCAATTTTGCGGAGTGTTACAACTGTAAAGAACTATGTTGTATTGAAAGAGTTTTTATGTTCCTTGTATTTAATACAAAATCAAAGAAAAGATTCTGGATGTTTTACGAATTACCTATATTTTAAATTCGGGGCGTTACAATTTGTAACAGTGTAACCCCCGTTTTCACCTATACATATTTTCTGTGTATTTTCGGTATTCCGATTCTCTATAAATTCTCTTATGCTCTTAATTTCATTTTGTTTAAATTCATTTTTTAATATCCTATTAAAGTCCTTTCTAATCAACAATTGCATTTGTAGCTATCTTCAAAATGATTATCTATTTTAACACAAAATTTTATTGCATTCTATAAGTTTATCTTATTTTCTTATTTGACTAATTATTTATGTTTTAGCCAAAAACAAATATGTTATTATTATTGGATTATTTTAATAATTGTGTTAAACCCAAATCCTATTTTGTTATATAATCTTATTATATTATTATTATTATTATTATTATTATTATGATGATGATGATGATGATGATGATGATGATTGTTTATTAATTTGTAAAAGCCCATATATTTCATCCATCTTTTATTATTATTATTTATTAATATGAAGCCCATTAATTTAACCCAAAGCCTTGTAATACCCCGCAAAATAAAATAGTTTATTTTGCATTAGTAAATAATATTAAATTTGTAAAGTTGACTATTTTGACTATTTTCTTGAAACTGCAATAATGCACGTGCAACACACGTGCAAAGTTATAAATTTTGAATTCTTAAAATTTTATGGTTAATGATTGATTTTCCTTATTTATTTATGATATTTTAATTTTTAGATTTATTTAAATTAATTTGACTATTTTACAAATTTGTCGATTTTACACGTGCAAATATTTTTGAAGTAAATATCCAATTTTATATTTTTATTAAATTCTCCTACTTATAATTGAGTCTATCTTAAATTTTGGGATTTTTCTAAATAAAGAAACTATTTTTATAAATACCTCAAAAGAGAGGGGCTTTTATGTAAAAAGTCGTTTGGATCTCAAACAAATAATAAAAATTCATTTTTGCTCACTCTTGGGCTGGCCATGATAATCATTAAAAATAAAATCTATTTAAATTTTTATTTAGAGTTGATTTGGTAAAAATTTAAACAAATATGGTGTTTTTGTAAATATGGAATTTATGTTAGATCTTGTGCAAATATTTTCTTGGAAAGTAAAAGTCATATATTTTAACTGGAAAATCTAATATTTGTTAGTATATATTATTTCTGATTTTTTTGGATTTTTACTAATATTTTATGATGTATTTGCAAATATTACAAAAAGAAGGACTTTTGTGCAAAATTGCCACCCTCAGTACAAATCCGAATTTTCTTTATTTCTGGGCTGTGCCGGATTGCTGGATAATTCAATAGTAAAAGAATTTGAATTGATTTTAACTTATTTATCTTATTTTAACTACTTCATAAAGAGAGGTTTATATATGTAAAGTAATAATTTGTTTAGGGATGTTTCTATAAACTTGTAAAACCCTAGAAACTCCAGATTCTGGCCTATATTATAGTCCCTACAGCCATTCCTCTCCTCTGCAAAAATAAAATATATTTTTACCATTAATTTCTTGGAGTTTCAAAGGGGTGATCTTGGATTTCGCAAAAGAAGGGCTTTTTCTTATTCTTCATTAATTCGATTGGATTTCTTCATTGAGGTGAGTGACTTGTTTTGTTTTATTTTGTTTCGTGTATGTTGTAAGTGAGTGATATAAGTTGTTTGTTTTGTTATGGGAATTTTGTATGTGGTATTTTATTTACTAGAAAGCATGTTAGGGTTTGAGTATGAATACGTACATGATGGATTGGATGGATTGATGAATTAAAATTAGATCTTGTGAAACCCTAGTTATTTATGAATAAAATTGGATGTGGGTAATTTTAGATGGATGAATGACCTATTAGAGATCATGGGTAGGCTATTTTTTCTTTTGGATTAATGTCGGATTGATCGAATATGGTAAATTTCATGCATAATCTAATGAAGATGAGATTTTTATCACTTTTGAGTTTTGGTTGAACGAAATTGATATGGCAATGTTATAAATTGATTATTTTATTGAGTTATAATGGTGAATTAGTTGAGAATATGGAGAAAGAATTTATGAATCAACAGATCATGTCATGAAAATCCAAATTTAGAATCGAGTTGAGTTTGAGGAAATATATCCAAATTGGGGATCTTTTTGAGATTTTGGTATTGATATGGTTTGGATCTGAATACGAAGCTATTTCAATGAACAGTTAATTTTTAAGAAACTTTATTTTGATTATATGCACAATTCATGTTTGATTGAAAGAAATTAACAAATCGCTATTTTTATAAATTCAAGTAGTTTTGATTTAGTTTTTATGGACTATTATATATCCTACAAGTTGTATTTGATCATATAAGAAATATGCTTTTTGTAGAAATCGTTTTCATAAAGTAAAACTACGTATCAGTTGAAATGTGCACAACCAAAAATCTGCATTCTGCAGGTCGACAGTCGATTGGTGTGACTTTACAGTCGACCGTCGCGACCTGGCTACTGTGTCCTCTAGTTTTCTTAAAATTTCATTCTGGACAGTCGACTGATGACTTTTTATAATCGACTGATACTACTTAGAATTATTTTCTCAAAGCTGTTGGATTTTTCTCTGGACAGTCGACCTATGACCTTTTACAGTCGACTGCCATACTTAGAATTATTTTCTTAAAGATATTGAATTTTCGCTCTGGACAGTCGACCGATGACTTTAATAGTCGACTTATAATACTTAGAATTATTTTCTCAAAGCTATTAGATTTTCTCTTTGGACAGTTGACCGACGCTTGTCTATAGTCAGCTGATACTGATGTATCTTTATATCTTTGAATGTTCTTTTAAATGATTTATTCTCTAAATGTTTTTAATCTATAACTTACTATTCTATACTTTATCTTCTACTGAACATATATTTTCAAGTGGTTTTAACTGAGAAATTTATGTTGGAAGATTAGTTTGGATGTTTGCATGTGAGTCTCTAGAGGGTGTGTGACCCTAGTATACCGGCAGTTGGGATATTTGTGGTTTAGGCCTGTTGAGGCATATTTAGTTGATCGGTTATTGAGTTAAGTCCGGTGGGGTACACCAACTCTAGGAGATTCGTAAAGTAATTAAATAACCTAAATGATAAGGACAGGCACTAGTGGTGATATGATAAACGAGAACATGGGTTATGGACATCAGTATGGCTTGCGGTGAGAGAAAATCCCCGGAATTATCCAGGTGTGAGTGAAATAGTCTCCGGAATTACCTGTGGTGTGAGATTGATCTCCGAAATTAACGGGGTCGAGGCGACGCTCATGTGGTATTCGTGTGATGAGGTGCCATAGCTTGCGGTGTGGGGTATTCTCGAAGATTCCCAGGTGTGAGTGAAATAGTCTCTAGAATTATCTGTGGATAGAGATTGACCTCCGGAATTATCGGGGCATGGGCTAATACTTACTGTTTATCTTTATCTCGTCGTAGTCATCGTGTTAGGATTAGTTGCATAGCGGGGGATTAAACCCTACAATGTAGAGACGTTAAGGGCTTGCACTGGACCTATGTAGAGTGGGATGCATAAACTTCGACAAGTATGCATTAGAGAGTCAGCATATAGAATTTGTATTTTCTTGACTTGGTTTCATGCATGTGTTTTCCTGTTTTCTACACTTGACACTTAGTCTAGCTTCACTTGTGTTTTCGCGTTTCGTGATTTTCCTATATTCACTTACTTCTGTTTATTTCCTGTTGTTGATAAATCCATGCTTTACATATGTTGTTTGTTTTTATGTTACTCACACCGTTATGGCTGACCCCTTTAGTTTTGGGGGTTAGGGTTATCTCTAGCCTCATATTTTACAGGTGATTTCTTATAGCTCGGAATTTGGATGCTTGAGTTAAAATGATGTAGTGACTTATGTAATTTGTAAAAGAAAGGGTTGTAAAGAAAAGAAAATTGTGATTCAAGGTGTATTATATTCCGCTTGTTATGTAAAGATTAATGTAATGAAAGTTGAAAATTTTTATTGGTGTTTTGCTGTGTTTAATATTACATTTGAAGTTGATGCTGGGAATTGTGCCACGTATTTCTAAGATATTATATTGAAAATTCGGGACGTTACAAGCCTACCCTAATTAACTTATATATATATATATATATATATATATATATATATATATATATATATATATACATACATAGGGAAAAAGGGGTATGAGCAACTTGCTCATTTAGTAAATTAGCAATTGATGATGTGGCATGCATGTGATTGGAAAATCCTTAAAAGGGTTAGTTGTCCAATGTAACATGCATGCCACATAATCACTTGCTCATTTACTAAATAAGCAAGTTGCTCATATCCCTTTTACCCATATATATATATATATATATATATATATATATATATATATATATATATATATATATATATATATATATAATTGTAGTTACCATAATTTAACTTAACCCTAATCACCCTCCCCTCACAGCCTCCTCATCCTCTTATTCTTCTACTTTGAAATCCCGAAACCCATCATTTCCTCCACTCCATCCCTGTAGCGCCGGCCTTAACCACCACCGATCAACTTCACCCGCAACTCACCACTGCAACGAACCTGAGCTTCCACCAGTCATCGCTCCTCATCTCCATTGTCCCGACTGCCTACAACCCCGATGCCCCTCGCCGCCGACAGCCACTCTTGAGCTACCTCCATACCTCCGACCTGCCTGCCACCCTGACTACACCGATCATCACCTCATCCCCCACCGACCTTGCTGCTCCCCGAACACTGCCGTAGCGCCTCCAGTACAACCGCCTGCACTCCACCACTAGTGCACCCAGAACTTCACCCACAACCCGCAAGCCTCATCGACTTCACCATCGCAACCATAAGCACCACCTACCGCACCTCGTAGCACCAAACCACCGACTACCGTCACTCGAGCTCCTCCATATATCACCTCGTCACACTATTTTTGCTGCCACCTTGCTGTCTCCCCTACCCCCCTACAGTCACCACTAATCACCACAACAAACTCCCGATCAGCCAAGCATCATCACCTTGTTGCCTTGCTGCCGCAACCCGATGTCGCGCCGATATTGTTGTCGCTCTCGCCTACCATAGTGCTATCATTTCCGCATTGTTGCTATGCCCTTTTCTTTGCGTCGTCGCATTCGCCGTATAAGTCAAGCATCTTTTGTACACATTTTTTTATTTTTCATGTGCAAGCATTTTCTTTGACCTCCGACAAGTAGTTACTGAATTGATAATAGTTTTCTTTATCATACCATGTTATTGATTCATAGTCTTCTTATCATGTCATTATTATTGATTTAAATCTGAATTGTTAATTTATCGTATTATCGGACTTTCAACTTTACTGCTCTATAAATTGATTGACCTTGTACTGAGGTTTTGACCCAGTTACTGAAACTGAAATTTAGAACTTTGTACATAGAAATTGTAGCACACTAAGTCTAGAATCTAGAACATCTTCTCAATCTGATTTATAGATTTTAAGTTATTGACGTTTTAGTAAAGTCACGTTATAATTTCCAGAACCGAGACTCTACACGAAACCAGTAAATAATAAATTTATATGCAAAGATACTATAAGTATAATGTGTCATGTGAATATGCATTGGAACCGGCAAGGAGTCTTGTTTTTGGAACCCCTGACGGAACCTGATTCGCTTTCCCGTAGGAGTGGAAAAGTGGATTTGAGTACCAATAGGTGTTGCAGTCCAGAACTTGCGTTGTTATATTTTTGCATATAAACCCGTTATTTTTATATTTAATGAGCTGAACTATGTATATTTCATGCATTGCATAGCCTTGATCTCTTCTTGATATTGTATTAATACTGCCGTTCTCATCGATTGTTCCCATTGCATAATTCATGATACCACCGTTCTCCTTGATCGTATTGATTGTATGTCTATAATTGATTGTAATAAAATGATCACAAGCCAGGGTATTAAGGGTCGACTTATTAGTGGATAATATAGGAGACTGTACTCGAAAGAGGGGCCCATATTTCCCTATATTGATTATTGTTATCAGTTATTATTTTATCGATTTAATGCGGACTACTGCTATAGTATCCCGATTGTATCATGTATTGTATCGTGGACCGATTATTGTTATTGATTATTGCTTATGGATTATTGATTATTGATTACTGATTATTGATTATGGATTATTGTGCCGAGTACATGACCCTATAGAATTCACCAATATAATATAAACGTTCACTTGATTGTATGTACCCGAACCTGTGGTATGGAACACAGGATTGTGTGCATTAGATAGGTTAATAAAAGATTTTTAGATCTAAAAATTGACACTAAACATCGACGATTGATTTATTGATTATTGATAAGTGTTTATCGACTATTGTTTATTGATTATTGACTATCGACTATTGGCCCCATTGACTATTGTTTATCGACCATTGTGTATCGATCATTGATTATTAACCAATGCATCATTGACTATCGAATATTGATCCTATTATTGACTCTTGTTTATTGATTATTATTTTACTAATTAATTACTATATTGTTTATCTACTATTGTTTTACTAATTATTGACTATTATTTATCAACCATTGCTCCGTTGATCATCGACTTTTGATCTTGTTATCGTCTTTCATTTATTGAACTCTGATATCGTTCATGTTTCTTGTTTATTGTTTTATTGTACCGTATTATTTCACTGCTTGCTACTACTTATCACATGAAGCTTACTCTAACGAGTACTCTCCATCTTTCTTTTGAGTTATTATTAATACAGATACAGACGATGGGAGACTGAAAGAACTTGGCAAACTGTTTACTAAAATGTATAATCTCAGGAATTTTTGTAAGTTCTTGTATCTCAGATATTGGTTATTTTATCATATTCTTGTTCATGTGATTATTATTGTATTGTTGAGCTTACTGGTATTGCACAGCTTATGGATGATATGAGTTGGCATACTGATATCATTCGCTGGGCTTTAGTTGTGTGTCCGTACTTCCGTATTTTGGAAAGTGGGGCGTGACAAACTGTGCCCGATTCCCAGAGTTTGTTTTATTAACTCTGTATTAATGAAACAGGGTGGATATACTCCACTTTTTCTTCCAAAGAAATAGTAAAGATATGTAAAAGTCTGCATATTCTAGTTTCTTCCAGGATCATATTGCGTATATTTTTACGATCTTTTTTATTTAAAGATATGCATAGTGTTTCTTCTTATTTTGTTGTGGGAGCAACCTAATAGTGAATTTATATTTGAAGGAAACTACAAAAAATCTAACATTTGATCGTCGCTGTCAAAAGTAGTTAGAGCTCCCGAGAGTATATCTGGGTCGTTAATTGAACACCGTGGTCTTTGTAACCCCCATTCCCGATAATAAGTATTTTCCATGTATTTTCTATAATTTGATTTTTATAAATTTATTTTGTGCTAAATTCATTTCGGATTTTTATTAAAGTGTTTCGTAATCGAAAATTTATTCATTTTGAATAATGGCATATTTTAATCTTACTTCTATTTCTTATTAACTGGATATTTATATTTAAGTCTAAATCAAATATACTATTATTATTGGATTATTTTAATAAATTATTAAACTCGAATACTAATTTGTTATATAATTTTATTTTTATTATGATTAAAATTGTTAATTGTTATTTCTTGATAATCTACTATTGTATTTGCTCTGATTGTCTTTGGCAAATTTAATTTTATTTTCAAGCCCAATTGATATTCTATTCATTTATATTATTTATTTATTTATTTGAATTTAAATTTTCGTTCATGAACTATTTTTATCTTTTATTGGGCTATCTATCTTGTGAATTTTATTTTCTTGGATTGTGGATATTTTATTTGAACCTTATTGTCTTCAAACTCATCTCTTATTGAACCCAAAAACCAATTGCAATTATTTCTTGACCCAAAACCCACTATTATTGGATCCTAACCCATTAACCCAACAATCTACTTGTATTCTATAAATACAACCCTAATACAGACCCTGAAAACCCAAAAATATAATTTGTAGCCGTCAATGTCTCTCTCCTCTCTCCTCTTTCTCTCTCCCCAGATCTGAACCCAATCCCGTCGATCTCCACTTCCGATGTCCCGTTGATCCCCAACCTCCGGCGAGACCCCGCCTTCCCCGTCGACCTCCCCTGGCTGCTCCTTCTCGTCGATGGCAGCAGCAAACCCCAACCACCCCGCTGCATCCCCTTCCCGATTAAGACCCCAATGCCGAGCAACTCCAGTCTCGTCGACGTCAGCCAGGCCGCTTGTGATGCCTCCCCCGATGCCGTCACTCCTCGTCGACATCAGATCCGAACAGCCAGACCCGTAGGCCTCCTTTGCTTGCTGAAATTGCTGCTGATGTCTCTATTGTTGCTTTTTGTTGCTGCTTTACTTTTACATTATTTTGTGCACGGAATTTGCACGTAATTTTGTGGATTCGTGTGTTCGTTACTCAGGAATCCTCATCCCGTTATTCTTGGTATTCAAATTAACCGTCTATAAGGCAAGTCACTTTCCCTCTTCAATTGCTAATTGTATCAAATTCAAAAAATTTTATTGAAATCCGCAAGTAGATTTTGATCGTTTATCGTATCGTTGTATTGATTATCTTTCGTTGGGTCTATTAAGGGTTTACACGAGCTAACCCCAATATTCTTGACTTCGTGCCACTTTCTCCAAAGACTGAATCTTTCATGCATTCATGTAGAATTGATAATAGGGTTATTCATATAATCGCTACACAAATAATCTATCATAGAAACTAATGCTAGGTTCTATGGTGGAATGATCGATTGATGTTTGGTTTTTGTTAAAATAGTGTATATGTGTTTTTAATTGTATTTGCCATGCAATTACACCCATCATGTTGATTATAAGATTTATTGACTATAGAATTGATACCCATCATGTTTAATCAATTTATTTCATGAAAAATACCCAAAAACCTATTGTTGCTTGCTGTCTGTATTTTACCTGATGCTTTTGACCTAGTATTTCGTCTCAAAATAAATAACTTTCTGAATAAGGGTTGTATCCCTTTGTTTCTAGTTTCTAGAACATCTTGAATCGCTGAATTCCGAGTTGTATAGCAAAATTTATGATCGTTTTACTGTAGCTATGTTTTTATTTCCATAATTTTAGATTCTTGTATTTTTCATGTTTAAACTGTTAAAAGACAGATCAAATGATAAAATTTTGCCCTGATAATTTCCAGATTGTTATTGAACATGTTTAGGAGCCTAATAAATATTTTTAAAGAATTTAGCATCCAGTTTTTGCTGATTCTAAAAATAAAATAACATGATGTCGATTTTTTGCCTGAACAAGTAATCTGTAAAGAAGGATGTGTTTGACCTAGCTACTGTCGTGGGATTTTGTATTTTAAATATGCGTTGGAACCATGTGGAAGTCTAGTTTTCAGAATTTCTGATGGTTTTAGTTTTCGATTTCTGTAGCAACTGGAAACTGCATTTTGTACAGACTACTCTCGCTGTCCAGAATTTTATATTCCAGATTTTAATTGCTAAAGTATTCCTATATCGTAGTATTGTATGAATCGAAGTATGTATGTTGCATTGCATGATCCTAGTGTCCTATTGTCATCATTCTAAGTGTCCTATTCAAGTGATCATCTTATTGTTTCCCTATTGTTATTATCGTTCGTCTAATAAATTGCATAATGTATTGTTGCATTGATAAAATAATTAACAAGCCGGGGTTTAAGGGTTGACTTTAGTAGTGGACAATATAGGGACTGTACTCAGAGGAGGAACCCGTGTTTTCCTAAATATTGTATCGTATATTGTCTTATCGGTTGATTGTGGCTTATGACGATAACCCAATCTATCGTGTATTGTATCGTTGCCGAATTATCATATCGTGCATTGAATATTGATTATCGTTACTGAGTACATGATCTATAAAATCCACCACTAAGTCTAAGCGTAACTTATTTGTATGTAGCAACCATGTGGTAAATAATTGGGACGCATGAAGTAGTATATTAGTTAGGATTAAAATGATTAATAGACTTAAGAATTGACACCACATCGACATCACATATTATTCATCATTGTTCCTATTGATATCGATTATGGGCTAAGTGTTATTGATATTGATCATTGAATATTGTTATCGATTATTGAATCATTGTTTATACTATTGCATCGATTATCATGATACTGATTATTGCTATTGTCCCATGTTATTGATTTCTATTGATCCATTGAATTCATTATTATATCGTTATTCCATTGTTCCTTACTTTCTCTACTTGCTGTCCATGACTTGCTCTAAGAACAATTTTTCTCCTCTTTTTAGATGAAGTGTTCACAGGTAATGAAGGAGAATTGCCTGCTGTGATTGGGAGAACAACATTGGTGAAGGAATTGATAGCAGCGCCGCTTAATAAATTATTATTTTGTCATGAAAACTTAATTATCGGACTATTGTTATTTCATTGTATTGTGGGCTTTTGACCTGAATATTGCTATTATTTATTTCCAGATGTTGGATTATTATATTTGGTTATCTCATATTGTTTCATTCTAAGTATTATTGTTCATGAGATTATTATTATTGCCTGCATAATTGTTCTGTATTAATTATATTATTGAGTTGATCGGATAAACAGCTTATGGGTGACGTTAGTCATTCGCTGGGCCAATGTCATGTGCTCGTATTCCTTATATTTGGGAAGCGGGGCGTGACAGTCTTAATCCAAAGGTTGCTGACACGGCCGATGGACCTGCAAAAAATCCTGAAACACCAGGGGGTGGCCCCGGCGATAAACCCTCCAACGCTCAAGTCAGAACCAGAGAAAGAAAGAGAGCTTGAAGGGGAAATTGCAGATTTTATTGATTCCCTTCTAACTGGGGAGGGTAAATGGTATTTATAGGCCTGAGAAATAGTTTAGGAAATTGATATCAATCCATTATATTGATATCAATCTCTTATCTCCTATTAATTCTCCCCCTTAAGAGATAAGACTCTCTCGTTTGGGGATAAGAGATTTGACTTACAGCCCTCATGGGCTGGGTGTCTCTCCTAGTGGGCCTAGTCACTTTTAATGGGCATGAAACCAGCCAATGTCTTGTGGATGAGCCTGAAGAAGGCTCGGACCTGTTAAAGAGACTCGTTATGGTTAATCTGTCTGTAGAAGCTTTAGGATCTGTGCTGGAATCATACGGCCATCCCATCCCCTTATTCCACTGACATGTTTCGTCTGTGGAGTTTTTAAAATTAAAAACTAAAACAAATTCTACTGAGGATTATTTTAAATAAAAAAAATTCCTCGGACGAAAAAACATGTTTCGAGTGATAAATTAAAAAATTAACAAAATAATAGGGACCCTATAATATTGGAATTGCCAAATCCGTTCTTAAATATAACTAGGAATTGTTAAAAAGAAAGCAAAAATGACAATATATCTAACGACTACAGTAGCGTTTTTGCCAAAATATGGAAAAATAGAAAACAATTAGGGATGCTCTAATCAGTATTGGCATTGCTAATTTTCAAATTTGGAGATACAAGTTTGTAGGGAACAACCTGAAGCTCTGATACCAGTTATCAGGATTTGCTGATTTATACGACAACTGATCAATGAACAACCAAGCAATTGTAGACCAAACCAAATAATCACACAATTTGGTCCCAGTTTGGCTCCGCCAAATTCTGGAGAAAAATAACCGAAACATTATTAAACTGGAGAAGATATAAGAGTTACAATCACTCTCACTAAGAACCTATCTATCTTTCTAACCTCACTAGAAAATACTATGTTGTTTACAATGAAAAAACTAGCAGATGAAGTACTCGATATTCATGGCACACCTTTCAATGAAGATCATTACAATATTATGTATATATCTAAAGAAACCCTAGGTTGTAGTCTTAATCCAATCACCGTATGATATATCCTGAAGAGGAAATCACATGATAGGAGACGTACGATCTAACTTGGAGGAGAAGTTGGGCTCAAACTGATTCGCCCAGAACCGGCCCAAATAGTTGTATCCATTGTTGTTAGTTGACTTCTTAAAAGTGCAGTCGATTGTACAAGAAGTAGAACCCCAACCACCAGGTTGCAGTCGACTGTAAATCTTCTAGACAACAACCAACCTTCATCTCCAATATTCATTTTTGTTAGATATTATTAGATACATTGTTTTATCTACTGTTAGAGATGTATGGCTGAGATTCTTCTTATATCTTATATATACTGGTTTTTAGAGCCCAATAATATTAACTCATATTTTCTCCCAACTTCTATTTTTTACCCTTATCATGGTATCAGAGAAACCCTAATTACAAATCAAATCACAAATCCCTCCCGATGTTATCGAGCCGAAGCACTCTCATCCCGACGTCAGCACCTCCAACCTCGATGTTTCCCTTCGTAACGTCAAATCACTTCCCTCTCGACGTCATCAAGCCAAAGCACTCTCATCCCGATGTCACACCTCCAACCTCAAAGTTTCCCTTCCTAACGTCAACATCCTGAAGTTTCCCTTCCTGAACCCAAAATTCTCAGCAAACTCCGAAATTCCCGACGTCAACATCCCCAAATTCCCTAACCCCAAATTCCCGAATCCCAAATTCCGGACGTCAACATCTCCAAATTCCCGAACCCAAATCCCGGCGAACTCCATCCAATGGCAACTCCCGATCCCGAAGTCCCACAGCCCTAGCCACCAACTCTCTCAGTTAACCCTAGCCGCCAACCCTTCCAAACCCTAAAATCCATTGCATACCCTAATCACCCAACACAAACCCCACCCTACCCGTTTCTGGCTTCTAAAAATTTAAAATTAGAAATTAAAATTAAAAACTAAATATTAAAAATGTAAACCACAACACAAACCCAACTGCAACCCCATACCCAAATCCAAACCCAACCACAACACCAAACCCAAACCCCAACCCAAACAACCCAAACCCAAACCCATCTTCTCTCTACTCCCGCTCTGACCGCCGATCGCTGCCACCACTATCATCGTCGCCGACTGTCCCCCGTCGTTAGCATTTCAAAAAAAAAGTGTTTTATTTTATGTATTATATTTTTTCATACTGCTCCTATTCCATGGAGCATCAGTTTCGTCTGTACCTTCCCCCAAAAAATAGTGTTTTATTTTCCGTATTATATTTTTTCATACTGCTCGTACACCATGGAGCATCAGCTTCGTCAGTACCTTCCCGTCTCCACCAACTTTTAGTTTCCACATCTTTCCCTTCACTCATCCTTCCTCTTGGTTTCAACAATAGCTCCACCATCCTGATCCATGCTTCCTCCCTCCTCCCGACACTAGCAACATCAGCACCATCCCGATTCTCATCCAAATTTCGACGACAGCAACAATGCCGCCCTAATCCCGTTTCCCCAAGTAGTTGGATTGAATGGAATTCGTGAAGATGTATCCAAGGAGGTAGTCGAGGAAATCGAGGACTTGAGAAAGCAAATATCCGTAGGAGGGGACTGGTTGTACGAGGAGTCTTCCACAAAGGAGACATAACGGGAGATATGGAAACGATGTGCCAAAGGATCATAGCAATGATATCCCTTGTGCTCATAACTGATACCTAGGTGAATGCACTTAGCAGCTCGGACCATCAGCTTCGTGCGCTTAGTGGGAGGGAGAAGGACGTGACAGGGGCACCCAAAGGTACGGAGCATACTGTAGACATATGGGAAGTGGTGAATAGCCTAATGTGGCATAGTGTCAGATATTGTAGATGATGGAGTGATGTTAGTCAGGTTGACATAAGTCATAACAGCTTCAGCCCAGAAAGTATAGGGAATAGAAGAAGAGACTAAAAGAGTGCAAGTCATCTCAAAGATGGACGATGCTTGCGTTTAGCTATACCATTATGTTCATGTGTGTGAGAACATGACTGCTGGAAAAAGGTGTCATGAGACTGAGTCATCGATCGCATAGTAGTGGAAGTGTGCTCATGAGCACCATCTGAGCAAAAAAATTTGATGCACACACCGAACTGAGTGTGAATCATGGCCATAAAGGTATACTAAATGTTAGGAATCTCATATCGTTTGTGCATAAGGAAAACCCATGTGTATCAAGTAAAGTCATCTATGAAGACAACATAATAGAGTAGCCTTTGCTAGAAGATACAGGAGATGGTCCCCAAGTGACAGAATGAACAAGCTGAAAATGATGAGTGGTCTGAGAGGTGATTTTATTATTAAAAGGAAGTGTTATGTGTTTGGCTAACTTACAACCCTAACAAAAAGACAAACGTGAAAAAGAAAGATGACCAAGGGCACCACTACGGGGTAAAGTCTTAAGGCGAGACTCACTAATATGACCTACATGTTTGTGCCACAGATCGGTATCAGATGACACAACATCAACAAAACTAGAATGAGATCCATGAGCATGTAGAAAATATAGATGATATAGATGACCATGTCAATTAGCACACCCAATCTCATGTCCAGTGTGGGGAACCTTTATAGAATAGCCTAAAGAATCGAAGATAATGGCAATGCCACTATCGTACAGAGCAGAAATAGAAATAAGGAGCATAAAGAACGTAGGGCAATGTGAGAGTAGGAGAGCTAATGGTGCATGAGTGTGTAGAAAGAAGTAGTGAGCTATCGGCTGTGGGAAGTGATGGAGAGTGAGAGAGAAGTGCAGTGCTGGTGGTGAGCAGTGTAAAATCACTAGTAAGATGATGTGATGCACCAGAATCTAAAATCCAAAAAGAATTCATACAAGGAATAACAGAGAATGCAGGGGCAGAAAAGCCAGTATTGGTAGACTGACCTAAGAGGTTGAGTTTCAGCTAAACAAGGCAATGCTGAAGATTGGCCCAATTAGCAGGATATGGCAAAGCTAGAGTAGGGTTCATGGCAGAAGATGTAGGGAAAGGAGTACTGCGAGGAAGAATGGAACTATTGCTACTGAAACATGGATCGAAATGAGGATGGTAATGTTGTTGTTGTCAAGATCGGGATGGGGATCGGGAGTTTGCTAGTGTTGTTGATGTTAGGAGGAGGGAGGAGGCAGGGACAGGAATTGTCACGCCCCACTTCCCAAAAGAGAATACGAAATACGGATACGCGACAAAAGCCCAGGGAATGATTTTCATCATCCATAAGCTGTTCGGAATTTTTACAACATCTCACAAGAATAATCAGAGTCGGAAGCAAAAGAATCAACCAAGCATGCACATATGAACCAAAATACCAACAAGAATACATGAAACAAAATATATAAATCTCAAATAATCTAGATCTGAATAAATGAAATATCCTGGATCACATTGCCCAAATACAAATAAGTCCAAGTATAAGATACAATTGTTCAAATAAGCAACAAGAATATAATAATAGAAAAATCTAGCACTAATATCTCATATCGCCAACTCCATCTGGCAGCTGATCATCCTGGTCTGCAATTAAATAAATTGCAGGAAAAAGGAAAAGAGAAAACAAACTCCCGTCCATGCAAGTTACAGGCAGCTTGTAGTGCAGGATACAAGTACATGGAAAAAGATAATTAATAACATGAAATATGCATGATAACAAAATATAACAACTAGCATGGCAAGATAAACAAGTGTAAGTAGCATGTATCAAGTGTCAAGTGAATAAGTATCATGTAAATAAGTATCATGTAAACAAGTATCAAGCGTCAAGTATAATGTAATCATGTGACCATGTAGCAAGTGTCATGTATCATGTAATCAAGTATCATGTAGTCAAGTTCAAGTATCATGTTCACGTGTCATGTATCAAGTCTTGTAGTTATTACTATCTAGGTAGCACTTCATGCATCTCGGTTTTTACTACATGGTTGCTACATTCAAACAAAATTTTGCTTTAGATTTCATAGTGGACCATAGAGGGCAGTGTACTCAGGGACAAGTATCAAGTAATCGAGCTCCAAGCTCCAAGTATCATGTGTCATGTATCATGTATCACGTATCAAGTTGTGCAAGTGGTAAGTAATCACGTGTCTTGCGTTCATAATCACGTGTCAAGTATCATGTATCAAGTAGTCACGCAGGATCTATGGATCCCCTTCCGAGTACACGTTTCTTAATTATCCAGTATTAGATCTTTCCCTTAAAACCCTGGCTTGGTTATTTATTATTATTACCAAACAAGCATGTGCGTGTAAAAAACATGGCAAGAATAACATGGTATGATAGAGTAACAAGTTCAAGTTGCAAGATAAACACGTACGGGTGACAGATAACACATATAAGATTAGAACCACGAGAACACTAGTTCAGGACAGCAAGATAGTACTACACTAAAACAGTGATTCTCGTTTCTACAAAGATGCAAACCTGAATCCGTCAAAGAATCTGAAAAATAGACTCCCAGCCGAATCAAGCAAACATATATAAGTCATATATTATTTCACAAAAACATAACTCAAAACTGAATTGAAACCAGAAAATGTGTTAATCCAGAAATCAGAAGATTGTATTCAAAGTCAGGAAAATAGCATGAGAACTCATTAAATAAACCCCCGAAAAATCCAGGGTATTCTCCTATATGTGTAGCAACAGAATATAAAGTTTCATAATTTTTCAATATAAATAGAGTAGTCAAGTAAAACCAGAAAACATCAAGATGTAGTAGTTTTGTAAATCTGAAATCACAAATACTGCAGTACGAAAACAGCAGTATCTCACAAATCATAAATCAAAATCCAAATCCGTAAAAGGGTAATAAAATAGATGCAGTAGGCTAACTTTCATATTCAGGAAGATTTTACAAAAAGCAAGTAGAAATAGGTCGAAAATCAGGTCCTTTGCTGAAAAGTATGAAAAATCTGCTAGTATAGTAATTGTTTGAAAACATAGAACGGTTTGTAAAACTCATCAAATAAATCCACAAAAATTCAGGGTTAATTCCAATCATGTCTAGTTATACTGTGCAAAATATTGGATCAAAATAATACTTTAACATTATGATAAAAATAGATTAGTCATCAAAATTCATAGAAACAAAATCTGGATATCTTTCGACACCACTATAGTAAAATAGACATAACTCACAACTTGTAAGTCGAAACTGAGATCTGTCAAAAGGGATGGAAAATAGACAGAATTATCTTCAAATCATGTTCACAAAATATTTAAAATAATGAACTTAATAGGGTCTAAAATACTGATCAAAACGGAAAACCCAGCAAAACTGAAAATATCACATACGCACAAAATTCACTAGTTCACATAGAACTCATCCAAAACACAGCTAAACATGAATTATAGTATACTAAATGTCCAAACAACATGGTATATGGTATTTTACAAGTTCACAACAAGTCTACCACGAATAACACGAACGAGCTCATGATATCATATGAACAACACACATACATACAACAAGAAGTGGTCAATCCTAGGTTATTTCATGTCATGTATGTCGTGAGGCAACTATGGTCGAATTATCAGTATAGAGACAATATCAACAAGGGAATTCACACACAAATTGTCTCTAGAACCCAACTACACTACAGGCGGTATTTAATACTTGTATTACACAAAGAAAAGAATACAAGTTACTTGCCTGAGAGACGATGAAAACAAAGCAAGAAGCGAGAATAACGGGAACGAATTCCCGGCAATGAACTCAAACGAACACACGAATTCCAAAAGCAAGCAAAAAACCCACGAACCACGAGCAAAACACGAACCCCACAACGAGTACATGATCACGGACTCACTCTCACGATCCCACGAACAACGAACAACCAACAACGATCAACCCGCACACGCACACACAAGGGGGCAGTTGGGGGTTGCTGGCTCTGGCCGAAGAAGTCACGAAGGAGGGGAGAAGGAAAGGGAAGTGCACAGGGTCAGGTGGCTGCTGCTGTAGTTGCCAGGGGCTGCAAGTAGAGGAGTGCGCACAGCGAAGCTGGGTCGTGATGCTGCTATGTGCGGTGCAGCAAGGAGACGACACCCAGGCTCGACGCGGCACTGCGAAGATGGCAGGGACACCCACCGTGAGAGAGAGTGAGACGGGAGAATGAGTACAGGCGAGAGAGAGATGGACGGGAGAGGGTGCAACGGCTAGGAGGTCGGAAGCTGGTGGGTTGAAGGATGGAGGCAGCTATAGGGTGTGCATGGGTTTGAGTATAAATAGGGTAGTGAAAAAAAATATTAGGGTTTAGAGGGTGAAGGGGAGCAGCACAGTACAAGGGGTAGCGGGTCGGGTTAGAGAGAGCAGTGCACATGGGTATGGGTTTAGTTATATGGTTTTGGTTTATAATTGGGTTTATGGAAATTATACAGTTTGTTGGTGGGTTTAATTAGCGGGTTTGGGTATTTAGGGAAATGGGTTGATCAATGGATTAAAATTCAATAGATTAGGGTGAAACAAGAATTAAGTAGGAACAAAATAAAATAAAATATTAGGATAAGGAATTAATTAATGGAAATCAAAAGAATGGCCCGATCAAACAGAGATGAAACCAGACACTCCACAAGTGAGCCTCACTGCCATACACTCCACAAGTGAGCCCAGAACTTATCAGGAAGATATTCAATGTCCCGAGTGGCAAAAAGCTATTGTAGAGGAGTTCTGTGCATTTAATCAGATTGACACTTGTGATGTTATTCCACTACCAGCGAGCATCAAGCCTGTTAGTTGCAACTGGATCTTCAAGGTCAAATATTGACCTAATGGCTGCATTTAGTAGCACAAGACTCGTCTAGTTGCTAGAGGATTTACTCAGGAGAATTGCATTGTTATGATGATTCTTTTGCTCTAGTTGCACAGATGACTACATTTCACACTCGCCTTTTCATTGCTGTCATTTGTCAGTGGCTGTTATATCAGTTGGACGTGAAGAATACTTCTCTTCATGGTACCTTATACGAGGTTGTTTACATGTAGCCTCCTCTTGAAGTCACATAGTGATGGCAACCGGGCCAAGTTGACCCACAACCCACCCGCGACCAGCTCACTCGAACCCGACCAGCAATTAGCCGATGTGGGTCTGGGTCGAACCCACGGGTCGACCAAGGTCGACCCGGGTAGCAAATTTCAGAAATTCAACCCGCTCGATCTGGCCCGTGACTCGTTGACCAAGTCAAACCCACCCGCAACCCGCACACTCGACCCATGGGTTTGGACTCGTTAGACCCGTGCGGGTAACGATCTGAAACAGAGTCAACAACTCTATTTTGTGCTTCTTCATTTTTTTTTATAAGTACCCCCTTAATTCAATCTAAAAATTTCCACACCTTACGCTCTTACTCACTCTACTACTACTATTCAATTTAATCTCAATTCAATCAAGTTTTTTCAACAAAGAAACAAGCAACAAAGAAGTAAAAATTTTCGATCGTATCGAATTGTGTTGATTCAACTCTCAACTACGTCTACTTCAACTCCTCAACAAAGAAGCTATCTCTCTCTCTCGACTACCAGATTTCATGACTACGTTTATTACATTTCTCAATCAACTACGACTACATCTACTTTTATTTCTCTCTCATTTCTATATACGATTATCCGTAAAGTACGGTATCAAAATTTCACAACTCGCCTATTATCTTGATTTTTGTTGTAGTTCTTATTTTTTGTATCATATTTTTTTGTTGGTTTTTTATTTCTCTCTCTCTCTCTCTCAACTCTCCTTTGTTTTTAGATTTTAATTTTTTTCCTATACATCCTAGATTGTTTTGTATTATTTCACATACACTAGTGAAATACTAGAAATCATCTTTTTTCACATACACTATTACCATGTCTAGATCACGAGGTAGCACCCGTAGCCAAAGTTGACAAAAATCTACCGGTACTTAACGTCGCCCACCAATAGTCTCACATGTAAAGCATGAATTTATACTGAATTCTATGGTAGGAACTCACGATATCCTTACACACGAAATAGAAGAAGAAATGTATTATGTTGACACACGAACACAACAAACCGAACCCACTAGTAGTAGAAAAACTAGGGAGAAACAAGTGATTGACACAAATATTATGACTATATCCCCGATGCGGATAATCCAAGTGTAGGACATAAGATTTGTAAAATATGTAACAAGTGTTACTAATGGAATAAGGGTAAGGGAACTAGTACAATTAAACGACACATTTCAAATGAACACGAAGAATTATTACAAGACCAACAAGGCCAAAGAAAAATTCAACCCTAGGACCGGACAAATAGATAGCCAACCCTAGGATCCTGAACTTGTTCGTCGAGAAATGGCTCGACTAGTTATTAAGGATGAGCTATATTTTTCCTATTCCGAGAGTAGGAATGTAGAGTCTTTCAACCAAAATGCACTCAATCCACATTTTAGAAGAATTTCTAGAAACACACTAAAGTTTGATTGTTTTAAACTTTACAACGAAATTGTAGCACCCCGAAAATAAAATGTATTTTTGGAATTATTAAACAATATTGAATTAGTGAAATTGACTATTTTGACCGTTTTCTTGAAATTACTGTTGCATGTGCAAAGCACGTGCAAAGTTAGAAAATTTTGGACATCTCAAAAGTTCATTGTCAATAATTGATGTCCCTCATTTAGGTATGATATATTTTATATTTCAAGTTACTTGATTAAAGAAACTCATTTTGGACTCCATGTTGATATAATTGATTTTTGATGAAAGAATTATATTGTGGCCGTAAAAGAGCTAAAAATTAAATCAAAAGTATTTAATAGTAATGATATATCAATTTTAATTAATAAATAATTTTAAACTACTTTTTTTTATCAATTTAGATAATCTATTAAATTGTCGTTGCACGTGCAAAACACGTGCAAATATTTTTGAGGTACAAATTTCTACTTTTGAATTGCTGAATAAATTTTCCTATTTATAATTGAGTATATTCTAAATTTTTAGATTTTTTTGAATATAGAAACTATTTTTATAAATACTTTGAACGAAAATGGTTTTTGTGCAAAATGTCGATTGGAGGTAAAATTCGAATTTAAATTTTTGTTGTGCTATTTTGGTAGGCTGATCTGGCAGTGAGGAGATTGGGGGAGAGAGATTTTATCCCTCTAATTTGATTTTATTTAATTTTATTGAGTAAATATATAATTATGCAATTTTGAGATTGTTGAGGACTTTATTGCAAAACTGTGATTAAAACCCTAATTTCCCATAATCTGACTATTAACAGAGAGCATGAACAGAGGATGTACGACTACCCATATATTTTCTATATTTTGTGATTTATTAAACATTTTTTCTTAAATTTATCATTTTTTTCACGTCCAAAACACGTGCAAATATCTTTCTTGGGTAAGTAAAAAGTCAAAAATTTTGTTTATAAAATCTAACCTTTATTATTAAATAATAATTCTAAATTTTCTGGACTTTTATGAATGATTTATGGCATGTTTGCAAATATTTCAAGGTGAAAGACTTTTGTATAAAATTGCCACTCATAGGCAAATCTTTGAAAATTTAAATTTCTGGGTTGCACTTAAGGGGCCGGTCAACTAGGAGTGGTTAGGGGAGATTAAATCTTACCCTACCTGATTTAATTAACTACTTGATTTGGAAGATTTATATATATATATGTAAATATTTTATTTTGGAGGGGGATTTTGTAAAATCTTTGCAAAACTCTAGAATAGAGTCCCGACCTATATTAGCAGCAGCAGCAGCCGCCCTCCTATGTTCACAACAAAATACTATTATTTTTATTATTTTTTTCTTGGAGTTTGGCGCTTGGATCTTTGGGTTTATGCAAGGAGGAGGATTTTCCTTTTTGTTATTGTTATTCTTCAATTGATCTTCTTTGAGGTGGGTGATACTCTCTTGTCTCTTGTATTGTTATATGTTTGTAGAATGTGATGATTGATCAAGTAAGATGCATGCTAGAGTATGGAGAGAGATAGAGGAAGAATAAACTGAGAAGCTTATTTGCACTTCGAAGGGTGCTAGGGGTTTAGGAGTCCTCGATCACCGACACCAGAACTTAGCTCTTCTGGGCAAATGGTTATGGAGATTTCTTAAAAACGATCAGCTTCCTTAGGCTCGTCTCATCTCTCGTAATTTTTTTTCTCGTCGCAAATTATGGAATTTCCCTTATCCCTTTTCCCGTAGGACCTCTTCTTTCTGGAAGGGAGTCTGGAAAGTGGCTCAGCCTTTCCGTTGTGGTTTATTCCACGTGGGTGCTAATAGTTCTAAAACCAAATTTTGGGAAGACTTATGGTTCGGTAATATCAAGCTAGCTTCTGCCTATCTCGGATGGCTGCTTTCCCCTCCGCTTTGGTAGCGGACTATGTGATCATCATTAATAACCAAAAGTTCTGGTCTATCCCTTTCACGGATATTCTTCCATCAACAAGAGCCCTTGAACTCCAAGCTCTATTCGCTGACATCAACCTTTTCGCTTGGCACCCTGTAGAGGATTTCAGTTGGAGATGGACCACTTCGGGTCATTACTCTGTCAAATTCTTCTACAACTTTCTGAATTTTAGCGGGACTATCTCCCCGTTGGCTCCAGTTGCGCTCCCCTGAAATCCAAAATCTTAGCATGGTTAGCGCTAAACAACAAACTTCTTACGGTTGACGTTCTTAACAAAATGAACTTGGCAATTGGTCAATTATGCCCTTTTGCTCCTCCTCGCATGAAGATGCGGATCATCTTTTCCTCAAATGTGACTTCATCCAACCACTTTGGATTATCGCTAGCTCAGCTTGGCAAGCGCTTTCGATTCCCAATGACTTCTTTTCCTGTTGGAATTTCCAAGCCATCAGGAAAGAATATCATTCTTCATGGACTCTTTGTAACACCTCGGATTTTAAAATACCGAAAATATTCGTTTTTATATTTTGTAAGGGTGAGAATTATTTTTAAGTTATATCTTATTTTATTTATTTTTAATGTTGATATTGGTATGGATATTTGTGGTAGATTGGTATGATTGATATATTGGGGCCATGAGTTGAGATTTTATGTGAATAAATATTGTTTATTTTTATTTTATAATTTTGGGGGATTATTATAAGATAATTTTAATGTATTTTGTATTGTTCATATTGTGAAAGAAAAGAGTTGGGGTTTATTTGTAAGATTTTGCATTTGGAGGGTCTATAGGTAAATATACCTTATTTTTATTATTATATACATTATATTTTAATTTTTTTTAAAAACCCTTCCCCCATTTCCTTCTTTCCTTCTCCTTTTCCTTTCCCGTTTCTTTCTCCTAACCCAATTGAAACCCAATTCGGCCTTCCCCTCTCCCTCCCAAATCCACTCAAATCCTTCATGATTTTCAAATTAATTTGAGGAGCAAGCTTAGTGATGGGTGCTCTTCCTCGTATCGGTGTCGGTTTTTCGAGAAAGTTTGGATAAGGTATATCTAATTTTATGTTTATATTCTATATGTTATGTTTTTCGATTCTTTTTGTATAAAACATTGTAGCATGATGGTTACGGGACGTAGAACATGCTAGAAGTTAAAGATTTTAATTATCATGATAGAAATGTGAAGTTCTAATTTCGGCATAAAGTCGGATTCTAGGGTTTCTAAAATTGGGTAGAAAACTCGATTCTAATAATTATAGAAAATGCATTTGAGGGTGTAGAATATTATGAAAGTATTAATAGGAATTTAGGATGCTTTTTATAGACTTAAGCTCAATTAAATTGAGTGAAATAGACTATAGGCGAAAAGTGCACGTGGGTGTTCGGTGAAATGCCCGAGCGAGATTTAGGAGAGAATTTGTTAGATTCGGAGGTGTCATTGAGTTTTATTACTATCATTTAACCCTAATTTGAGAAATTAGGAAAATTGGATGAAAATAGGTAGATATTTGGGAATTTCCCTTAAAGGGTTCCTCCAATTGATGAGTGAGTTTTTGTATTAGGACCCGAACTCGAAATCTATTGCTGTAGCTCACCTACATATGTCATTTGTGACGTGTGGGTGAAGACGGATTCAAATTTGGAGGTCCGTATGTCGAGTTTTGAGTTTTATGCTAATCGAACCTATAATTTTCCAATTAGGTGGAAAAGTTGAACTTCGACTGGCTACCGGGCGGACGTGGGATATCGTTTGCTCGATCCGTCAGATGAGTATGTTGTATCTATAAATATTTTATATTGTGGCCAAATTTCGTGGCTTTATGATATATTCTGTAGAAGTTATGCCAAAAATTGATTTTCAATGAAAATACGGATTTTTAAGGGTCCGAAATGGGTTTTTGAGATATTTGGTGAAATTAACTATTTTAAGTATATAAAACTAATATTATTGATTAATGTGATGTGTTGATGTATAAAAACTAAATATATTGAATTGTTTATGCATATTTTTATCCCGTGCATGTTTCGTGCATATTTTTGGGGTATATAGGCCGATATAGGTAATTTGGTATATGCGGAGCCTTGTGTATGGGCTAGCATGCTATGGATGGATGTTATAAGATGTGATTAGACGAAATTAGTGATTGTGATCATGTTTTGGAAATCCGTGTATTTATAGTGCTTGTGTGTGCATGTTTTGGGGCATATAGGCCCTTATAGGTGATTTTACTTACATGGAACATGATGTATGAACTAGTATGCTATAACTGGATATTATGAGATTTAATTAGAGGAAATAAGTGATTTTGGCCCCTTTTCTTGGAAACCCGCATGTGTGGTGTATGTTTGTGTTATATATACATATATATCATGATATTGACTCGTGATGTGATAATTGATGAAATTAGTAAGTGGGTATATGTTTACATTATAATTATGTTCGAAGTGAATTAACGGGTAATAATATGATATTATAATGTGATGAAGTATACATTTTGATACTTTTACGATATGGAATAACATAATGTAGTTCTTTTATTAATGTTATGGCAAAATAAATATCTTGGTGCATTAATATTATGCAATAATATGATATGATGGTTTTAATTGTGGAATGACAGGTTGTATGAATAATGTGGTATAATGATACGATGATTAATATCGTGAGCATCGGATATGCATCAAATGGTAAGATAAAAGATAAGATGGTACGTGCTAATAAAATGTGTTACTATTTCACGTGGTTAAAGTCAAAGACATGACTAGTCTGTGAATCAAAAGTGAAATGCTTGTGTTAATAAAGTAAGATGGAAAGATGAAATGATTAATGCTAATAACAGATGATTTTGTTGACCAGTACCTACAATAATCCTGGGAGTTTGGGCTAGACCTCCTAATAGCCAAGGACCGGCTTGGGGTGCGGTGTTTTTCCCTCCTGGCTTCGGCTGGGAGGAAGTACCCAGTTTATCTGGAGTGCGGTGTTTTTTGCCCAAGCTATCGGCTTGAGGCCCAGTTTCCCTCGATGACAGTTGTCGCGAGGAAGTACCCAGTTTACCTGGGGTGCGGTGTTTTTTCCCTCCTGGCTATCGGCTGGGAGGAAGTACCCAGTTTACCTGGGGTGCGGTGTTTTTTCCTCGATGACAGACGTCGCGAGGAAGTACCCAGTTTATCTGGGGTGCGGTGTTCCCTTGCTGGCATAGACTAGGAGGAAGACGTAGCCTCGGACGAGTAAGACTCTGTGTGAGCATCGGTCCGCGTGTTTTACTAGGCTGTCGGCTTTCAGTATATTGGGATACTGTGGCTCACTGGTCGACAAACTAATAAAATAACTAAGTGTAAATAATAATGTGAGAGTAAAGAAAGTGGAAAGTGAGTTGTGAATATGAAAGAAAGTTGTTGTGAATGAAATGAATATGAAGGAATACGAGTTATGAGTTTGTGTATGAAAAGAGATGATAACTGCAGCATGTGGTTAATTTAAAATGAAAAAGTAAAAGAGACGTGTGTTATTATGAACAGTATGAAGTAATTATATTATGTGAATGATTAAAGTAAAATACAGTGTGTTATGAGTGGTTATACCTTGGAATTGTGTCGGGAAACTACCTGCCTGCTATTTCTGTGGAAATGGTGGGAACTACCTGCCTTGACATAATTCGCAGGGTGAGTTGGAATGATAGTGGTAAGGATTAATGGAAATGAAGAATTAAGTAAAGTAAAGATAAAGTAATTGAAGTGAATTAATAACCAAGCTATCGGCTTGAGATGAGATGTGATATTACCCAGACTGTGTGTTGAGGTGCAGTGATTATTACCCAAGCTATCGGCTATGGAGTGTGATATGTTGTGACCCCAAATTGTGTTTGGAGATTAAGTGAAAATGATAATAAGATATATTGCTTATAAGAATGAGAACTTACTAAAGTGGTGTAATGAGATGTGAATGAGCTATAAAACATGGTTTTGATGCAATGAGTATAAGTATTCTAATTAATGGTATGTTAATGATGTGATGAAATACAAGTACCTTGCAAAGTGAAATAAGATGTGATGTTTGTGTTATACGACATAACTGAATGAATTATTCTAAGAAGGAAAGCATATGTTTATGATGCTATAAAAACAGATAAGCGTGATGTTATTCAATAAAATAAATACTTGTAATGAGATGTTATATTTGTGTCATAAGATATGAATGAATGTGATATTATAAGAATAGATGCACATGTGTATGATGTGATACTTGATATAATACAATAAAATAAATACTCATATCATGAGATTGGTTATGAAAATGGTTATTAAAGAAAGTATGTTGTGATATGAGTTTGTGTACCTTGGAAGTGTGTCGGGGAACTACTCGTCCGCTATTTCCGTGGGAATGGTGGGAACTACCTACCTTGGCACAACTTCCAGGATGAATGTGTGTGTTGATGATATAATATAAGTAAATGAAGCGCATGGCTAAATCGAGTTTGAGAAATGATGTAATAACATCATGTAGTTATATTCATATAAATAGTAAAATGCTAATATCATGATCATTGTGGAAAGATGAATATTTGTGTTAGGGAATTCAAATTGAAAAGTAATGGATTGTATGGGAATTCGTATTATGCGAATGTAAAATTAGGATATATATGAGGTTGATGTGAAGCATATAGTGAAATGTGTGAATTATGGGTAATTATATAATTAGATGCGGATTTGAAGAGTATTTTGATATAAAATCGTATTGGTGATGTTTTTATGTTCAAATTTCAGGTTGCATCAGCTTAACTTGATGTTTGTAAGTTTAAAGTATTTTCTTTATACCATTTTAAATTATTTATTCGATAAATAATTATACTCACACCAGAAATGGCTAACCCCTGATGTTTTCTGGGGGTTACGGGGGGTCCCTCCTTGAGGGTGGACAACCCTAACTCTCCTGCAGGTTGCTAGCAGCTTGGTGAGGTAGTATAGAGCTAGATTTTGTACTTTGTTGGAGCTGATCTATTATCTATATACTTAGTATATATAGAAAGGTGAATAGTTGATGTATTATTTTGTATTATGGTAAAAGTATATAGATATAGTGCTGTGATGAGGTAAGAAAGCCCGTACCCACCTCGTTGTGGAGTATTGGGTTCTGTGGTTGGCTTTTTAAAAAGGTTTTCCTAAATCTCTACAAAAATCTTATATGTTTTCAAAGGAATTTATAGTTTTTATTTAATATTTGATATTCTGTTATGAGTTTGGCCCCCAGAGCATGATATTTATATTGCCTGTATGATTCTGCTCATTTTGGCCTGGGGAGCCCATGATTATATTGCCTGTGTTGTCAGCTACGGAATTCAGAGCAGAATTTCGTAAGTTTTTTGTGTTTCGGGGCAGAAATTTCAGGGGAGACTCTGCCAAAATTTTATTTGAACTATACCTATCTTAGTTTATGTTTAAATGGATAGAGAAATTGATAGAATTGAATTTAGAGGTTTAGTTTACAAAAAAAAATAAAAATGGGGTGTTACACTCTTTCTATTATTGCGATCATTTGGGTGATCTGGTCTGAACGGAACAAACATATTTTTGCACAATCCACTTCTTCTATTGATAACATTATCGACGATTTCCTTTTCGTCGCTAATTTTTGGCCATCCACATTATCTCAGGATAAAGTGAATGGCCTCCATTTATACTGCCTAGATGAGGTGGTTTGTTTTTTCCGTACCGCTACTCATTAACTCTTTGTTCTTTTGGAATGTTCTTAATTGTTCTTCTTCATTTTCTTCTTTGTTGATTGCAGGCGTAAGGTGCAGTCTGGCTGTTCTCTGTCGTCTACGCTATTGTTCTGGTGGTTTTGGTGGAGGTATCAACTATTTTGAGGAGTGTACTCTCACTGGTCTTTTGTGGCTGTTTCTGTGGTGCTGCACTGGGTTTTTGTTTTGGGGTGTCTCAAACCATTTGCTTGGCTGCTGCCATTCTTCTCTTTAGCGCTATTGATGGTTATTTTTAGGGCAGATGGCTCTTTTCTAAGTGCCCCCTGTATATGATGTATTTAGACTATTATCTGGATGTACAGCTCCTCTCTACTCTGTGATGTTTGTTCTGAATGGATTATGCTTCTCTGTCTTGAGTTTTTGAGCATGTAACTATATCTTAGTTTCTGCTAGTTGCTTCTCTTTCCTTAGTTCTCATCTGTTTTAGTTTTATTTTGTCTGTGTTTCTGTAGTTTTCGGTCGGGTTGTGCTGCAGTTGTTTCTTTTGAGGCCCTAGATGCTTTTGCAGGGCGTGAGCAGTGTTCGCATTCTGTTTGTTGGCTGGTCTGGGGACTGTTTGCATGCTCAAGGCTCTCTGTTTTTTCTTTCTCCTGTTGTTAGGGAGGTGATCATTGGTTTCTTCCCAGTTTTAGGGACGTGACTTTGTTCTGTGATTATACACTTCTACTTTTCATCCCTGCCTTTTGTTGTGGGGTCTTTCGTTCAGCTGATATATATCTGGCTCGGTGGGCAGTCCTGCTCAGGATCTTCCTTTTGGGATTTTTATTTTGTCTCCGCTTTACGATGTTGGATGAGTTCTTCTTGTTGTTCCCTATCGCTGCATGTTGTCTTTGTTTGCGTTAGTGTTCGCGATGTGCTTCGCATGGCACTTCGCTCAGTTGGTGTGCTTCGGGTCGTCTGGCTTGCTTCTCCTGTCGGCGGCTCACGGTCCAGTTTGATGTGTGAACAGAGGTGGTGGTCTCTTGCTCCCTGCTTTGAGCCTCCTCCGTTGTAGGATTCTGTTCGTTGTGTAGGATTCCTACGGTTTCCTTTTGGCAATTAGCTCTTTTGCTTTGTGTATCGATGTCGTTTCTTGTTTTTGTTGCTTTTGATTTTACCGCTGGTAAATTTGCCTTTATTGTACTTTACTTTTATTAATATATTGGGCTGGAATCTTAGGATTCTATCCTTGCATTCAAAAAAAAAAAGTAAGATGCATGCTAGAAGTTGTGTGGTTATATATATCTAATAAAACCCTACTAAGGAATAAATCACAATGAATGAATAGTCAAATAACATCTTCATGAATAAGAACCTAATTGAGATGTGATTATTATGTATAAATTATTTATTGATGTTAGAGATTGATGATGCATGAAAGAACTTGTTTTGATTTACAAAAATACTTGTATGATCATGGAGTTTACATTAGATGATGGGTATTTGTTATGGTAATTTATAGACAATTAAATACACGCAAATTCATTACTTGATTGATTAAAAAGTTGCAATTATTATAAGTGAATTTGTTGTCTTAATTAGGATTAATTTCATGTTTTAGATTCGAGGGTTTTGATGGATGTATGCATGATGAATGAATGTGGTATTGATATTTTCATGGAATTAGAACTCCATTAATGTTGTGATTATTATGTTAAAAGGGAAAAGAATGTTATTAATGTTAGGCTTATGGAAGAACTCGTCTTGACTTATGAACTTGTTGTATAACAATGGATTGTGTATTAAATATTGGGTTTTAATATTATGACTTGGAGATTATCATGAACACATGAATACAAATTTTAGTTGATAAGGAATTAATTTGGGATCTATAAAATTGATTGGATGATCATAGATTTAAAAATGTAGATGATGAAGATTGTAGAGATAATTAAAACTTGTCGTATGCTCTTAAATTCATGTATGATTGATTTTTGAAGTTGAGATTTTTCCATATTTATTCGTTGTTTTAATGCAAATATAGTTTTTGATGGTAAACCCAAATAAATTATGCATACACATGCGAATATGGAAGGAAATATACATCAAAATACATCAAATATATGGTGGCTATGGTCTGCAGGTCAGTAACCCTGGGTTTGGGGCTACACAGTCTCAGGTGAACAGTAACCCGATGGTTACTGTTCAACCCGCAGACTATGCTGCTGCTGTCTTGGATTTTGTTTGGCCGTTTTGTGCTGTTTTCGAGTGGTTTTCGTGTCTGGCTTTGTGTGTTCTGGTAGAGGAACCTTAATATACATATAGAAGTGTATATATATGTGTTTAAACTAATATTTATGGGAGGTTTTATTGAGTTTTGATGAAGTTTTGAAGTTGTTAAATTTTAGATTTTATTGATTCTAGTTGCAAGTTTTGAAATATAACATTTGAGGGAAATAAACATATATTTTTAGAGATTAAATTTTCAGTTTTGAGGGCATTTATATCTCAGTTTTTGGAAGTAAAACTTTGAGTTTTAGAGGGGTATTTTTAGTTTCCAAAAGAGGTGAATTTTAGACTTTTAGACAAAAGATTTTCAGATTTTTGGGACGAGATCCCGCATAATTAAGAAGCTTGTTTTTGTTCAAATTGATGGAACTTCTAGTAGAATTAATTGAACTATATGGATGGATGGAAAGTTATATTTAAAAGTTGTTTTAAAAAAAATTCGTAAGTTTGATATGTTTCCATATATGAAAGAGTCTTTTATGGCAGTATCGGTTGATTAAAAAGAATGTGATTAATGAATAGTATTTTGTATAATCGAACCAAGTTGGGCTTGATTTGAGATTTAGGGTTATGTTGTGGACCCTAGAAAGTTAGTTGAGGATTTTTGTAATGTGAGCACTAGAAGTTGAGCAGGACCCTGAATTATCAACAGTGAATTAATTGATTGTGGGACTTGGCCAATAAGGGTTAGTGTTCCTAATTTTGTGGGTTTAAGTCCGGTAGGGTGGAGCTAGCTTTAGGTGGCTTAGGTTATTTATATGTATGCATAAGAAAAGGAACTAGACGGTGATATGATGAAAATGGGAGCAAACGTGAGTATTAGGGCCTCAGGATGATCTGCGGTATGAGATAGTCCCCGAAATTATCGATGTGTAAGTGAAATAGTCTTCGGAATTACCTGCGGTATAGGACTGATATCCGAAATTATCGGGATCGAGACGACGCTCATGGAACGTCTGTGTGTGGTGAGGCGTCATTGCTTGCGGTGTGGGGTATTCTCAAAAATTCACAGGTGTGAGTGAAATAGTATCCGAAATTATCTATGGATAGAGATTGACCTCCAGAATTATTGGGGCATGGGCTAGGTACGGGCAGAATGTATGAACCTCCTAGTAGTCATAGTAAGTTAGTTGCATAACAAGGGATTGAACCCTATAAAGTGGAGAATGATAAGGTCTTGCACCGGACCTATGTAGTATAAGATGCATAGAATCCGGTAAGTATGCAATAGAAATCCTCATAGGCATTTGTGTTTCTTGACTTGTTTTATGCATGCTTGTTTACTGTTTTCATCTCATACACTTGACACTTAGCCTAGCTTCACTTGTTCTATGTTCTATTTATTATTGTTTATGCATCATTTATTATTGTTTTATTGATATGCATCAAGTTTGTGAATGTGAGATATAGAAGTATCACTATTACTGTAGTTGACGTCATTTGTATTTAACTGACGTGCCCACTTTCAATAGAGTTTTGCAGGGTTTTCAGTTATGGATTGTATCGATGTAAATAAAGCTTGGAGTATAAATGCAAATTGAAGATTCTATGTGTTGTAAATATTTGTAATTAATGTATTTAATTCCGATGTGTTGTAGGAAGAAATGGTCTAATAAAAAGTTTAATTTTTTCTGTATTTGATATTGTGTTTATGATTGCAATTGAAGTTGATTCTGGAAATTGTGCCACTTATTTCTAATTTTATTTATTGAAAATTCGAGGTGCTACAGAAATGAGAGATGCTTTCATTGCACTCTTGTATTCTTTAACTTGTAGAGTATTGTTAACTTCCGATTGTTGGAAATGTTGTAACGATATTCCGATGATGGGCTTAACTTTTCAATGCACAGATAGTGATTGGATGATTCAAAAGAGAATCATCTCACTTGCGGTTTTGCCGTATCCCCATAGTGGACTAGTTATTGTAACACGTATTTTAGAAGTTTGTGATTTATATCATATTCGTGATAAAAAATTTGCTATTAGTTTTGATAATGCTTCTAACAACAATGTTTTGATTAGTACATTAAGACACAATTAGCTCCTCCATATAAAATTTTCCAAGTTGGATGTGCGTATCATATTTAAAATTTATATGTACAAGATGCATTGAAAGTAGCTGATTCATTTATAATTGTAGAAATTTTGTACATTTTAATGCTTTGAGTGAACCTATGCTTCAAGAATTTAAAGGATGGTGTAAAGTTAGGGAATCTGTAACTACCGTTTTTGTTCTTTTCATTTTTTCCACTTTTTGTAATATTTTATTTGTAATTGAATAAAATACTCTATTTTTCTTTCTTAATTATTTTAATTAAACTTTTTCATGAAATTCTTCGTTCTTCTTGATTTAGTTTTTCTTGTTGATCCTATTTTCTTTTAATTAAGTGTGGGTATTTTTTATTGAACCCTATTATTATGGATCTATCTCTTATTGAACCCTAAAAACCCAATTCCTATTGTTCTTGACCCAAACCGCTATTATTGGATCCTAAACCGTTAACCTGACACCCTAATTGTACCATATAAATACAATTCTATTGCAAACCCCAAAAATTGCACACAATTAAAACCTTAAAGCCGCTTATTCTCTCTCATCTTCCTCTCTCCTCCAGTTTTCTCTCTCCCTGGCCGAATTCCAGCCCAAACACCAAACCCAACTACTATACTTGTTCTCCGGCCTTATCTCCGACGACTCCCTCGTCGCCAACTCCCGTCGACACCACCCCAGCTCCGCCACAGCACCCCCGACCCCTCCTCCTTGCCTTGCCCGGTTTCTGATCGACAGCAGTGACCCAACCCCCCTACTGCTGTTGCTACTCCCTTGTTCCATCGACAGTGCCGTCGTCGATGCCCCATCCCCGTCGCGCTACCACCTGCGACGCCAGCGACCCCTGCTAGCCTTGCTCTTGCTGTGGTTACTGTGTTGTCGTCTCTTTTGTTGCAGTTGCTATCTCTTTGTGCTGTCTCTTTGCTTTGGATCTTTGTTGCACGTATTATACACGTGTTATTTGTGTTACTTCGTGGGTTCGTTGCTTCGGGATCTGATATGGCTAAAAATGGGGTTAAATCGTAACCGTTCAAATTAGGCACGAATCTTAAAGTTACAAGGGCAAGACGATAATTTCTCCTACGGACGGGTCCGAATTGGGAAGCGGGTCTCTACTCTTGGACCCGCTTACTTGTGAACGGATCTGTTCAAACTGAGAACAGGTCGCAACCCGTTAAGGACCAGTTCAACGGGATATGAGGAAATCCTGGTTCGTCCTTATCTACTGGAGGTGGTTTTAACCACTTCTATCCAGTCACCCCGGGAAGTAGGGATTCATTCTTATCCCGAAGCAGATCCCCACGATGACTACAAATACCCCCTACCTCCTACCATTACAAGGTGATCACTCTTTGTCTACCTAAGCTCTTTCCCTTTCTTTTCCGAGTATTAACAAGAGCGTCGGAGGGTTCGTTGCCGGGATCCATCCCGGTGTTTCGGACGTTTATGCAGGTCCATCGGAGCACCATGGAGTCAACCTACCAGCAGCAGAAGAGGTCTGATTTGGCCCGTTCGAGTCCCTGTGAATCCACAAATTCTATCTATTTTCCTCACACCAGATTCAACGGCAACAGATTGGCGCCGTCTGTGGGAACCTCTCGAATAGCAATCCGACCTTCCTCATTCAACCAAAGCTACTCCTAGAAATGCATCCCAAGAGGAAGTCTGCAAACTCCAACTGAAGAACAACCCCCACTATTCCTCCTCCTCCTCCACTGGAGGATCTCCCTCTGCCCGTCCAACCGGCCCTGCAGCTCGAACAGCTGAACCCTCAGTCTATTCAGCAACCTCGAGGGCCCCAAGCGACTGTTGGGGAGCCCTCTCGGCGAAGCCACCAGAAGCATCCTCTGCACCAAGTCCGGGTCTCCATCCACAATGCCTCCACAGATTCCATGGCCTCCCATAACCCTCCAACACCGAAGGATCTGCGGGATGTGCTCAACAACCGACAGAACGAGCTCGAGCCTGAACTTCGGATCTGCCTGGACGAGAGGCAGACCCGCGATGTGAACCCTCGCCGAGAGCACCAGAGGGACCGGTCCCCCAGCAAGACAGACCGTAGGGGGTCTAACTCTCCCAAGAGACAGAGATAGTTACCCCAACATCGCCAGAGAAGAAGCTGCTCCCGGCTGGCCGCCCTGCACATCAGGCCCAACAGGAGCAGGAGTCCCCCATCACGAGGGCAGAATTCCAACAATTTCAGGAGGCGGTTCTTCGAGCACTTAATGCCACCACCGTCAATGCCCAACGAGCTCCTAGTCCTCAGTCAGCTCCCAGCCATCACCGCCCCTATCCTGATCATCGCAGCCGCTCTCGAAGTCCACGGCCGGCTCCGAGCCATCGCTGTCGCTCTCTCAGTTCTCAACCAACTCCAAGCCATCCCCGTCGTTCTATCAGTCTACGACCTACTCAGAGCTATCGCCACCGCAACCCCAGCCCTCCTCTATATAAGGACGAGTCTATGGGCTCAGCGAGGTACGATCGAAGGAAGGACTCGGTCTACCACCGTCTCCACGAGATGGAGAGGCGCCTCGGCCAGCTGGATAGAGACAAAGAGCAACGGGCGAGGAACCTCCGCCTGAGCAGGCCCCTTTTTTCCTGCACCATCATGGAGGCCTGTAACACCCCGAATTCCAAAACAGTCTGAATCCGAAGTTCCATAGGATCTTTACACTTCTTTCGTACGATTTTACAAGCAAAATAAAACATTTCTTCATCAGAGTTACATTATACATTTACATTCATATAACGTGTAATACCAAAAACTTTCATTTTAATAAAAATTTGATTTTCACGTGTTGTGCACGTGCAAATTTCATGTGTATATTATTTTTTTATTTTATATATAAGATCTCATTTTTAGTATGAACAATTATTTTTCTTTATTTTTCTAAAAGCCTATTTCTAAAGCCTAAACACTATTTTATTTGTTTTAGCCCACTTTAATAAATTATTAATTTATTGTCTGGCCCGCGAGCCTAAGCCCACAAATTTAATAAATTAATTAAATGGTCACACTTGTTATGTAGAGATAAATGGTGAACATTTTGATTAATTAAAATTATATGAACATCTAAATAGGGGTACTAGGTGGCACGTGCAATGCACACATTTTGGGGCTGGGATGTGCTAGGAGAGATGGGGAGTGTGGGTGTGTGTGCATGGGTGGTTACTTTGTGTGTGGGTGGTTGCTACAATTTTCTCTCCAATCCTAGCCCTCCATTCTATAACCATCCAACAAATCCTAGCCCTCCAATCTACTCAAAAAATTAGTATAAATACCCCCCCTTCATACTTGTATTCTACATTAATAATCTATTGGAAGAAGAGATCATTATATAGGAGATATATATTAGTGTGTGAGTGTAAGTGTATGTGTGTACCCCATTGGAGGTCGGCCATCTCTACTTGGTGCTCTCGGTTTTTTGGCAAGGAGCAAGGGAAGGAGTTCGTTGCACCGCGATCTAGGAGGAGGAGGCACTCTCTCGCATTCTAGGAGGCTCTAGGGGATTTTCTTAATTGGTTTTCTTCAAAAGGTGGGTGTTTCTCATGACTTCTAGAGTAGAAATCATGCTAGGGAATGAAATTGAATTGTTATTATAAGCTACTAGTTGAAATGAAATGCATGCTCGCCTAATTAGAAGAAAATTGATAATTAGCAAATGTGTGTTGTTTGATTACTAGATTTATTAACTATGAGTAAAAGTATATGTTCTCATTATTATAAACATTAGAATGCATGTTGATTATGTTTAAATTGCAATTATGTGAAATTCGCTAGGAAGAAATTGAACTATGTTTATTGATTAAAAATGCTAGAGTAGAATAGTGTGTTAAAGTTGAATTGATTGAATCGATTATTAATAGATATAATGAAATTCCCTATTGCGATATTTATCATGTGAAAGATTGAATAAATGAAAAAGAATGTCCTTTTGCATACGAATAATTAAATGTATCATGTGTAGATTTATTAAAAATGGAAGTCTTTACCCACTTATAAAGTTGATTTTGTGCTCTAAAAAAACACCTTAGTTATCCAAATACCATATTAGTAAATTATGTGTGAAATCATCTTTAATTATGAATAATTATGTATTAGTTTTCAAATGTCGAAATAATGTTCATAAAATGCAAACTAAGGCTAAATACACGTTTTAAAAGAGGGGAAAATATCTTTAAATATATTGGCTATTATTAAATTAAATGTATTTTATTTCTAGACATTTTTGTTTTCAAAAGATGAGAAAATGCGGCAAACTCGTTTTTGAGAAATTTTTAAAGTATAGCTTGAACAGAGAATTAAGATCAAAACTTATTTTTTTACCTTCAAATCGATATGTCCACCTAGACCAACTGGTCGGAAGAGACTTGGGTTCGCTACAGTAGTCGGAGGTCTCGAGTTCAATACCCCGAAGCTGTGTTTTATTTTGTTGTTTTTGTTAAAAATCCATATCGCCGAGAACAGAACACATAGGGCTTATAATCCCTAGTTAAATCGATGGGCGGCTGTGGCGCTTTGGTCTTGTGCGCTATCTGCCTCACCGCTGGTCGCTGGTTCAAATCTTGGTGGGTTTGGAGTTTAGAAAAAAAAATTGTTTTTTTTTTTAGATTTTGAATTAAAATGGACTTTTAAAATAGAATAAAAATCAGAAAAAAATTAGTGATTAAATTCTGAAAAATTATTGGAACTTATTAGGAAATATTTATACAACTTTTGATGAAGTGTGAATAAGAAATTGGGGGTTTTGGCAATCAAGAACTCATTTTTGAAATTAAATTACTCTTTTAAACAAAAGAAAAATAAATGAAATATTTTGAGTTATAAAAGATAAATTTTTGAAATTTGTGACTAGCGTGATTAAATGGAATTATAAAAATGTGTTGAAGTAAGATTGTGAATGGTGAATAATAGATTTGTGGAATATATGAAATTGTTGGTGACTATTAAGTCAAATTTATTCATGCACATGGATTGCACGAGAAATTGAATTATTGAATGTGATGAATTATGAAAGATGTGAATACATGAATACTATACTATTGAAATATGAGTTGTGATTAATCATGAAAAGATCTTATGAGTATGACATTGTAATTATGAGTTGAAATTGAGAATTAGGGTATAGCCAAGCCTTATACCGGCAAAGAAAGAATTGTGAAATGATATTTTGAAATGAGAAGACCAAGGTTGGGTCATGTGAAATTAAATGAATAAGACCGGTATAGTGGAAGTGCTACACTCTAGGAGTTGATTTTATTCATGATTCAATTAAATTAAAGATTAGATACATAGTGAAGATGTGATGAAAGTAAGAGAAAAATATTGAGTATGAGGGCCATTGGATTGGCGGCGTGAGAGTATTCACCGGATGTCCCATGATGAGTCATGATAGGGCGTGGATACTGCTCCAGAGTACCGTCCCGGTGGCAACGCTCGTGGGGTGTTTGACGACTGCAGGTGGTGTCATGTCTATGGTAGGAGCTGAATTACCACAGGATGCCTGCATGATGAGTCATGTGTCAGTGCATTGGGATTTTCTCTAGGGCGCCTAGACATGAGTTCGTAGGTCAGAAAATATCTAGGATACTTACCGTAGTTACAGTAGTAGATTAAGTCATTGCGAGGGATTGAACCCTACAAGATGAAGAACGGTTAAGGGCTTGCCCTCGGACCTATGTAGTATGGGCTGCATAGACTCTGAACAAGTGCGCATTAGTGTCATATAATACAAATAATTGCATTAAGGACTAAGTGCACATTCACTACACGACATCAATAGGATAGTCCCTTTAGCTTTGTTTGTGACAGGTTTGTGTTTGTTAAGAAAGGAGAATCGTTATACTGTTTCTGGCATAGAGAGGATGGCTGTGTATAATATTTCGTCAGTTGAATGAACTGACGCGCCCACAATTTTATCTGCAGGGTAAAGATGCTTGACAATTGAAGTATACATGTTGCGCAAGACTATTTTAAATGTTGTTTCGTGTAATTCATTGTAATATTGCTTCCGCTGTGATAATGTACAAGTGTAATGTAACTCTGATAAAAATAAAGTTTTTATTTCCTTGTAAAAATGTACGAAAGAAGTGTAAAGATCCTGTGGAACTCGAATTCAGTTGTATTTTGAAATTCGAGGTGTTACAGAGTGGTTACAGAGCACACTTCTAAGTAGTACAAATTTATAAGGAACGACACCCTAGAAGTGGACATTAGAGTGTGTGTTAAGTGTAGAGATTTAAATGTAAGTCACTTACATTTGTGTTGCTCTATGATTTATGCTTCTTTCTCTCTATCTTTAAGATGGCGGACCACTTTGACCCAGCTGGAGATGATAATTGGCACATTATTGAGGAAGATTACTACTCCGGGCAAGCTGATTCAGACGAGGAAGATCCTGAAGAAGTGGAAGAGGAATGGCCTGTGTCTCGAGAGATCACTCCACCTCCAGATTCATCTGATGATTCTTCTGACGAAGAGGAATCAGTTCCAGGAAATCTCATTGTGTCTCTTCAGAGGCAGGTAGAGACTCTACGAGAGAGAGTCAGACTACTAGAGGCTCAGTTGGCAAAGCGCAAGGATGATTTTGCAGTTCTCAGTCATCGTGTTTGGGAATTCGGGAAGAGGAAAAACATGACCGATGTACTAAAGGAGGAAGTGGAGGAATTATGGGGAGAGCTTCGTGAAGCCAAGAGGAACCGTAGGAGTTAGACCTTTGTATCATCTACTACTTTCATTTTGATATCAGAAATGTTTTAAATTTGAATGTATAAAGTTTGAAATTCAATGAAATGGAAATGTTGACTTCATGTTTTATACTTCGAATTTAATGGATCTTTTGCATCAGAATATGGCTGGAAGACGAGCTCGAAATGGTGAAGGTCTGGACTTGAAAACGGAGCTAGCGAGGGTCTATCAGACACTCAATGTCGTTGCCATGAATCAGAATCTGGGAAGGGTGCCTGTGAATCCAGTACCCGAAGCAATCAAACTCGTGGAATCATTTAAACGAATGAAACCACCGGTGTTTGAGGGGAAATCAGACCCTGACACGGCTGACAATTGGATCCGGCAGGTAGAGACTATCTTCAAAGTCTTGGAGACCCCGGAGGGCAGCAAGGTGAATTTGGCGACTCTGCAATTCGAGAAGGATGCGGCTGTATGGTGGCAGTCGATGAAGCGGACAATGGGAGGCTTGGTTCTTGGCTGGGAGGAATTTTTGGAGGAATTCCACCGTCATTATTTTCCCTCAGACGTCCAGGAGAAGAAGGCCATGGAGTTTCTGTCGCTGCAGTAGGGCGGCATGTCAGTTAGGGAGTATGAGATTAGATTCACTCAGCTCTCAAGGTATGCTTCCGAACTGGTGATGGATGAGGCAAAGAAGGCTCGTAAGTTCGAGCATGGTTTAAGGCCAAGTTTGAGATCCAGGATGATACCCCTCGGTATCAGAAGGTTTGACAAGCTGGTCAAACGAGCGGCAGCCACGGAGGCGGACATGGAGCAGTTCCACGCTATTCAGAATTGGAGGAACAACTGGAATGCAAGGAAGAGGCCCGCGGTTGCTAGCAATGCTAGGGGACAGCCACCGGCTCAAAGGTTCAAGCCTACGGTTGCGAACGCTGTTCAAGTGGCAGGGAGACCCGGGAATACTTGGGCGAGACCTCCAGTGACTTGTTTCAACTGTGGAGAGATAGGCCACTACAAGTCTCATTGCCCCAAACTGCAGGATGTCGTCCATAATGGGCCAACTCAGCAGACCGAGAAAAAGTCGTACCAGCAGGGACGAGTATTTGCCTTGACTGAAGCTGACGCTGATGAGGTGGATCACGTCATCACTGGTATGAGGGAGGATGTTTAGGAGTGTTTTCTGTTGTTTCTTAATCCCGTTAATTAGTGAACTGTTATATGACGAGTGTGTGTTATGCAATAGGAGAACTTATTTTGAATGGAAAGAAAGCTGTTGTTTTGTTCGATACTGGGTTCTCTCATACTTTTGTATCACCTAAATTTGCTAAAGTTCTGGGAGTTGAACCGAAGATATTTCCAGGCAAGGTTTTAGCAGTAGCTACTCCATCAGGGGAGACTCTAACCACTGATTCGTACTATGCTGACTGCAAGATCGTGATTGGAGATCGAATTTTTGGGATCGATCTGATCGAGCTGAATGTTTTGGGAGTCGATGTTATCATTTGCATTGATTGGATGTCGGTGTACAGTACGAACATTGAGTGCAAGACCAAGACAGTAACAGTGAAGGCTCTAGGTGGACCTGAAGTCATTTTCCAAGGGAAGAGGAGAGGTTCAGATTTGGTTGCTGCTATCAGCCAGAAGAGAGGGATTCCTGTAGAGGTGCAGCAGATGCTTGTGGTTCGGGATTATCCAACCGTGATCTTAGAAGATTTGCCTGGGTTACCCCCGCATCGTGATGTGGAGTTCAGCATCACTATTCAGCCAGGGAGTGCACCTATTTCCAAGGCACCGTATAAGATGGCGCCTGTGGAGCAAGATGAGATCAAATGGCAGATTGAGGAACTATTGGAGAACGGCTTTATTCAACCGAATGTGTCACCTTGGGGAGCGCCGGTGCTTTTGGTAAAGGAGAAGGATGGTTCGATGAGGATGTGCATCGATTACCGAGCTGAATAAGGTCACTGTTCAGAATAAGTATCCTATTCCACGAATTGATGACTTGTTCGATCGTCTACAAGGAGCAGCTATTTTCTCCAAAATAGATCTTCGATCAGGATATCATCAAGTTCGAGTGAAAGCTGAAGACGTGCGTAAGACTGCATTCAAAACTCGACACGGGCATTACGAATACTTAGTTATGTGTTTGGAGTGACGAATGCGCCTGCAATCTTCATGGACATGATGAACAGAGTTCTGAGGCCGTTCATTGATTCTTTTGTCATGTTGTTTATCGACGATATTCTCGTGTACTCCAAGTCGGATGATATGGCCAAAAATGGGATTAAATCGGGGTCGTTCAAATCGGACACGAATCTTAAAGCTAAGGGGTAAAACGATAATTTCACCTACGAACGGATCCATCGTGACTGGGTGCGGGTTCCAACCCACAGCAAACCCGGTTCAGCATGATGGAATTAGGGTTTCTGATTAATCCTAATCAACGGCCTTGATTCACATCTATCCTTTCACTGGGAATTAGGGATTACATTCCTTATCTAATCACAATGATTACATTCCTAATTAGATCCCAGCGGTGGCTATAATTACCCCCCATTCACCATCATTAAGAGGTAATCAATCTTTTGCCAATTTACGCTCTCTCATAATCCTCCAGATTACTGACTTGAGCGTCGGAGGGTGCGTCGCCGGGATCTACCCCGGTGTTTCGCACTTTTTGCAAGTGAACGGCAGGAGTCAGCGGTCCAACTCCGGCGGAAGAACTTAAGGTTTGACTATTCAATTTTCCTAAGAATCCATAAATACTATCTGTTTGTCCCCACACCAGAATTAGCGGTAACAGATTGGCGCTGCCTGTGGGAACAACAAATAGCAGCCCTTCCTCTTCCCTCCAGGTCAGACCTACCCAGCCATGCCTCCCCGAAAGCTGAGATCCCGAGGGTCCAACCGCGGACCCACTCCCCCTCAACCACAACAGGAGATCCCTCTCCAAACCGTCCAGCCGGTGGGACTTCCCCCTCAACCTGATCAAGCCCCGCGGCAGGACCAACCCCCTCCTCAGAATGCCAGTGCGGGGGGCTCCCATCCCAATCCTCAGAAAAAACCTCTTCAACATGATCACGACTCCGTGCACAACCCCTCAACTGATTCCATGGCATCTCACAATCCCCGGGCCTCCGATGACCTCCGCAACACCCTTAACAATCGACATAAGGAAGAGGATCTTTGCTGCCGTTTGGATGAAAGGCGGGTCCGAGAGGGAGTCTCCCGCCAACAACGTCCAAATGAGCAATCTCCGCATCGCCGAGAACATAGGAGGTCCCCGCTTCACCGAAGACGGAGAAAGTCCCCCGAGCACTATAGAAGACGGCCTAGCTCTCCAAGGGATGATAATGCTCCTATCACCCGAGCTGAATTCCAGCAATTCCAGGCAACCATTTTGCAAGCCCTCCATCACCGACCCAACAATAATGATGCACGGAGGGTCCCCACTCCTCCTCCGATCCAAAGTCCTTGCCAACGTTCCCTAACTCCTCCTCCAGCTCCTAGCGACCCCCAGCGCATTCCTAGTCCTCGCCACTCCCAGGGCTACCGTCGTCATAGCCCCCGCTCTCCCTCGTACGAAGATGAGTCCAGAGGCTCATTTGAATATCGTCGAAGGGATGACACTGTCTACCGTCGTCTCCACAAAATGGAGAGGCGTTTGGGTCAGCTAGACAGAGAAGAAGAGCTTAGAGAAAGGACCCTTCGTCCAAGCCGACTTCCTTTCTCTCGTACCAACATAGAGGCGCCCATTCCAATAGGCTTCAAGCCTCCACAGTTCGAGACTTATTCCGGGGAGTCCGACCCCGTGGACCACATCGAAAGCTTTAAGACCCTCATGCTAATCCACCAAGCTTCCGATGCCCTGCTGTGCAAGACCTTCCCCGCTACTCTCAAGGGTCCGGCCCGGGAGTGGTACTCTTGCCTCGCCCCATCCTCAATATTCTCCTTCGAGTAATTCGAGACCCTCTTCGTCACCCACTTCATGAGTAGCCGCCGAACTGAGAAGACCAGCATTTCGCTACTCTACCTCAACCAGAAGAAGGGTGAGAAGCTAAGAGACTATGTGAAAAGGTTCACCGCAGAAGCTAGGTCTATCGCTTCCCTCGACCAGTCGATCGCTACAGAAACATTCCAATCAAACGTCCTTAATTCCAGCCTCCGCACCTCCCTTGCCAAGAAGCCCCCGCAGAACTTCTCCGATCTCCTTCTCCGAAGCGAGAAGTATATTCGGGCCGAGGAAGCTGAGCACCGCCCCAACTTTGAGGGGCCTTCCTCAGGGTCCAAGAGAAAGGGAACAGAAGAAGAAGGAGCTAAGAAGCTCCAGAAGGACAATGGCGGACAGCGCCGACCTCCCCCAAGATTCGAAAAGTTCACTCCTCTTAACGCCAACATTTCCACTATTCTCATGGAGGTTGAGAAGGAAGGAGTTCTACCCCCTGCCCTGAAAATGAACACCCCCGGCAAGAAGAGGGACAAAGAAAAATGGTGCCGCTATCACCGGGACCATGGCCACGACACCAATGATTGTCGGGCCCTGAAGAATGAGATAGAAGCCCTCATCCAGAGGGGGCAACTGGCCAAATTCGTGGGAAAGGACCGACCCGACCTTCCGCCTCCCCCTCGGGGGGTTAACAAGCATCCCGAACAACGTGATGAGACACCCGAATTCGAAGAGGAGCGTGTCCTGCACCTCATTCATGGGGGCCCGATGGGGGGCTCCTCCAACTCCTTTCGAAAGGCGTTTATAAGAGAAGTTAATTTGGTTCGCGACAGACCTCCTCCTAAAGGCCTCAGAGTACCCGTCACATTCTCAGATGAAGACCTTGAGGGTGTCCGAACCCCCCATTGTGACGCACTTGTCATGAACCTCCATATGGCGAACTTTAAAGTGGAGAGGATCCTAGTGGACAATGGCAGCTCCGTTAATATCCTCTTCCTCGCCGCTTTCAAGGGTCTCAAACTATCTCGGGACAGACTTAAACCCGTCGGCTACACACTCCATGAGTTCACGGGAGTGCCAGTGACTATTGAAGGGGTAATCACCATCGACGTAACCGCTGGCAAAACTCCTACCACCCGAACGAAGTCGATGGACTTCATGGTCATCGATGTCCCCGCTGCTTATAATGTGATCCTGGGCTGACCTGGCCTAACTGCTCTCGAAGCCGTCCCTTCCGCTTATTACCTCAAGATGAAGTTCCCTACCTGGGCAGGAGTAGGGGAAGTAAGGGGCAGTCAGGAAATGGCCTGCAAATGCTACATCACCTCCACTGGGGGTCCAGTCCTCTCCCTCGAAACTCTTGAAATCCCCCAAGATGGTGTCTGACCAACGTCCGAGCCAATGGATGAATTGGAGGAAGTGCTCTTCTCTGAGCAAGATCCGAGCCGCAAGTTCTTTATCAGCAAGACCCTCCCCTCTGCCCTAAGCTCGGACATAGTTTAATGTGTTAGAAAGAACCGCGACCTCTTTGCCTGGTCAGCCGCCGACATGCCCGGAATTTCCGAAGAGCTTCTTGTCCACCATCTGAGTGTTGCCCTGGGGTCCCGATCGGTTCAACGGAAAAGGTGCAAATTTGCTCCCGAGCACCAACAAGCTATAAAAGAAGAGGTGGACAAGCTCCTCAAGGCTCAGTTCATACAGGAGGTCAATTATCCCGAATGGCTCTCAAATGTTGTGATGGTAAAGAAGGCCAACGGGAGTTGGAGAATATGTATCGACTTTACCGACCTGAATAAAGCATGTCCCAAAGATCCATTTCCACTCCCAAGCATCGACACCCTGATCGACGCAACTTCGGGCCATGAACTCCTCAGCTTCATGGACGCCTTCTCCGGCTACAATTAGATTCGTATGTTTCCCTCGAATATCCCGAAGACCTCCTTTGTAACCGAACAGGGCCTTTACTGGTACAGGGTAATGCCTTTCGGGTTAAAGAATGCAGGTGCCACTTATCAACGCCTCGTCAACAAGGTTTTCCAAGCACAGATCGGCCGAAATATGGAGGTATATGTTGACGATATGCTTGTGAAGAGCATCCATGGGGCCGATCATGCGACCGATCTGCAAGAGGCATTCGATGTACTCAAGGAGCACGATATGAGGCTCAACCCAAACAAGTGTGCGTTTGGAGTCTCGTCGGGGAAAATTCCTTGGCTTTATGGTCAGCCAAAGAGGAATCGAAGCTAACCCCGAGAAGATCAAGGCCATATTGGACATGGCTCCCCCGAAGAATATTAAAGAGGTTCAGAAGCTAACAGGTCGCCTTGCTACCGTAGGGTGCTTCCTTTCTAAGTCAAGGGAGAAGTGTCTCACCTTCTTCAAAGCTCTCAGGGGGGCTAAAGGCTTCGATGGGGTCAGCAGCAACAAGATTCATTCGACTAGCTAAAGGCTTACCTAGTCAATCCTCCTCTCCTCAGCAAACTTGTTCCCGGGGAAGCTCTCTACCTCTACTTAACCACTTTCGAGCAGACACTCAGTGCTGTCCTCGTAAGAGAAGAAGATAAGACTCAAAAGCCCATCTATTACGTGAGCAAGGTACTTCGGGATGCCGAGCTCCGCTACCCAAGGATAGAGAAGATGGCATACGCCTTAGTCATGGCCGCAAGAAAGCTTCGCCCATATTTCCAGTCCCACTCGGTGGTCGTTCTTACCGACCAACCGTTGAAGCAAGTCCTTCACAAGCCGGAGACTTCCGGTCGTCTCATGAAATGATCTATCGAGCTGAGCCAGCATGATATAACCTCGTCGAGAGCACCCTATCCGAAGTCAGCCAAGCAACAAACGGACCTCCTATCTGGTCGGTATATGTAGATGGATCTTCATGCAATGAGGGGAGCGGAGTCGGGGTCATTTTGGCAGGCCCAGACGACTTCGTCCTCCAATACTCCCTCCGCATCAACTTTAAGGTCTCCAATAATGAAGCGGAATACGAAGCCCTTATAGCTAGTCTCGGAATGGCTCGCAAGGTAGGGGCCCGACGCCTTCGCATATTTAGTGACTCTCAGCTGGTCGTGAATCAAGTCTTGGGCGAGTATGAAGCGCGAGATGACCGAATGGCTAAGTATCTAGCCAAGGTCCAAAATCTCATGGCTCTCTTCGAAGAGGCGCTTATTCGGCGAATCCCCAGGGAGGAAAATGTCCAAGCAGACGCTCTCTCCAAGTTAGCCTCTTCCTCCCTCCAAGGTCTCGAGCAGACCGTTTTAATTGAAGTGCTCCTGAAGCCGAGCATAGAAGAAGAAACTCCCGACTCCATGGAGTCGCTGCCGGTTCAACTTTAAGATAATTGGATGAAATCCATGGTAGAATTCCTAAGGGATGGGCTCCTCCCTGAAGACCCAAAGGAAGCTCGCCGAGTCAGAACCAGAGCGGAGCGGTACACCATTGTTGAGGGGGTCATGTACAAACGCTCCTTCACACAAGTTGACGGCAGACCTTATCTGAGGTGCCTCTCCCCCGAACAAGCCACATACGCCTTGCAAGAGCTTCACGAAGGCATAGGCGGAGCACATTCAGGGTCCAGGGCCCTTGCCCGGAAGGTGTTGAATTATGGATATTTCTGGCCTACCCTCTTACAAGACGCCGAGCGACATGTTCGGCAATGCAGCTCTTGTCAAAAGCACTCCAACATCCGTCGCCTCCCACAAGCTCGACTCGCCTCATTATCAAGTCCTATCCCTTTCGCAATGTGGGGGATGGATTTACTAGGACCGTTCCCGCCAGTTCCCGGCCAACTCAAATTTTTAGTCGTGGCGATCGACTACTTCTCGAAGTGGATAGAGGCCGAACCCTTGGCCGCAATCACTGAGAACAAAGTACTCTAGTTCTTTTGGAAGAACGTCATCTGCAGGTTCGACGTCCCTCACATCCTCATATCCGACAATGGAACACAGTTTACGGGGGCCTCCTTCCGAGCTCTGTGTGAAGACCTCGCCATCCAACAACGCTTCTCCTCTGTCTCCCATCCTCAATCAAACGGCCAAGTGGAAAATGCCAATCGACAAATCCTCTCTGGTATTAAGAAGAGGCTGGATAAGTCCGCTAAAGGTTTATGGGTTGATCAGCTCCCGAACGTACTGTGGAATTACCGCACCTCGAAACGGACCCCCATAGGAGAGTCGCCATTCAACCTCACCTACGGGTGCAAGGCTGTGATCCCCCTGGAAGTCGGTGTACCCTCTCCTCGTCTTATTGCTTATGAAGAAGATCAGAATGCCAGAGAGCTCAGAGCAAACCTGGACTTGATCGATGAGCTCCGTGAAAGAGCCGCCATTCGTCAACAAAGCTATCGGAGAAGGATCGAACTGGCCTATAACAAGAGAGTCCATCCTACCGATCTCAAAGAAGGGGACTTAGTCCTCAGAAAGTTAGCTATCTCCTTCCCCAGTCAGAAGAGTAAGCTAGCTCCAAATTGGGAAGGACCCTACAAGATCACCAAAGTAGTTCGGCATGGAGCCTACCGTCTAGAAGATCTTGAAGGCAGAGAGATCCCAAGGACTTAGAATGCTGACCATCTCTTGAAGTACCAAAAGAGCGCATCAACGCCTCTCTAAGTACCTTCGAATGCTGAACCGTTCCATTCCTTTCACTTGTATTTTGATTTTGTTTTCTCCAATGTAATAACGGCTCGCAACTTAGAAGCAGCCGGCTAGTAGTTTTCAATAAAGGATATTTTTTCATATTCTACTTGTGAATTGCTTGTATCTCTCTGTTTTTACGTTCCTCGTACTCTAACGACGAGTTCGGAGTCCAACACTTGGCTCGACTCTGCTTCGTAGGCTCGCTCTAAAGCGAGCTAGAAGTGGTTCGTCATTCGGAATTGCTCCCACAACCGTTGAAACAAACTCTAATGACGAGTTCGAAGTCCAACACTTGGCTCGACTCCGCTTCGTCGGCTCGCTCTAAAGCGAGCTAGAAGTGGTTCGCCATTCGGAATTGCTCCCACAACCGTTGAAACAAACTCTGACGACGAGTTCAGAGTCCAACACTTGGCTCGACTCCGCTTCGTAGGCTCGCTCTAAAGCGAGCTAGAAGTGGTTCGCCATTCGGAATTGCACCCACAATCGTTGAAACAAACTCTAACGACGAGTTCGGAGTCCAACACTTGGCTCGACTCCGCTTCATAGGCTCGCTCTAAAGCGAGCTAGAAGTGGTTCGAGATTCGGAATTGCTCCCACAACCGTTGAAACAAACTCTAACGACGAGTTCGGAGTCAACACTTGGCTCGACTCCGCTTCGTAGGCTTACTCTAAAGCGAGCTAGAAGTTGTTCGCCATTTGGAATTGCTCCCACAACCGTTGAAACAAACTCTAACGACGAGTTCGGAGTCCAACACTTGGCTCGACTCTGCTTCATAGGCTCGCTCTAAAGCGAGCTAGAAGTGGTTCGCTATTCGGAATTGCTCCCACAACTGTTGAAACAAACTCTAACACACGAGCGCCAAAAAAAAACGAACTTTTATTAAAGAGTACAACGGACAAAAACATTCAAGTTACAAGGCCAAGTTGTTACAGCGAGGTGCTACAAAAATTCCAAAGTATAATACAACTCTTTCAACGCTTTCTTGGGACAGGGACGTTCCGGTTTAGAGAAACGTGCGGGCGGTGCCGCTTTACCTCCGAGCTCGTCTCTACACCAACGAACCGAGATGCCTCCTCGGCGCTGCCTCTGATAGTGGCTCCATCCGAGGCTCCGCTAGACGAGATGGCCACGCCATTCTGAGCGTCGGCTGGGCTCCGACGAACGATAAGAGGACGAGTCGCGAGCTCATAAAAGGAGATCCCCCTCTCACTCTCCTTGCGGGTACACGAAGTGCTTCGGACGTTAATACTCACGGGCTGAGGTTTAAGGCCAGCGACTTTCTCTTCAAGTTCGACGATCCTATCCTTCAAAGTATCATCTTTCATCGACATCTTGAACCGAGGAAGCTTTGCCGAGCTTGCATCCCCGGCACAGTCAGCTATGATTCGGCGAAGGTTGGTCACTTCGATGCTTTTGTCGACCGTAACCCTCTTTAGCTGCTCAACCTTCGAAGCTAGCTCGTCGCGCTCGGCCAGCGCCGAGGTTAACTTATCCTCCTTCGCCGAGAGTTCTCCTTCGACTATCTGCAAGTGACGAATCTCAGCCAATAACTCGCTGTTCGTCTTCTCCACGTTGAATAACACCCTCCTAATTAACTCAATCTCACCCTCGAAATGAGCTTCGCGTGATTGCTTAAACAATTTCGTTCACCGCCGAGCCGCTGCGGCGTCCGAGCCGAGTCCGACGATCTGAAAAATCAAAGCATTTCATTGGAAGACAGGTTTCGAACCAAACACTTAGACAAATTTGAAAAGGAAACCTTTCATTCATATCAAAAAGAAGCGGTGGCCAGTCCGCTATAAGGCTTTACAAAAAAAAAAGGAGAGAAGAGGATTTATGCAAAAAAACAGGGAGATCAAGGATCCACCTGGGACGGCAGCTCGGTCACAGGCGCCTCGCCAGATGGTCCCTCGCCCCTGATGCCCCGGCTTGGGACTCGACCGCCACAATCTCGGGGTCGGCAGGCAACTCCCCGTCCTGCTGGTCACCCTCCTCCTCTTCTCCTTCCACCTCTTCGTCGGGCCACAGGCGATATCCCACTCTTTCGAAGCCGGGGACACGAGCCTCGACATGGTCAAGCGCTCTCGCATAGGACAGCTCCATGTTCCTAGCCATGTGCTTCTTTGCCTTGGCCTCAACCTCCTTCCTGGCCACCTCTGTCGCGGTGTCCCTCTCCACCTTCACTGCCTCCAGGGCCTTCGCCGATGCGGCTAGCTCCTCAGTAGCTTTAGCAACCTTGGCGACCTCTGCGGCGAGCTGCTCATTCGCCCGCTCCAAGGCCGTCTCAAGATCTGCAACCCTAGCCTCCAAGCCCTCCGTGCTGCGCTGCTCCGCCTCGAGCTACTTCACCGCCCTCGCCTTCTCCGCCCTGTCCTTGTCACAGAGGGCTTTCAGCTCCCTCTCCTGCTCGGCGAACTCCTGAACAAGATGGCCAAAGTGACAAGTGGCCTGCAATGAATGAGCGTTAGGTGGTTGTAAAAGCCAAGTTATGGACTTAAAGAAATTTTCAAAGGAAAATGCTTACCGACATGAGCGACCGAGCGATCTCGAAGGTATCGTCCCCGGTCGTCGCCCGCCTTCAGAGCGGCTCGGTCCTTTGGGGTCACGAGATGCTTGACGGCCTGCATGCACATCTGCGAATCACCAAGGAAGCCGTCGTGGTTCTTCACCCGCCAGTCGGGGACGAACAGCTTCTTATGGACCTCGGTCAAGATCTGCTCGGCCTGAGGCGTCAGAGGCGGGGCCTGCAGAGCCAGCGCTGCTGAAACCGAAAAGGTCTCACTGGCCGGGGCAGATGAGGCCGGAGCAGATGGGTCTACAAAGACGGCCACCGACGGAGACGGCGCCTGAGGTGCGGAGGTAGGGTCGGCAACTACTGAGGAGACCTTGGAAGGTCGGCCGGATGTGAGCCCGGTGCTCGGCTTCTTCCTCTCCCTACCATCGGCAACCTTACCCCGTTCGGCCATCATTCCCATAAAGTCCATCTTCGGCACCTCTGTATCAAGCAACGAAACCAAAAAACAACAAGTTAGGGGAAAAAAATGCAGCGAGATATCAGGAGCATACTCGAGTCAATCGGACTAAGGCTCGACCCGTGTAGCACCTCCTCAGTCATTCCTCTCCAGCTTAACATTGGGAGAGAAATGAGCTTCGCCGCCACCTCCTCCTCGTCCGCACTCAGCACCGGGTCGACCCTTGCAAACTTCGGCACCTCTTCCTTCCACCGAGTCGGGAAGCTCAACCTCGAGGGCCCCTTCAACAGAAAAAACTTCTCCTTCCAACCTTTTATCGAATCCGGATTCTCTCTGAGCTTAACGCCTCTCCGGGGTGACAAGTAGTAGCGAGGCTCAACCTTCGACATCCGGTTGATCCGATACAGACTCGGAGGATTACCACGTCTGGCTCGACCTCGGCGATGCAACACTACAGTAAGAAGACGAGCACGTGGCGCCAGGTGTTCGGCATAAATTGCACCGGTGCCAGACAGTACCAGTGGAGAACCTTCAACACGAAGGGATGCAGAGGGAAGCGCAAGCCGGCGCACAAAGAGTCAAAGTCGAACACGCACGTGTCCGGCGACAGTTCAGTGTTCGCTCACATCCCAGGGCCGGGGAGGATCAGACTGTATTCCGAAGGGATGGCAAACCCCTTTCTGATCCGGAGGAGGTCCCTCTCAGATAATACCAAAGCAAGGTCGTCCACCTCGGTGACCTCCCTCGGGGCGTTCTCCTCGTAAACTGCCGACCGACCAACGATCGCCTTCTTCAGCAGATCACCCTCGTACTGCCTAATGCCGGCATGACCGGACAGCACACCAGGGTACCGGCCCGACTCGGGGGCTCGTCTCTCAGGCTCCACGATCTCCTCGACTACGAGAGACCGAGCCACTACCTTCTTCTTCACGACCACAGACGACCCTACCACTTTCTTCCCCTTTCTCCGGCTCGCTACTTGACTTCTCTCCTCGGCACCACTATCTCTAGAGGACGATGCCTCACTTCCCAAGTTTACTCTTGACATCTCTAATAAATATCTAAGGCAAAAACACTGACCTTGAAGTGACGTAAACGTGGAAGTGACGTGCACGGTCAGAATGTTCTCGCCGAAAATTGCCTGGCCTACGCGACAGCCAACACCACCGCCTTGGAGCACAAATCACCTGCTAGCAGAGCGAAACTGAGAGTAAAAGTAAAAATTCAAAGTGAAAGCGAGAAATGAGCTAGGGGGTGAGGAGAGTGAGGACATAGCCAAGAGAGCGACGTTTAGGCTCTCTAGGCATTTAAGGGCCCACTAAGAGAAGGCAAAACGACAAATCAAAGAGTTGCGACATCCCAAGACAAGAACTCTTCGATTTGCTGAACTCCATCACTCGGCGACCAGCACCTCGTCGAGCCACCGAGCTACTAGGGCAGAGGGCGAGCTACCGAGCCGAGTGGACGGGGTATCCACCTCCACATATGGAGAAAAATTCAGCCGAACCAGTGTCGCCGTCGGATTGTCCCAAAATTCGCGTCAAAACTTGATGGACATCTCAGATCGCGCCACACCCACAAAACGACAAGATAACATTTTCTCGTGATCTGAACCCCGTCCTCGTGATCCGCACCGTGATGGATGCTCAGGATCGTGCCACGTGTTCCGTCCGAGCTGCTTGCCACCGGAGTGCATAGCCGAACTACCGAACAGTTTGGCTGAGCCACCGAGCTACTAGGACAGAGGGCGAGCTACCGAGCCGAAGTGGACGAGGTACCGACCTCCACATAGGGAGAAAAATTCAGCCAACCCAGTGTCACCATTGGATCGTCCCAAAATTCGCATCAAAACTTGACGGACGGCTCAGATCGCGCCACACCCACAAAACGACAAGATAACGTTTTCTCGTGATCTGAACCCCGTCCTCGTGATCCGCACCGTGATGGATGCTCAGGATCGTGCCACGTGTTCCGTCCAAGCTGCTTACCACCGGAGTGCATAGCCGAGCGACCGAACAGCTTGGCTGAGCCACCGAGCTACTTGGGCTGAGGGCGAGCTACCGAGCCGAGTGGACGAGGTACCGACCTCCACATATGGAGAAAAATTCAGCTGACCCAGTGTCGCCGTCGGATCGTCCCAAAATTCGTGTCAAAACTTGATGGACGGCTCAGATCGCGCCACGCCCACAAAACAACAAGATAACATTTTCTCGTGATCTGAACCCCGTCCTCGTAATCCGTGCCATGATGGACGCTCAGGATCATGCCACGTGTTTCGTCCGAGCTGCTTGCCACCGGAGTGCATAGCCCAGCTACCGAACAGCTTGGCTGAGCCACCGAGCTACTGGGACAGAGTGCGAGCTACCGAGCCGAGTGGACGAGGTACCGACCTCCACATATGGAGAAAAATTCAGCCGACCCAGTGTCGCCGTCGGATCGTCGCAAAATTCGTGTCAAAACTTGATGGACGGCTCAGATCGCGCCACGCCCACAAAACGACAAGATGACGTTTTCTCGTGATCTAAACCCCATCCTCGTGATTCGTACCTTGATGGATGCTCGGGATCGTGCCACGTAGCTCGGCAGATCCCAGCGCTCCAAGCCGAGCTGCCGAGGAGTCGAGCCGAGGTGCCGAGGTACCGACCTCCACATACGGAGAAAATACTCGCCGAGCTACCTAGGCCTTCTGATGCTCTAGAAATTCACACTCAACACTGATGTACGGCCCAGATCGTGCCACGACATAATTGGGTATTAAAAATTAATTTTTAATTATTAAAACCGTTTTATTTATTTAAAAATTACGAAAAAATGACTAAAAAATCGGGAAAATTAATTAAAAATTCTAGAAAATAATTATAAATTCGGAGAAACATTTTTGAGCCCCCGAGTAAATAATTATTGCCTAGAGTGGATGATTAAGACCCCCGAACGACGAATCAGCGCTTCGTAAAATTAAATAAGTGATCCAAAAAATGAGAAAAAAAACTCAGAAAAATCTAGAAAAATCACCAAAAATCCAGAAAGTTCTGAGGATATTCTTGGGCATTTTACAAGTCCAGAATAACACCGTTACACCCCGAGCAAGATCCGAACTCCCTTAAGAACACCGATAAAATCCCGTACGCCATTAGAACAACAAAACTACTCCTCGAAGACTGTAAAACTCAGTCTCTAGGAGTGGGGAGCTCGTGATACGGCTAAAAATGGGATTAAATCGAGGTCGTTCAAATTGGACACGAATCTTAAAGCTCAGGGGTAAACGGTAACTTCACCTACAAACGGGTCTGAAATGGAAACTGGGTCTTTCTTCAAGACCCAATAACCCACTAACGGATCCATCTCGACTGGGTGCGGGTTCCACCCCGTAGCAAACTCGGTCCAGCATGATGGAATTAGGGTTTCTGATTAATCCTAATCAACGGCCCTGATTCACATCTATCCTTTCACTGGGAATTAGGGATTACATTCCTTATCTAATCACGAGGATTACATTCCTAATTAGATCCCAGTGGCGGCTATATATACCCCCCATCCACCACCATTAAGAATTAATCAATCTTTTGCCAATTTACGCTCTCTCATAATCCTCCAGATTACTGACTTGAGCGTCGGAGGGTGCGTCGCCGGGATCTACCCCGGTGTTTCGCACTTTTTGCAGGTGAACGGCGGGAGTCAGCGGTCCAACTCCGGCGGAAGAACTTAAGGTTTGACTATTCAGTTTTCCTAAGAATCTACAAATACTATCTGTTTGCCCCCACACCAGAATCAGCGGTAACATCGGAGGAGAAGCACACGGAGCATCTGGCAGCAGTTTTGAGGAAGCTTCAGGAGCAGGAGTTGTATGCCAAGTTGTCCAAGTGCGATTTTTGGAAATCTGAACTGGCATTCCTAGGTCACATCCTTTCTAAGGAGGGAGTGGCAATTGATCCTCAGAAGATAGAGGCAGTGAGAGATTGGGCGAGGTCTACTATAGTGAAAGAAATTAGAAGTTTCCTTGGGCTAACTGGATATTACAGGAGATTTATCCAGGGCTATGCTCAGATAGCCGTGCCGCTCGCTGGTCTGACCGAGAAGAATGTGAACTTCAAGTGGACCGAACAGTGTGAGGCAAGCTTTCAGGAATTGAAAGAAAGGCTGACTACTGCACCCATTTTGGCTTTGCCTAGAGCAGGTGTTGAGTATGATGTCTACAGCGATGCTTCACATTGTGGGCTTGGTTGTGTCTTAATTCAAGAAGAGAAAGTAATCGCTTATGGGTCTAGGCAACTAAGATCGCATGAGAAAAATTATCCGACTCATGATCTGGAGTTGGCTGCGATTATCTTCGCCTTAAAGCAATGGAGATATTATGTGTATGGTGAGAAGCTGAACATGTACACAGACCATAAAAGCTTGAAGTACATCTATCTGTAGAAGGATTTGAACCTGAGGCAAAGGAGATGGCTGGAGGTACTTGAGGACATTCGTCCGGAGATTAAGTATCATCCTGGAAAGGCTAATGTTGTTGCTGATGCACTTAGCCGCAAGAGCAATCTGGCGAGTTTGATTACAACTCAGAGGCAGCTGGCAGAAGAGTTGGATCGGGCTGGTATTGAAGTTGTTCTGCAAGGCTTGGGATCATCTTTAGCTCAGTTGAGGCTTCAACCGATGCTGAATGGAAGGATTATTGCATGTCAGAAGGAAGATGCAGAGATTCAGAAGATGATGGAGCAGGTTGGTGCTGGCAAGTTGCCCAGATTTCAAATCAGGGACGAAGTGCTGTGGTTTGGAGAGAGGCTGTGTGTTCCAGATCAGTCGGACTTGAAAGAGAGTATTCCTCAGGAGGCACATGCGACTCTTTTGTCAATACACCCTGGGAGTACCAAGATGTACAAGGACATTAAACAGCATTTCTGGTAGTCAGGTTTGAAGCGGGATGTGACTGAATTTGTGTCGAGGTGTGATATTTGTCAACAAGTCAAAGCCTAGAATCAGAAACCTGGAGGTGTATTGCAACCGTTACATATTCTGGAATGGAAGTGGGATAACATCAGTATGGATTTCATCACGGGTTTGCCTAAGAGTTCTAAAGGCAATGATGCTATTTGGGTCATAGTCGATCGACTAACCAAGTCCGCTCACTTCCTAGCGATGAAACTCACTGCTTCGATGGACAAGTTGGCTGAGATGTATGTTGGCGAGATCGTCAGGCTTCAGGATGTTCCGTTGACCATTGTGTCTGATCGAGATGCGCGATTTACTTCGCATTTCTGGAGGAGTCTTCAGACCGCTTTGGGTACCAAGATAGATTTCAGCACTGTTTTCATCCCCAGACCGATGGGCAGACCGAGAGAGTCAACCGTATTCTTGAGTATATGCTTCGGTGTTGTGTACTAGACTTTGGAGGCAGTTGGGAAAGGTATTTACCTTTGGTAGAGTTTGCCTACAACAACAGTTTTTAGACTAGCATTGGGAAGGCACCGTACGAAGCTCTGTATAGCAGGAAGTGCCGGACGCCTGTTTGTGGGTTCAAAGTTGGGGAGCGTCAGATGTTTAGGGCCTGAGATTGTGCAGCAAACCTCTGAAAAGATTGATATGATTAGTAAGAGGTTGGTGGATGCTCAGCGTAGGCATGAAGGGACCTTGAGTTTGAGGTTGGTGACTTTGTCTTTCTGAAGGTATCACCTAGTAAAGGCGTGATCTGATTCGGCAAGGGTGGAAAGTTAGCCCCGAGGTTCATAAGCCCGTATAAGATGTTGAAAAGGATCGGAAAAACTGCTTACCAGCTTGAGTTACCGGAAGAGTTATCTCAGGTGCACAGTGTCTTTCATGTGTCTATGCGGAGAGGTTACATTCCAGATCCAGGTCATCATTTTCCCGAAGTGCCAGAGGGTTTGCAGTTAGATCTGAGTTACATTGAGCTTCCATTTGAGATTGTTGATCGTCGGGAGAAAGTCTTGATGAATAAGACGATACCGATGGTCAAGGTAATCTGGAGAAACCAGTTGGTTGAAGAGGCTACTTGGGAATCTGAGGAGAGGATGATGAAGGATCATCCTGAGCTCTTTGTTTGACAGTATTTTTTTTTTTATTGTGTTTTGTTTTCTCACTCTTTAATTGTAGTTCCGGGGACGGAACTATTCCAAAGAGGGAGTGTTGTAATACCCTAAACTTTCATTTTAATAAAAATTTGATTTTCACGTGTTGTACACGTGCAAATTTCATGTGTATATTATTTTTTTTATATATATATAAGATCTCATTTTTAGTATGAACAATTATTTTCCTTTATTTTTCTAAAAGCCTATTTCTAAAGCCTAAACACTATTTTATTTGTTTTAGCCCACTTTAATAAATTATTAATTTATTATCTTGGCCCGCGAGCCTAAGCCTACTAATTGTGAAGCCCACAAATTTAATAAATTAATTAAATGGTCACACTTATCATGTAAAGACAAATGGTGAACATTATGATTAATTAAAATTATACAAACTTCTAAATAGGGGTACTAGGTGACACGTGCAATGCACGTAGTGTGCAATGCACACTCTTTGGGGCCGGGATGTGCTAGGAGAGATGGGGAGTGTGGGTGTGTGTGCATGGGTGGTTACTTTGTGTGTGGGTGGTTGCTACAACTTCCTCTCCAATCGTAGCCCTCCATTCTATAACCATCCAACAAGTCCTAGCTCGCCAATCTACTCTAAAAATTAGTATAAATACCCCCCCTTCATACTTGTATTCTACATTAATAATCTATTGAAAGAAGAGATCATTATATAAGAGATATATATTAGTGTGTGAGTGTGAGTGTATGTGTGTACCCCATTGGAGGCCGGCCATCTCTACTTGGTGCTCTCGGTTTTCTGGCAAGGAGCAAGGGAAGGAGTTCGTCGCACCGCGATCTAGGAGGAGGAGGCACTCTCTCGCATTCTAGGAGGCTCTAGGGAATTTTCTTAATTGGTTTTCTTCAAAAGGTGGGTGTTTCTCATGACTTCTAGAGTAGAAATCATGCTAGGGAATGAAATTGAATTGTTATTATAAGCTACTAGTTAAAATGAAATGCATGCTCGCCTAATTAGAAGAGAATTGATAATTAGCAAATGTGTGTTGTTTGATTACTAGATTTATTAACAATGAGTAAAAGTATATGTTCTCATTGTTATAAACATTAGAATGCATGTTGATTATGTTTAAATTGCAATTATGTGAAATTCGCTAGTAAGAAATTGAACTATGTTTATTGATTAAAAATGCTAGAGTAGAATAGTGTGTTAAAGTTGAATTGATTGAATCGATTGTTAATAGATGTAACGAAATTCCCTATTGCGATATTTATCATGTGAAAGATTGAATAAATGAAAAAGAATGTCCTTTTGCATACGAATAATTGAATGTATCATGTGTAGATTTATTAAAAATGGAAGTCTTTACCCAATTATAAAGTTGATTTTGTGCTCCAAAAAAATACCTTAGTTATCAAAATACCATAGTAGTAAATTATGTGTGAAATCATCTTTAATTATGAACAATTATGTATTAGTTTTCAAATGTCGAAATAGTGTTCATAAAATGCAAACTAAGGCTAAATACACGTTTTAAAAGAGGAAAAAATATCTTTAAATATACTGGCTGTTGTTAAATTAAATGTATTTTATTTCTGGACATTATTGTTTTCAAAAGAGGAGAAAAAGAGACAAACTCGTTTTTGAGAAATTTTTAAAGTATAGCTTGAAGAGAGAATTAAGATCAAAACTTATTTTTTACCTTCAAATCGATATGTCCACCTAGACCAACGGGACGGAAGAGACTTGGGTTCGCTACAGTAATCAGAGGTCTCGAGTTCGATACCCCGAAGCTGTGTTTTATTTTGTTGTTTTTGTTAAAAATCCAAATCGCCGAGAACAGAACACATAGGGCTTTTAATCCCTAGTTAAATCGATGGGCGGCTGTGGCACTTTGGTCTTGTGTGCTGTCTGCCTTACCGCTGGTCGCTGGTTCGAATCTTGGTGGGTTTGGAGTTTAGAAAAAAAAAATGTTTTTTTTCGAGATTTTGAATTAAAATGGACTTTTAAAATAGAATAAAAATCAAAAAAAATTAGGGATTAAATTCTATAAATTGGAACTTATTAGGAAATATTTATACCACTTTTGATGAAGTGTGAATAAGAAATTTGTGTTTTTGGCAATAAAGGACTCATTTTTGAAATTAAATTACTCTTTTAAACAAAAGAAAAATAAATGAAATATTTTGAGTTATAAAAGATGAATTTTTGAAATTTGTGACTAGCGTGATTAAATGGAATTATAAAAATGTGTTGTAGTAAGATTGAGAATGATGAATAATAGATTTGTGGAATATATGAAATTGTTGGTGACTATTAAGTGAAATTTATTCATGCACATGGATTGCACGTGAAGTTGAATTATTGAATGTGATGAATTATGAAAGATATGAATACATGAATACTATACTATTGAAATATGAGTTGTGATTAATCATGAAAAGATCTTATGAGTATGACATTGTAATTATGAGTTGAAATTAAGAAATAGGGTATAGCCAAGCCTTATACCGGCAAAGAAAGAATTGTGAAATGATATTTTGAAATGAGAAGACCAAGGTTGGGTCATGTGAAATTAAATGAATAAGACCGGTATAGTAAAAGTGCTACACTCTAAGAGTTGATTTTATTCATGATTCAATTAAATTAAGGATTAGATATATAGTGAAGATGTGATGAAAGTAAGAGAAAAACACTGAGTATGAGGGCCATTGGATTGGCGGCGTGAGAGTATTCACAGGATGTCCCATGATGAGTCATGATAGGGCATGGATACTGCTCCAGAGTACCGTCCCGGTGGCGACGCTCGTGGGGTGTTTGACGACTGTGGGTGGTGTCATGTCTGTGATAGGAGCTGAATTATCACAGGATGCCTTCATGATGAGTCATGTGTCAGTGCGTTAGGATTCCCTCCAGGGTGCCTAGACATGAGTTCGTAGGTCAGAAAACATATAGGATACTTACCGTAGTTACAGTAGTAGATTAAGTCATTGCGTGGGATTGAACCCTACAAGATGAAGAACGGTTTAGGGCTTGCCCTCGGACCTATGTAGTATGGGCTGCATAAACTTTGAACAAGTGCGCATTAGTGTCATATAATACAAATAATTGCATTAAGGACTAAGTGCACATTCACGACATGACATCAATAGGATAGTCCATTTAGATTTGTTTGTGACAAGTTTGTGTTTGTTAAGAAATGAGAATCGTTATACTATTTCCGGCATAGTGAGGATAGTCGTGTATAATATTTCGTCAGTTGAATGAACTGACGCGCCCACAGTTTTATATGCAGGGTAAAGATGCTTGACAATTGAAGTATACATGCTGCGCAAGACTATTTTAAATGTTGTTTCGTGTAATTCATTGTAATATTGCTTTCGTTGTGATAATGTACAAGTGTAATGTAACTCTGATAAAAGAAAAGTTTTTATTTCCTTGTAAAATTTTTCGAAGGAAGTGTAAAGATCCTGTGGAACTCGAATTCAGTTATATTTTGGAATTCGGGGTGTTACACAGCTGAAGCAATTTACAGTAATTACATGAAAATGTACACATTTAAATCAATCTTGGAGCAGCATGTATACTTCAATTTGTTAAGCTCTTTACCTTGCATGTAAAACTGTGGGCGCGTCAGTTCATTCGACCGACGAAATATTATACACGGTCATTCTCTCTATGCCAGAAACAGTATAACGATTTTCCATACTTAAACAAGCACAAACTTGATCACAAGACAAACTATAAGGGACTATCCTATTGATGTCGTGTTGTGATGTGCACTTAGTCCTTAATGCAGTTGTTTATATTATATGACACTAATGCGCACTTGTTCAGAGTCTATGCAGCCCATGCTACATAGGTCCGAGGGCAAGCCCTTAATCGTTCTTCATCATGTAGGGTTCAATCCCTCGCCAAGACTTAATCTACTACTGTAACTACGGTAAGTATCTTAGGCATTCTATGAACAACGAACTCACATCTAGGCGCCCTAGAGAGAATCCCAACGCACTGACACATAACTCATCATGCAGGCATCCTGTGGTAATTCACCTCCTACCATAAACGTGACACCACCCGCAGTCATTAGATCACCCCATAAGCATCGCCATCGGGACGATACTCTGGAGTAGTATCCACGTCCTAATCATGACGCATCATGGGACATCCTGTGAATACTCTCCCGCCGCCAATCCAATGGCCCCCATACTCATGTTTGTCTCTTACATTCATCACATCTTCACTATGTATCTAGTCCTTAATTTAATTGAATCATGAACAAAATCAATCTCTTAGGGTTAGCACTTCCACTATACCAGTCTTATTCAATCATTTCTCATGACCCAAATCTTGGTCTTTTCATTTCAAATTTCATCTCAACATTTCTTTTATTGCCGGTATAAGGCTTAGCTACACCCTAGTTTTTAATTTCAACTCATAATTACAACACCGAGTTTTTCATACTCATAAGATCTTTTCCCATGATTAACAACAATTTTCCTTTTCATGTTCATAGCATTTGTATATTCATATTCATAATATCCTTCATAACTCATCATGTCATTAAAATTCCAATTTCATGTACAATGTCATGCATAAACAAAGAAATTCAAACTGTCATATTCAATAGTTCATTCTTTCCACATAATTCCCTTATTCTCATTTTATCGATACTAAATCTAACATTCGTACTTTTATTTTTCTTTCATTATCAAAACTCTTTTCAAATCATCTTTTAATCAATACATTTTTCTTTATCCAAAGACAATTTAAGCTAACAATTTATAGTAAGTTCTTTCTTGCAAAAATAGTCTCAAATATACTAGGCCAAAGGTTATAGAAAATTATCTCATGAAAAGTGGATATCATTTGAACTTCAGGGCAGTCGACTATCAAAACATAGCCAGTCGGCTGTTCTACAAAAATTTAAAACTCGAAGATAAATACTAAGGGCAGTCGACTGTTACAATAAATTCGGTCGACTGTTCTGCAAAGATTTTAAAACTCGAAAACCAATAATCAGGGCAGTCGACTGTTATAATACAGTCGGTCGACTGTTCTGCAACTAGAATCCGAAATTTATTACCTGACAGTCGAATGTTGACTCTAATTCGGTCGAATGTCGATTGCACCAGGTTACAATGTAGGGTAGATCATGGATAAATTTTTGACATTAAAACAAGTATTTTCACTCTACTTTGTATTCTATGTTTACAAATTGCAAAATTCCACTTAAACAAATCCTCTACTCAACTCCTTACATTAAGACTTTATTAAACAAGTGTAAAATTTCTGTTTTTCCCTCGTTGTTCACAATACTTATAATCAAGGTTGCACTCCTTGAGCAAATAATACAATGGTTCAATAAGCGCAAAATTTAGCAATTCATCTACTAACCAATACATGAATATTTTTCTATAATTACATGGTTCTAATTCCATAATTTCATGGCAATAAATGAATTTAACTACATTAGACATGAATTATAACCAATAGCACACAATTCATCAAGCATTTACTCATTCGTCTAGCAAGTCCTTTTTAAAGTCAACAAGTAATTATCTTATTAGTTCTTTTAGCATGCATATATATCAAAATCTCTAGCATGATGTCTAACATTAGAAGTATAGAAAAACACCCACCTATTTGAAGAAAGTACTAAAAAACTCCTAGAATCTCCTTGAACGCACGAGCGGTCCTTCTCCTCCTAGAATGAGCCACCACAAAGTTCCTCCTCCTTGCACTTGGTGAAACCGAGCCTCTCCTTTGCCGTGGGTTGTAGTAGCCGGCCTCCAAAAGAACACAGACACCTAAAGCACTCAATCTTTTTACTCTCTCTCAATCTTTTACTCTCCTATATAGTTTTCTTTCTTTCAAAATAAATTTCTTAGTGTTGTATGCATAAAAGGGATGGGTATTTATACTAGTTTTATTGTGAAATGGAGGGCTAGGATTGCATAAGATGGTTGTAGATAGATGGCTAGGATACAATGGGAAGTTGTAACAACCACCCATGAACACAAAAACTACCACTCCACTAATCCACCCCCCCACTCTCTCTCTCATGCAATCCGGCCACGGAGGGTGTGCAAAGCACACACGTACAAACATGTGTCCCAACTAGGGTCCCCCTAATTAAAGTTGTACATTATAAATTAATTAATTGTCTACAAAAATGTGTCTACATGACAAGTTGTTTAAAAGAGTAATTAATTCATGGGCTTTAAAAATAGTGGGCTTTTAGAAATAAATAATTAATTTATTAGGTTGGGCTTTATTTAGAAAACAAATTTAGGCTTCTTAAAATGGGATTAAAAGAAAAGAGAAGGAAAGAAATTAATTATTTGCTCATGCTATATAAAAATCATTCATGCGAAAATATTTTTTACACAAATTTGCACGTGCACAACACGTAAAATCAACAATCTCACATTTAATAAAAATTTCAGGGTATTACAAGGCCCCCGTCCCTGACAACTTCAAGCCTCCACACTTCGAGACTTATACCTGAGAGTCAGACCCCGCAGATCACATTAAGAGTTTCAAAACTCTCATAATGATCCATCATGCATCCGATGCCCTCTTCTCCAAGACCTTCCCGGCCACGCTCAAGGGGCCCGCTCGGGAGTGGTATTCCCAACTTGCACTGGCATCCATCTTCTCCTTCGACCAGTTCGAAGGCCCCTTCCTCACACATTTCGTGAGCAGTCACTGCTCCGAGAAGACGAGCACCTCACTGTTCTTCCTCAGCCAAAAAAAGGGCGAACGGCTGAGGGACTATGTCAAGCGGTTCATCGCAGAAGCCAGGTCCATCGCCTCCCTGGATCAGTCGATAGCTTCAGCTGCCTTCCAATCCAATGTCATCAACCCCGACCTCAGGGCATCCCTGGCTAAGAAGCCTCCTCGAAACTTCTCCGAGCTGAAGAGGCTCTCAATCGCCCCACTCTGGAGAGGTCGTCTTCCGGGAACAAACGGAAGGCTGCAGAGGAAGACGGAGCTAAGAAGCTCCAAAAGGATAATGGAGGTCAGTGGTGCCCTCTCCCCCACTTTGAGAAGTTCACTCCACTCAATGTGAGTGTCTCTGCCATCCTGATGAAGATTGGGAACGAAGGTCTCCTGCCGCCACCTCCGAAGATGAACACCCCCGGGAAGAAGAGAAACCAGAACAAGTGGTGTCGCTTCTACCGGGACCATGGGCACGACACTGATGATTATCGAGCCCTGAAGGACGAGATCGAGGCCCTCATCCAAAGGGGGCAGCTCGCTCGATTCGTAAGAAGGGACAGAGCTGATCCGCCTCCACCACCCAGGGGGCTAACAAGCAGACAGAACAGCGCATGGAGGCCCTAAATGTCGAAGCAGAGGCCATCTTGCACCTTATACATGGAGGCCCAATGAGGGGAGATTCTAACTCCTCCCAAAAAAGCCTTCGTTACGGAAGTCAACTCCGTGCAGAGCCATCCTCCCTCCAAGGGCCTCGGAGTCCCTGTCACGTTCTCCGATAGAGACTTGGAAGAAGTTCGCACCCCCCACTATGATGCCCTCGTCATTAACCTCCGGATGGCCAACTTCGACGTATGTCGAATCTTGGTGAATAATGGAAGCTCGGTCAACATCCACTTCTCGGAGGCATTCAAGGGCCTCCAGCTATCAAGGGACTGGCTCAAGCTAGCTAGCTACACCCTTTATGGGTTCACCAGGGGTGCCGGTGACGAACGAGGGAGTTACAATTCTTGACGTCACTGCTTGCAAAACCCCGGTCACCCGTACAGAGCCGATGGATTTTATGGTGGTGGATGTGAAGGCCGCCTACAATGTTATCCTGGGCCGACCAGGTCTGGTCGCCCACCAAGCTATCCCTTCGGTCTACCACATGAAGATAAAGTTCCCCACTCCTGCAGGGGTAGGAGAAGTGAGAGGTAGTCAGGAGGTGGCTTGCAAGTACTATATAACCTCAATGGGAGGCCCGGTTATCTCCCTAGAAGCCCTCGAGCTCCCACCAGAGAGTAGCCTAGACCATCTCCGAATAAGTGGACGAACTAGAAGAAGTGGCCTTCTCAGAGGAAGATGTCACCAAGATGTTCCGGGTCAGCAAGGCACTTTCCCCCTCCATCAAAGAAGATATCTCCCACTGCATAAGGGAGAACCGCGCTCTCTTCACCAGGACCGCGGCCGATATACCTGGAATCTCTGAGGAGCTCCTAATGCACCACGTCAACATTGCCCCGAGTGTCAAGCCCGTTCAGCAGAAGTGACGCAAGTTCGCTCCCGAGCGTCAACAGGCGATCAAGGAAGAAGTCGAAAAACTCCTGAATGCCGGATTCATCCAGGAGGTGAACTATCCCGAGTGGCTATCCAATGGGGTGATGGTCAAGAAAGCCAACGGGAGATGGAGGATTTGCATCGAATTCACCGATTTCAATAAGGCGTGCCGGAAGGACCCTTTTCCCCTTTCCAGCATCAACGCCCTGATCGATGCGACCGTCGGGCACGAGCTCCTCAGTTTAATGGATGCTTTCTTGGGGTACAACCAGATTCGGATGTTCCCTTCTGACATCCCGAACACCTCGTTCGTGATAGATCAGGGCATGTATTGCTACCGGGTTATGCTGTTTGGCTTGAAGAATGCAGAAGCTACTTATCTGCGCCTCGTGAACAGGATCTTCCGAGACCAGATTGGCCGAAACATGGAAGTCTTGTAGACGACATGTTGGTCAAGAGCACCCAAGGGCAGGAGCATGTTCTCGACCTCCAAGAACCCTTCGGGGTGCTCAAGAGGCACAATATGACGCTGAATCCGAACAAGTGTGCTTTCGGAGTCTCATCCGACAAGTTCTTGGGGTTCATGGTCAGCCAGAGGGGTATAAAGGCCAACCCCGAGAAGATCCAGGCCATTCTCAAAATGGCTTCCCCATCCAGTGTTAAAGATGTACAGAGGATCACTGGGTGCCTCGCGGTAATTAGGCGATTCCTCTCCAAGTCCGGGGAGAAGTGCCTCCCCTTCTTCAAGGCTCTCAGGGGGGCTAAAGGCTTCGAATAGGGGGCAACAGCAACAAGAGTCCTTCGACCAGCTCAAGGCATACTTAGCTAACCCCTCACTCTTGAGAAAGCCAGAGCCTGAGGAGGTCCTCTACCTATATCTCGCCGCTTCGGAGCAGACCCTCAGCACGGTCCTTGTAAGAGAGAAGGATAGAATACAGAGACCCATCTATTTTGTGAGTAAGGTCTTCCGGGACGCTGAACTCCATTACCCGAAGCTGGAGAAGATGGCTCTTGCCTTGGTTACGGCGGCCTGAAAGCAACGCCCCTACTTCCAGTCTTATACGGTGGTCGTTCTTACCGACCAGCCGCTCAAACAAGTTCTCCACAAACTCGAGACCTCCGAGTGCCTTATGAATTGGTCCATCGAGCTACATGACATCAGCTACCAACCCAGAACGACAATCAAGGCCCAAGCTCTGGCAGAATCCATTGTGGAGAGCACCATCCCCGACCCTTGCGAGTCATCTACCGACCCCCTGGTCTGGACCGTTTATGTGGATGGGGTTGGCGTCATCTTGACCGGCCCAAATGCTTTTGTCCTCCAATACTCCCTCTGCCTAAACTTCCTTGCATCAAACAACAAAGCAGAATTTGAGGCCCTCATAGCAGGGCTCTGTATGGCTCGCAAAGTAGAGGCCAAGCACGTCAGAGTCTTCAGTGATTCGCAGTTGGTCATCAACCAAGTGTCAGGGGAACACGTGGCAAGGGACGAGCGTATGGCCAAGTACTTGGCGAAGGTTAAGGAGCTACTAACCTTATTCGAAGACGTTCAACTCCAGCGGGTACCTCGTGAGGAAAATGCACAGGCGGACGCTCTCTCAAAGCTCGCCTCCTCGTCCATCCAAGGTCTAGAATGGACCATCTTGATAGAGGTCCTCCTCAGACCAAGTATTGATGAAGATAGCCCGGAGCCGATGGAAGCCTACCCCCTAACACTTGGGGAGAACTGGATGAAGCCCCTCCTCGAGTACCTTCGAGACGGAGTCCTTCCCGAATACCTGAAAGAGGCGAAGAGGATCAGGACACGAGACGAGCGGTACACACTCCTTGACGGGGTCATGTACAAACGCTCTTACACTCAGATTGACGGCCGACCCTATCTGAGGTGCCTCTCCCCAGAGGAAGCACTCTATGTCTTAAAGGAGGCCGATGATGGTCTGTGTGGTGCGCACTTGGGAGCGAGATCCCTCACCTGTAAACTCTTAAATTACGGCTACTTCTGGCCCACACTACTGAGTGACTCTGAGGAGTACGTCCACCAGTGCGACTCCTGCCAGAAATTTGCCCCGATCCGTCCCCTGCCTCAAGAACAACTCACCTCCTTGGCGAGTCCAATCCCTTTTGCAATGTAGGGGATGGATTTGCTCGGACCCTTCCTTCCAGCACCGGGCCCGCTGAAGTTCTTAGTCGTGGCGATAGACTACTTTGCAAAATGGATCGAGGCTAAACCTCTTTCGACGATTACCAAGCACAAGGTCCAGAAGTTCTTTTGGAAGAACATCGTTTTCCAGTTCGGGGTACCCCGCATCCTCGTAACCGACTACGGGACTCAATTTGCGGGAGCAACATTTCACAACTTCTGCGCCGACCTCGGCATCCAGCAGCGGTTCTCCTTGATAGCCTACCCTCAGTCTAATGGTCAAGCGGAGAATGCCAATCGACAGATACTCTCCGGTCTGAAGAAGAGGCTCGATAAGTCCACCAAGGGGTTGTGGGCCGAGCAGCTTCCCAATGTGCTCTGGAACTATCGCACCACCAAGAGAGCTCTGACAGGGTAGTCCCCCTTCAACCTCACCTATGGTTCCGAAGCCCTCATCCCCTTAGAAGTGAAGCACAGAATGCGAACCAACTTCGCAACTGCTTAGACCTCATAGACGAGGTCCGTGAGAGAGCTTCCATTCGACAAGAGACCTACCACCGTAGGATCACTCAGTCTTACAACAAGAAGGTACGGCTAGGTAATCTTAAAGAGGGAGACCTAGTACTTCGGAAGTTGTCGATCTCCAATCCGAGCAAAAATGGCAAGTTGGCACCCAATTGGGAAGGACCGTATAGGGTCTCCAGAGTTATTCGCCCAGGAGGCGCGTATCAACTCGAAGACCCGGACGACAGAAGAATACCGAGGACATGGAATGCAGAGCACTTGATGAAGTACCAAGAGGGTGTCTAAACACCGCTCCAAGCAACTTTCCCAAGAGCGTTCCATAAAACATGTCAAAAGTTTTATTTTGTATTTTCTTTATCAAAGTGTAAGAGTGGATCTCAACTTAGAATCGGCCGCCTAATTGTTTTCAATAAAAGCCATCTTTCCCCGCAAGTTTTCTATTTTTAAGCAGTCTAATTTTACTTACAAAAAAAATTTGCATTAAAACGGCACGCTCGGAGTCCAACACTTGGTTCGACTCCACTTCAAATACTTGATTTTAAGTGAGTACGAAGTGGTTCACCATTCAAAATTGCTCCCACAACTGCTAAAATTCTTCAAACGACATGCTTGGAGTCCAACACTTGGTCCGAATCTGCTTCAATTACTTGCTTCTAAGCAGTACGAAGCAGATCACCATTCGGAATTGCTCCTATAGCTGTTAATATTTTATAAACGACGCGCTTGGAGTCCAACACTTGGTTCGACTCTGTTTCAACTACTTACTTCGAAGCGAGTATGAAGCGGATCACCATTCAGAATTTCTCCTACAGCTGTTGATATTCTCTAAACAAAAAAGTTCGGAGTCCAACACTTGGTTCGACGCAACTTTTGCTACTTGCGAACAAGTGAGTACAAAGTGGCCCACCATTCGGAATTTCTCCTACAACCATTGACAAATGCAAACACTAGCAAAACACACAAGTTCACAAAACAAGTACTATTTCATTAAAGTTTGAGTTACAAGTCTAATCACAGACCAACGACTCATCTTTACATCAAGATATAATACTTGCGAAACCAAGATTACAAGATTATAGAAAGCTACTTCAGCCCCTCCTAGGGGCGGGGATACTTTTGTTAAGAGACATGCATGGGTAACGAAGGCCGTGCTGCCGATGCCCTACTTCGACGGACGTCCCTAGGCCGGCGAGCTGAGAAGCATCGTCCGCACCCGATCTAATGGTGGCCCTAACAGAGGCTCCGCTCGACGAAGCTGCCACCCCACCTTGCGCATCTCTGGGGTCTCGATGTATAGGGGGCAAGCGAAGCACAAGCTCGTGGAACGTTATCCCCCTATCATACTCCTCCCGAGTGCAAGAGGTAGTTCTGACATTGCTTCCCTCAGATCACCGTCAAAGACGAGCATTCTCCGCCTCAAGCTCGACAATTCGCTCTTCAACCGAGTCGTCCATCATAATTATCTTCAAATACGACAGTCGCATCGAGCCCGCACCACAAGAGGCATCGGTGATTGTCTGCCAAAGATGAGCAACCTCCATGCTCTTATTGAGAGTTACCTTCTTCAGTTCGTCCCTCTCCGCTGTCGCCTTAGACAGAGAGCGACAAAGGTGCTTAAGTCTCAAGCCGAGGCTAACAGACATCGACGGACACACTTCATCGCCTTCTGGGGTCGTCTCGTTTATCCTCTCTTCTAATCGTCTCCTCTCCATGTCACGACGAATTAAGATCAATCTCAGATGACTCAGCTCCCACTCCACTTTACGAAGCCGCTCTTGGTTCCTAGTGAGTCCCAACTTAGCGATGCCGAGCTCTGCGCGAAGACGGGTGGCGCTGCTATCCTGAAGGAGGTGAACAAAAGAGGCAAATGTCTTAGGACCTAAAAGCAAGTCCACGAAGATAACCAAAACTATGAGGCAACCCAAAAACGAGACAAACATGGGTTTGAAACTTCACTAACACTTGTTCAAAAAGATTCTTTTAGTGAGTAATCAAAGAGTACAAGTGGTGGCCAGTTCGCGGTTTGGCACTACATAGTCGAAAAACAAAAAAGAAGCAAAATACAAGACAAATCAAGGGTCGCCCTCTTTCGCGCGATCCAACACTGAAGATGCCTCCTCAGGGGCCACGATAGCCAGGGGTGTAGCCTCCGACAGGGCGCCATCCTCGGCTTCAGTGCCTCCGACCTCGACCTCCTCGTCCTCTTATTCTTCTCCTTCGCCCTCCTTGTCCCCTTCCGAGATGTCGTCGAACCCGGGGATGGGGCCCAGAAAGAGATGCCAGCCAGCACAGTCCACTTTAGGGAACTTCTCCCTCACCTGATCGATGGCTCGAGCATGCACCTTCGCCATGTTCAAGATGAGGAACCCCTGTGCCTTCTCCATGGCCTGCTCCGCAGCCATCTTCACTGCCTCTAGCTTCGCCAAGGCCACTGCATCAGCCTTGTCCTTAGCTGCCTCCTCTGCAGCCTTAAGGAGCCAAGCATTGTCAGCCTCCAGCTTGGCGACCATGGCTTCAAGGTGCCCCAATCTCGAGTTCTTTGACTCGGCTTCAAGCCTCACCTGCTCGAGGTCCTTGGTGACTCGGATGTTCTCCACTCGAGCCTTGTCTACCTCCAGCTTCAGCTCCTTCTCCTGGTTGGCCATCTTCTCCATCAGATAACCAAAGTGGCAAGTAATCTGAGGGGAGTAGAACTTGTGTTATAAACAAAAAAAGGGGGGGGTGGAGAGACTAAGTGCTCAACTGTCTTCAAAACTCACGGACATCGCCGAACGAGCGACCTCAAGCGCATTGTCTCCCATGCTCCCCATCTCCATGGCTGCTTTGTCCTTCGGCATTGCAAGATGCAGAATTGCCTGTATGCACGTCGACGAGTCTCCTAGGAACCCATCGAGCTTGCGGACCTGCCAGTCCAGGACAAATATCTTCTTGTGTTCCTCAGTTAAGAACACCTCGGCATCAGCGGTTAGTGGCAGGGCTTCCAGACCTAAGGCTGTCGATAGGGGGTAGACCCCCGTGTCGGTAGAGGTCGACACCACCACTGGGGTCAACGGCTTCGGAGCCAATGGCCACCTCGCCAAGTGCTCCACGATGGTACGATGCGCCTTTACCCCCGGCGAGGTCACCTTCGAAGCAACTCTCTTCCTCTTCTTCGGGGCTTTGCTACCCAGGGCACCCCTCATCGTCAACAAGTCGTCGAAGTCCATAAACTCTGCAAGAAGAGAGAAGGAAAACAGTTAGAAAATATGGCCTACTTTGCAACTAGCGCCGATCCAAAATATTAAAAAAAAAAAGACAAATATAGCAAAACCATACTGGGTACTGGGGTTTATCGAGCTAAGCCCACCCCCCCCCCCCCCGGAAGAGCACCTCCTCGGTAAGGTCCCTCCAATCAAACTTCGGGCGATCGAGTAGCGTCTGAACCATGTCCTCTTCTTCAGAACCAAGTGTCGGACACTTCTTGACTCTCTTCGAGACCGCAGCTACCCAAGTTGTAGGGATCTCCCAAGAGCCCGGACTTCGAATTAAGAAGTATTTATCCCTCCAATTATTTATTGAGTCCAGACAGCTTACCAACTTCACCCCATACCTCGGCGCAAAATAGAAACGATACTCCATCTTGTGATGTTGGTGAATCCGGTACACTGTCCGGAGAATGCTCAACCTCGGTGCAAAGTCGGCCGCTTGGCAGTGCTAGATAAATCTGTTGATCAGTCGCCACATGTTCGGCATGTACTGAACAGGGCTGATGCGGAACCACCTCAGCACTTCAACGATGAAGGAGTGGAGTGGGAGCCGAACCCCTACCAAGAACGTGTCGGCAGGCCAGAAGCACATGTCAACTGGCATCGGAGAGTTGGACCTCACTCCCGCCCTAAGAAGCATTAGGTTGTACTCCCTCGAAATTTGGAAGCATTCCCGAATCCGTCCCAAGTCCTCCTCGGTGAGGATAGAAACCGTCTCATCTGCCTCCGTCATCTCTCTAGCTTCGTTTTCCTCAAAGTTGCGACCCATCCCATACATAATCCACTCCGCCTGGTCCTCCAGAATTTCTCGAACCCTCTGTAGTCCGGTTAGCACCCCTGGCAACCTTCCAAACTCTCCCATTCTCCGCTCCTCCTCAACCCTCGTCTCCAATTACCGAAGCAGGCTCTACTATGGTGTTGCTCTTATCTTTTAGGAGGACCTGACTAGAGGAGGCCTCGGCGGCAGGAGGAAGGGAGAGCTCCTGCCTTACGGGGTCGATAGACATTCTCTAAAGGAAGGAAATAAGCTAAGTATAGAATTACCTTGAATTGACAGCAACGGTCGAAAAACACACCGAAGCACTGTAAAAACTCGCTGGAAGCTCTCGCTAGTGAAAAGTCTCGCCTGAGTAAAAAAAGAGAATATATGGCAAATGAGAGTGAGGGCGGAGAATTATAGAGATTGGGGTAGTTGGCGCACTTCCCAAGGATAAAAGGCCCCCAACAGTGCAAAGGCCTGGCCCATTCAGTAGGAACGAAAAAAATATATCTGAGCAACTCAAGAGAAGTACGAAATGGCCACGTGTCACTCACGTATTCGTTCCCGAAGCCGTTTGCCATCGACGTCCAAATGCAAACAATTGCGTTGACTGGTCAACGGCAAAAGGGACCCACTGGCCACATGTCGCCTCTCCCATTCGTCCCCGAAGTTGTTTACCACCGACGTCCGCACGCAAACAATTGTGTTTACTGGTCAACGGCGAAAGGGACCCACTGGCCACGTGTCGCTCTCCCATTCGTGCCCAAAGTCATTTTCTACCGACGTCCACATGCAAACAAATGCATTGACTGGTTAACGGTGACAGGGACCCACTGGCCACGTGTCGCTCTCCTATTCATCCCCGAAGTCGTCTGCCACCGACGTCCAAATGCAAACAATTGCGTTGACTGGTCAATGGTGAAAGGGACCCACTGGCCACGTGTCGCTCTCCAATTCATCCTCGAAGTCGTTTGCTACCGACATTCACATGCAAACAATTGCGTTGACTGGTCAACGATGATAGGGACCCACTGGCCACGTGTCGCTCTCCCATTCGTCCCCGAAGTCATTCGCCACCGACATCCAAATGCAAACAATTGCGTTGACTGGTCAACGGTGAAAAGGACCCATTGGCCACGTGTCACTCCCTTTCTCGTCCTCGAGGTCGACTGCCACCGACGGCCAAAACATGAAGAAATAGGGGCCCACATGCCACGTGTCGATCCCCTAGACTTCGGCAGGATTTCCGAAGTTGTTTGCCACCGACGTCCAAAACGCGAAGAAACAGGGGCCCACGTGCCACGTGTCGCTCCCCTAGACTTCGGCGAGCATCCCGAGGTCGGTTGCCACTGACCTTCAAACGGGCAAAATTCGCCCTCTTCACAGTCGTCGGATCACTCCGAAAAGCGCGCCACAGTATGATCAACATTTCAGATTGCGCCACGTCGATTTTATTTGATAAATCCTTTTATTTTAATTATAAATTCAAATTAATTATTTTAAAAGAGCAAAAAATAATTTAAAATTCAAGAAAATTAATTAAAAATTCTAAAAAATAATTATAAATTCAGGAAAATTTTGGAGCTCCTGAGTAAGTAATTATTTATTAGATTAATTAATTGATATTTCTTTAAGACAAATTGTTGCTTCGCAAAATTAAATAACTGATCCGAATAATAGTTAAAAACTTTGGAAAAATCACTAAAAAACTTGCAGAGCCCAAGAACGATTCTGAGCATGCCACCAGCTTAGAAAAGCATCGTTACACCTCAAGGAAGGCCCGAAACCACTTTTTGAACTCCGATAAAACTCCGTACGCCATTAAAACAGTAAAACTACTCCTCAAAGGCTGATTAAATTCAGTCTTCGGGTGCGGGGGGCTCGTGATATGGCTAAAAATGGGGTTAAATCAGAACCGTTCAAATTGGGCACGAATCTTAAAGTTACAGGGGCAAGATGGTAATTTCAGCTATGGACGGGTCCGAATTGGGAATCGGGTCTCTCCTCTTGGACCCGCTTACCCGTGAACGGATCTATTCAAATTGAGAACAGGTCACAACCCGTTAAGGACTAGTTCAACGGGATATGAGAAAATCCTGGTTCGTCCTTATCTACTGGAGGTGGTTTTAACCACTTCTATCCAATCACACCGGGAAGTAGGGATTCATTCTTATCCCAAAGCAGATCCCCACCGTGACTATAAATACACCCCTACCTCCTACCATTACAAGGTGATCACACTTTGTCTACCTAAGCTCTTTCCCTTTCTTTTTCGAGTATTGACAAGAGCATCGGAGGGTTCGTCGCTAGGATCTATCCCGATGTTTCGAACATTTGTGCAGGTGCACCGGAGCACCAATGAGTCAACCTACCAGTAGCAGAAGAGGTCAGATTTGGCCCGTTCGAGTCCCTGCGAATCTGCAAATTCTATCTATTGCCCCCACACCAAATTCAGCGGCAACAGGATCCTTATCCCATTATTCTTGGTATTCGTTTTCACCATCTAAAAGGCGAGTCACTTCCTCTTGAATTGTTAATTGTATCAAATTCAAGTTTTGTTGAAACTCTTGCAAGTAGATCCTTTCGTTTATCGTAATATAGATTGTTCATCTCTTTCATTGGGTATATTGAGGGTTTACACGAGCTAACCCCAATTTACTTGACATCGTGCCACTTTTGACTCCAAAGATTGAATCTTTCATGTGTGCATATAGAATTGATAATAGGGTTGTTCATATAATTGTCACACAAATAAAGTATTGTAGAGAGAATTGCGAGGTTGTACGTTTGTTTGATCGATTGATGTTTGTTGATGATAAATTGATGTATGCGTTTATTCTAATTTTATTCATCTTGTTATTGCACCCATCATGCTGATTATATAATTTGTTGACTATAGACTTGATACCCATCATATTTAATCAATTTGTTTCATGAAAAATTACCCAAAACCCTGTATGTTGCTTGCTAGCTGTATGTTGTCTGCTATTTTTGACTCAATAATTTATCTTAAAACAAATAACTTTCTGAATAAGATTTGTAGCCTTATCTTTCTAGTTTCCAGAACATCTTGAATTTTTGAATTCCGAGTTTTGTAGCAAAAGTTATGCCCGTTTTACTACCGCTGTGTTTTTATTTCCAGATTATCAGATTCTTATATGTTTCATGTTTAAACTGTTAAAAGGCTGATCATATGTTAAAATTTTGCTCTGAAAATTTCCAGGTTTTTACTTAACTTGTTTAAGAGTCTAATAAATATTTTTAATAAATTTTATATCGAGTGTTTGTTGTTTCTAAAATTATAATAACATGATATCGAATTTCTGCCAGAACATGAAATTTGTAAAGAAAAATGTGTTTGACCTAGCTATTGTTGTCGGATTTTGAACTTTAAATATGTTTTGGAACCTTGTGGAAGTCTAGGTTTCAGAATTTCTGACGGTTTTAGTTTTTAATTTCTGAAACAGCGGGAATTTATATTTTTGTACAGACTACTCTTGCTGTCCAGAATTTTATATTCCAGATTTTAATAGATTAATTATTCCTATATCATACTATTGCATGAATTAAAATGTGTATGTTGCATTGCATGATTGCAATGAGTTATTGTCACCATTCTAATTGTCCTATTCCATATTATCATCCTATTATTCCCCTTTTGATACTATTGTTCATCTTATGTCTCCAATTGCATATTGTATTGTTGTATTAATGAAATAATTAACAAGTCGGGGTTTAAAGAATTGACTAGAGTAGTTGATGATATGGGGACTGTACTCGGATGATGGCCCGTGTTATTATCGTTATCGTCATCATGTAAGAAGTTACACCATGGTCTGTGTTATTATCGTTATCGTCATCGTGTAAGAAATTACACCATGACCTGTCTTATATTGTTATCGTCATCATACCCAGTATATGAACTATAGAATCTACCATTATAGTCTGAACAAAATTGATTGTATGCATCGAACCTGTGGTATGGAACATATGGGACACAATAGTACATGCATTAGTTAGGATTTAAAATGATTAATAGACTTAAGAATTACATCACATCGACATTGCATATTGTTCATCATTGTTCTATTGATATCGAATATTGGCTAGGTGTTATTGATATTGATCATTGAATATTGTTATCGAATACTGAATCATTGTTTATAGCTATTGCATCGATTATCATGATATTGATTATTATTATTGTCCCATGTTATTGACTCCTATTGATCCATTGAATTATTATATCGTTATTCCATTGTTCCTTGCTTTCTCTACTTGTTGTCCATGACTTTCTCTAAGGACAATTTTTTTCTCTTTTTAGATGAAGTGCTCACAGGTAATGAAAGATAATTTCCTGCTGGGATTGGAGAACAAACTTTCTGAAGAACTATTGCTTTATAATTGAATATTATTTTTATTGAACTTATTGTATTAAGACTTATTACTATTGTATTTGGGATTTATTATTGTATTGGGATTTTGACCCGGATATTGCTATTATTTGTTTCCAGATGTTGGATTATTATTGTTTTGGATATTTCATATTGCATCATTCCAAGTAATTATTGTTCATAAGATTATTATTATTGTCTGCACAATTGTTCTGTATTGATTATATTGTTGAGTTGATCGGATAATGTAACCCCCATTCCCGTAAATACGTATTTTCCGAATATTTTCTGTATTTCGATATTATAAATTCATTATTTGTTAAAGTAATTTTGGATTTTATATTAAAGTGCTTTTCTAATCGAAAATTTATTCATTTCAAATAATGATGTGTTTTGATCTTATTTTTTAGATCTTATTGATCAACTATTTGTATTTGAGTCCAAATTATATATATATATATATTTATTTGGTCATTTTAGTAAATTGTTAAACCCGAATAATTATTTTATTGTATGATTTTATTATTTTTATAATTATAACTATTAATCGTTATTCCTTGATTATTTAATTAAAGTGTATTTAACGAATTATTTTGTTTTCGTACTTGATCTGATTTTCATGGTGAATTCTAATTTAATTTCAAGCCAACTTATATTGTTTTTATTTGTATTATTTATCTATTTATTTGGATTTCAATTTTCGTTAATAAAGTTCTTTGTTCTTTTGATTGAGCTTTTATTGTCGATCCTATTGTCCTCTTATTTATTGTCGGTATTTTTATTTGAACCCGATTGATTTAGATCTATCTCTTGTTGAACCCTAAAATCCAATTTCATTTGTTCTCATCCCAAATATGCTCTTATTGGACCCTAATTCACCAACCCAGTACCCTAATTATACCCTATAAATATAATTCTAATGCAAACCCTAAAAAAATTGTACAATTCTGAAACCCTAGCCGCCTATTCTCTATCCTCTCTCCTCTCTCCCCCTGTTTCTTTTTTCCCGTCAGCCTATTCCCGCCCAAACCCAAATCTCCTGAACCCCTCTTCTCCGATCATCTTCTCCGGCGACCCCAGTCGCCATCCCCCCCTCCTGAGCACCGCCCACCTCCTCCTCGACGCCCAGCCACCACAGAACCCCACCTCTGGCCTCCCTTCTTCTCTCTCCTCGACATTAGTCGACAGCCAGAACCCAAAACCCCCGATCTCTTTCCCTGTTCGATCGCCGACCACGTCACCAGCGCCCACCAGTGCACCGCTCGGTCGTCGACGTCACACGTCCAGCCGCCGCCGCCCTCCGGCCATCGCTGCTACCATCACTGCTTTCTCTCTCTCTTTGCTATTGCTGTTGTCTCTTTGTGTGCTGATTTGCTTTGTCTCTTTAGGTGCTGTGTTGATTTGGCTCTTTATTGCACGTATATCGCACGTGCTATTTTGTGGAGTTGTTGGTTCGTAAGTTCGTTGCTTTAGGATTCTCATCCCGATATTTTTGGTATTCGTTCTCACCGTTTGTAAGGCAAGTAATTTGTATTAAATTTCTTTGCATATACAAGTATAAAATATCGCTTGTAGTGTAGTTGGGTTCTAGACACAATTCGTGTGTGAAACCCCTTGTTGATATTATCTCTATTATGATGATTTGACCATAGTTGCCTCACGACATGCATGACATGATATAACCTAGGATTGACCTCATCTTGTTGCGTATATGCGTGTTACTCATATGTTATCTTGTGCTCGTTCGTGTTATTCGTGTTATACTTGTCGAATACTTGTAAAATACCCTATACCATGTTGCTTGGATATCTAGTACACCATATTCCATGTTATCATCCTATTGTTTTCCTATTATTATTATTGTTCATCTCATGTCTCTAGATTACATATTGTATTGTATTGTTACATCGATAAAAATCGTTAACAAGCCGGGGTTTAAGGGTTGACCTAAGTAGTGGACAATATAGAGACTGTACTCGGAAGGGAGCTCGTGGTTTCCCTATAATTAAATAATGACTGAATGGCTGAATAACTGGATAACTGTATATTGTTCCATGGACACCGATACTGAATAACTGAATACTGAAAAGAAACGTTTATACCATTTCCCGAGTACATGAACTATAGAGCCCACTACTAAGTCTAAACGAAATTGATTGTATGCATCGAACCTGTGGTACGGAACACATGTGATACATTAGTACATACATTAGTTAGGATTAAAATGAATAATAGACCTGAGGATTAACATAACATCGACATTGCATATTGTTCATCATTGTTCCTATTGATATCGAATATTACATGATACTTGTTCACTCGACACTCATTATATGCTACTTACACTTGTTTATCTTGCCACGCTAGTTGTTATATTTTGTTATCATGCCTATTCCATGCTATTTGTTTATCCTTCCCATGTACTTGTGTCTGCACTACAAGCGACCCGTAACTTGCATTGATGGACATTTTATTTTCTTTTCCTCTTTCTGCAATTTATTTAATTACAGATTTTGGAGAACAGTTGCCTGCTGGAGTCGGAGAACAAACTATCTGAAGAGTACTGCTTTCTAATTGCTTATTGCTTTAATAAACTTAATGTATTGAGGCTTATTATTATTTGGATTGGATTTATTATTGTATTGGACTTATGTCCCGAATATTGTTATTTGTTTCCAGACGTTGGTTATTATTATATTTGGATATTTTTTATTGCTTAATTCCAAGTATTATTGTTCATGAGATTATTATTATTGCCTACGCAATTGTTCTGTATTATTTATATTATTGAGTTAATCGGATAAACAGCTTATGGGTGACGTTAGTCATTCGCTGGGCCAATGTTACGTGCTCGTATTCCGTATTTTTGGAAAGCGGGGCGTGACAGGATTACATTTTAGAAAATTTTCCAAATATGTTAAACACCGATGGAACTCTACTTTTGGTTTACTAAATGTTGTTACTCAATACAAAGATATTATAAATGATTTTTGTCTTGCAAAAAACATAAAAAAATTTTAAATGACTCCTCAATAATGGTATTTTGCCGAATCTTTATTGCAATTTTTGGACCTTTTAAAACCGCAATTGTGAAGTTTTCTACATCTTATGATTCTATTTCTAGTAGTATTTTTATTTCAATCATTACTGTGATGCAAACTTTTCAAGAAATGATTTCAGATGAATACATTATAAGTCATATTGTTGTTCCCGCTTATACAAAAATTTTGAAGTATTTTAATCATCTCCTGTGTTGTATTGTACTACTACTGTTATGGATCCTCGTATCAAATTAGCGGGTACAAGAAGTTTGGTTGAATGTTTTTCACTTTACTTGGATATGATTTCGAATATTATTGTAATGAATTTTTAGCTAGCTTTGAATTGACATCGAATAACTTGTATGATTATTATGATAGAACTTTTGCATCTAGTAGTACAACTAGTATAGTTACTTCTTGTTCTTCTACTTCTAAAGGTAAGGGTAAGAGTATATTAGAAGATGAAACTGCTAATTTATTTGCTCGTATTCAATCAAAAACACCTAGGACTAATCCACCTAATGAATTAAATTGGTATAATCAACAAGATAGTGAGAGTTCTAGCACTAAGATTGAAGTGCTACAATGGTGGAAAGAACATGAAAATCTTTTTCCTATTCTTTCACACTACTAACTCCTCGTGCCTCCACGGTTGCTTCAGAAAGTATTTTTTCTACAAGTGACAGAGTTGTAACAAATTACAGGAATTGCTTGAAGCCAGATTCATGGAAGATGCTCGTGTGCACTGAAGATTGGATGAAGGCTGAAGACATGATTTAAGGAAAGTGACATCTACATCAACAAGTGGAAGCAACTCGCCTGAAGTCTAACAACAAGATGAGGGAATTTAGGGCGATGATCCTAGGTTTAGGTTAAGTAGAAGTGCATGACGGTAGTCCAATGCCCTCTCTTCAATCGAACTCTAGATTGTCCTCTAAACATATGACTGAAGGAATTTGTATATTTTTTTAACAGTATTTGTATGTAAAAATAGTTGCAAAAAATTTATAGAAGTTGAAATTAATAATATGTACAGTTTTGTTTAATTATTAATCTCCTATACTTGTTGTACAATTTTTATTTATTTAATTTTAGATTAAAAGAGAGGAAAAAAAAGGGCCAACCCGTCGACCCGCCCGGCCTGACCCGAGTTCAACCCGAATGTGTTCACCGGTCGACCGGGTCGGTTTTTTCATTTCCTAACCGGCCGGACCGGTCCGGCTAATGGCCTAACCCAACCCGAGCCCGCCAGAAACAGGGTCAAACCAGAAAGGGTTGGGCCCAGCCCAGCCCAGCCTGGTGACCCGATTGCCATCATTATCCTCACCACATATACTCGTCATGTTTTTCGTCTCCGCCAAGCTATATATGGTCTGAAACAGACTCCTCGATCCTGGTTAGAGTGCTTTCGCTATGTCATCACACATGCAAGTATCCGTCAGAGCTCACAGGATCACTCTATGTTTATGCGGTCATCCCGCAGGGGCTGGTACTTCTACAGCAGTATGTTGATTATATTATTATTACTGAAAATGACTATGCAAGATTGCATTCACTCAGAGATACCTTCACTAGCAGTTTCATATAAAGGATCTTGGCAGACTACGCCCTTTTTTGGGTTTAAAGATTGCTAAGGGCTCTCAAGGGATACTCATTTCTCAATATAATTACATATCAAACATTATTTCCGTTGTAGCTCTCTCTGATATTCAATCAGCTGATACTTCCTTAGAGCTTCATGGGAAGCTTCGTCCCACAAATGGTGAGCTCCGCCCCGATCTCACTCGATACATGCAGATTGTTGGACTGCTTGTCTAATTATGCATGTCCAGACCCGATATTGCTCATACAGTTCGTATTGTCAGCCAGTTTGTTTTAGCTCTTTGATCAATTCATTGTAGTGTTCTTCTTCGGATTCTCAGATATCTTTGGGGCACTATTACTAGTTTATTATTCATGTTTTCTACATATAGATTGGAGCTTAGTACATATTCTGATTCAGATTGAGCAGAGGATCCTACTACCAGACGGTCAACCACATATTTCTGTCTCTTTCTTGGTAATTCACTGATCTCATTGCGAAGCAAGAAACTGATAGTTGTTGCATGTTCTTCCACATATACTAAATACAGAGCAATGACAGCTACCACTAGAGAGATTGTTCATGTTAAGTGGCTATTATCAGACATGGGTGTCACTCTTACAGGAGCTACGCCACTTCACTATGACAACTAGAGTGCCTTGTATATTGCAAGCAACCCGGTCTATCATGAACAGATAAAGCACATAGAGATTGATTGCCACTATGTACGTGATCATTTTGAGGCAGAGACAATTTCACTTCACTCTGTGACCACTTTATGTGGGCAAGAGACTTCTTCCGACATCCCACTGTCCTGAGATTTGATATTTGGTGGGGAAACTCACAGTGCTAGATCCACCGTGAATTTGAGAAGGGAGTGTTAGATATTATTAGATACATTGCTATATGTATTGTTAGAGATGTACAGCTGAGATTCATCTTGTATCCTATGTATACTGATCTTTAGAGCCAAATCATATTAACTCATATTTCCTCCCAATTTGTTTCTGCTATCTTATCAACTTTGAATCTCTTCTCGCTTCACCCGTTTTTCTTCACATCGAAACTAGTATACAAGATATAAACTCAACGAAGTCCTTATAATTTTCTACATTCTCCTTGCAAAGTGTTAGAGCCATTCTTATGTTCGTTTTCCCCCTCATCACATCAGGATTCTTAATCCCAAACTCCTTGCCTATTTTGAGAAATTTCTTCATATATTAGCGGCACAATTACACATTATTTCGATTTGTCTTGAATTAGTTTATTTGTTACCTTTTGTCGTCAAACAGTGCCCTTTGAAAGTCTTAAAAAATCAATGTTTCTCATAATTGCAATACAAATTCTGTCTGCAAGTATGACTGATCCCCTTCTCTTTGCATGTTGATTCTATTGTTTAGTCTAAGAAATTATGTTCTTCTGATACTGTTATCTGTTTCTTAGATTTTCAGGGAAGATCTCCTACTTGGTTTGACTTAATTATGAGAACTACAAATACTATTAAATTAGCTGAGGGCAAATAAGTAACCAACCGCTCTCTTTCTATGACAGTGCGACTCTGTATTGTCAAAGAATGGTTGGCCCTGACCTTATTTGTCACTGTTGCTTTTGTGCTTTCAGTGCCCTATCGTGCATAATCCTGTAGCAGATGACCTCGGGTTGTCTGCTGCCTCCGTTGGAAACTAAACCAAGTATGATCTGGTGACTTCTAGTACGTGACCTTTTGTATTCCAAGATAGCAGTATATGATCATTCATATTCCGAGATAGTTAATGACTTATTCTAGAGACTTCATGCAGACATTTTGATGTTCTGTAAGATTCCTATATATATGAAAGTCTCTGCAGAACCAGATGATTGAGCAATAACAATAAGTTCTCTTCCTCAATACTCCTCTCTTGGTTAGTTTGTGTTTGTTATACTGGAAGCTTTTATTTAACATCTGGTATCAGAGCAGTTGGTGATTCGAGGATGGTGAACAAGGTCGAGCACTCGCAGTGCCCAATCGGCAAATTTGATGTGAAGGGCACCTTCCAGCATTGGAGATCGCAGATGGAATTATTCTTCAAGATCATGGAGTATGATCGAGTTGTGTTTGACGGATTCACAGATCCGGGAGATGGAGCGACACTCGCACGGGACTAGAGAGAGGATTTGATCAAAATCAGAAAGAAAGATGGCGGGGCTTTGATGTACATCTATGGAGCAATTGATTCAGAGATTTACGAGAAAATTACTCATGTCACTACTGCAAAGGAAGCTTGGGATTGTCTCATCAATTGCTATGTGGGGCAAGAAAAAGTGAATAAGGTTCGGTTACAGACTCTACGACGACAATTTGAGCTTCTTCAGATAGAGAAAAATGAGAGCATCTCTGGCTACTTCACACGCACTTTGGCCATTGTGAATCAAATGAAAGACAATGGAGAGAAGATAGAGAATCTCCAAGTTGTGGAGAAAATTCTTTGAACTTTAACAGGACGGTTCGAAGGCAAAGTCACGGCCATTGAGGAGTCATGAGATCTCACCAAAATGACAGTAGATGGGCCGATGGGTTCTCTTGAAGCCTATGAGCAAAGACTAAATGAGAAGTCAGAGATTGCAGTTGAAGAAGTTTTGGAGATACGGTTGAATTTGGAGATACGGTTGAACTTGAAGACACACTGCATTGAGGGAAGCCATCGCAGTGGAGTAGGCTACCGCAGTGAGGGAGGCCACCACAATGAGGGAGGCCACCGCCGTGATACAAATCAAAGAAACCAGAATCCAAACTACCAAAGAGGATTAAACAATCATTTTGGAGCACGGGGAGGAAGAGGAAGAGGAAGAGGTAACAATTGGAGCCAGCCACATGACAAATCAAGAGTTCAATGTTTTAACTGCAACAAGTACGGCCACTACAAATCTGAGTGCAACCAGAGAAGGAGATCGGAAAATTCTCAATGTCATGTTAAGATTGCAGAGAATGTTAGTGACAATGAAGGGATCCTGGTGGTGGCTCTCAATGCTATAATTGGAAGGGAAAAAGTCAAATGGTACTTAGATACAAGTTGTAGTAACCATATGTGTGGTCACAAGGAGCTGTTTGTGGAATTAAATGAATCCATAAGGACGGAGATTACATTCGGCAATGCAACAAAGATGCTGGTGATGGGGAAAGGTAAAGTCTCTATCCAATTGAAGGAAGGGATGAGCAACACCATTGCTGATGTCTAATTTGTACCTGGCCTCAGTCACAACTTGTTAAGCATGGGGTAGCTATCAGAGAAAGGCTATGATATGCGAATCTTTAGAGGCTTCTTCATTGTCAAAGATCCTCAACAGAAGCTAATAGCCAAGGTAAAAATGGTCCCAAACCATCTATTTCCTTTACTTGCTGATTTTGAGAAACTACCTTGCTTGAGCTGTATTACTGCGGGGGGCAATTTGCTATGGCATATACATTTTGGGCATTTAAATTTCAATAGCCTGCAGTTCCTTTCTCGAAAGAATTTAGTCTTTGGTTTACCACCTATTACTATACCATATCAAGAATGTGAGACTTGTGTGATTGGAAAGAAGCATAGCGATCCTTTTCCTAAAGGGAAGGCGTTTCGAGCACAAATGCCCTTAGAGATCATCCATTCTGACTTATGAAGTGTTGAAGTTCCTTCTCCTGGTGGAGGAAAGTACTTGGCTACTTTCATCGATGATTTTAGCAGGAAGCGCTCGGTGTATATTTTAAAGAATAAGTCAGAGGCTTGTGACACATTCAAAAGCTTTACGACTTATATTGAGAAACAAAATGGAGGGAAGATAAAGGTGTTAAGAACATATAGAGGGCAGGAGTATATTGTTTGTGATGATTTCTTGCGAAGGAGTGGTATTAAACACCAAATGAAGGCTTGGTACACACCGTGGAAAAATGGTGTAGCAAAGAGGAAGAACAGGAAAATCATGGATATGGTGAGATGTATGCTGAAGCTCAAAAATCTACCAAAGCAGTTCTGGGTAGAAGTTGTTTCTGCTGCAGTGTAAATTCTAAACAGAAGTCCCAGCAATAGCATTGATGGAAGAACTCCTTATGAAGTATGGAGCGGAAGAAGGCCAAATATCCATCATATGAGAGTGTTTGGATGCATTGCCTATTCTCATGTACCAGACCACATCAGAAAAAAAAACTTGATGACAAGGCTGAGAGATGCATTATTGTTGGGTACAGCAACATTACCAAAGGATACAAACTTTACAATCCGAAGACAGGGAAGGTGATTGTGAGCAGGGACGTGGTCTTTGACGAGCAAAATAGTCGGGATTGGTTGTCTAAGGAAAGCACACAAGGAGTATTTGTTCCAGTGGATGATGATTTTCTAGGTGGAGAAGAAGAAGTGCCAGAAGCCCCTGCAGTTCAAACAAATGAAGCCCAATCTTCTGCAGTACCAGTTCCAGCAATGTGTCCACATCTTATTCATCAGATGCCAGCATGTTTCCAAGATTATCACATCAGTAACGACAATGATGCATCAGATGAAGAAATTGTGAATTTTGCTCTATATGCTGACAATGATCCCCTCACATTCGATGAAGCTAGCCGTCATCAACATTGGATGAAGGCAATGGATGAAGAAATCCATGCCCTTGAGAAGAATGACACATGGGAGCTGACATGCCTTCTTAAGGGAAAGCAACCCATTGGAGTTAAATGGGTCTACAAAACTACGTACAGGCCGAATGGAGAAGTTGATCGCTTTAAGGCGAGTTGGTGGTGAAAGGCTACAAGCAAAGGCCAGGTATTGATTATCTTGAAGTTTTTGCTCCAGTTGCTAGACATGATACTGTGAGAATGATTGTTTCTATTGCTGCTCAAAATTCTTGGAAAATATTCCAAATGGATGTTAAGTCTGCCTTTTTAAATGGAACTCTTTAGGGAGAAGTATATGTTCAGCAGCCTTAAGGTTATGTGAAGGAAGGCCAAGTTGACATGGTATATAAATTGAAGAAGGCCTTAAGCAAGATCCACGAGCGTGGTACACTCGAATTGACTCATATTTTATGGAGCATGATTTTTAAAGGTGTCCTTATGAGCACACCTTGTATGTGAAAATTGATCAGCAGGGAGATGTTGTTATTGTCTATCTGAACGTGGATGATCTCATAATTACTGGTAGCAACTATCTCCCTTGACTTCAGGGAGGCCTTGACTTCTCAATTCGAGATGACTGACATGGGTTTGATGTCTTATTTTCGCGGCATAGAAGTGTTGCGAACAGAGCAATGAATCTTTATTTCACAAAAGAATTATGCAAGTGATTTGCTCAAAAGGTTCAAAATGGAGTTTTGCAATCCAATTCTCACCTCTGTTCAAGAAAGGTTGAAACTAGAAAAAAATGGTTCTTGAGGGCTTGTGAATCCTACACTCTACTAGCACCAGACCATATATCACATTTGGTGATGGACTTATTAGCAGATTCATGGAGTCCCTGTGCTAGTCTCATTTGATGGCAGCAAAAAGAATCTTGAAGTATATCAAAGGCACTCAAGGTGATGGTATTTTTATGCTGCAAATTGTCCAATTGAACTTACTGGTTATACAGACAGTGATTGGGGTGGTGATTTTGAGGATGCAAGAAGCACTTCGGGATATGTTTTTCATATTGGTTCTGGAGTTTTCTCTTTGTCATCAAAGAAACAACAAGTGGTGACTCTTTCTACTGCCGAACCAGAATATACCGCAGTAACCAGTTGTGCTACTCAAGCAGTATGGTTGCGTCGAATGCTTAGTTTCCTTAAGCAAAGACAAAATTTTCCTGCAAATATCTTTTGATAACAAAGCATCAATTGCACTGTCAAAGAACTCAGTGTTTCATGGAAGGATCAAGCATATTTATGTGAAGTTTCATTATATTCAGGATTTGGTGAATGAGAAGAAAGTTGAACTTCATTTTTGTCGCTCCAAGGATCAAGTTGCTGATATCTTTACAAAGCTTTTTAAACCTGATGCCTTCCTGAAGCTGAAGATGTTGGGAATGATGAAGTATAATGAGCTTGGTTTAAGGGAGGTTGTTGGAAACTAAACCAAGCCAAGTATGATCCGGTGACTTCTAGTATGTGACCTTTTGTATTCCAAGATAGCAGTATGTGATCTTTCATATTCCAAGATAGTTAATAACTTATTCTAGAGACTTCATGTAGACATTTTGATAATCTGTGATATTCCTATATATATGAAAGTCTCTGTAGAACCTGATGATTGAGCAATAACAATAAGTTCTCTTCCTCAATATCTCTTCTCTCTTGGTTAGTTTCTGTCTGTTGTTATCCTGGAAGCTTTTGTTTCACAGGCTCTGTAGCCAATGTTTGGGTACATTTTAGTCAGTTCTTCCATAGTATTGATACCTAGTATGAATAGAGAACTATATTTGGTTTGAGTGATCGTTGTCAATTTTAAGAACTGTCTATTACTCTCAAAAAGGCTCTACTTCTGACGCTCTTTCTGGAATTGGTGATAAAGAGATATGGGCTGGTGCCAATTTTTGGTATTCAATACGCAGGGTCGGCCCTCATCTTGAGGTCCGTGAGGCGGTTACCTCAGGCTCCCGGTTTTTTTATAATTTTAGGGGCCCCAAATTAGTATTCTCCGTGTAAATATAGGCACGTATTTTGCACGTTAAAAAATTATATCATTATTAGGGGTCCCAAAAATAATTATTTAGACATTTTGCCTTGGGCCCCCGAAAACTCAGGCCCGGCCCTGTCAATATGTGAAGTGTGTTGTTTGAGAAAGAGGCTCTTAAGAAATTTATTCCCATGGGATAATATATGTAACTCTACATGTTTTTAAAGTTGTACTCTTTTACTGAATACAGTGGACTGTTGCTCTCGTGTGGTTTCTACTGCAAAGGTTTTCCATGTAAACTTCGTGTCTTCTGTTGCTTTAATTATTGTGCGGGGTGATTATTGATTGACTGTGTTGGTGGATATACTGTGACATTGCACAGCGTTTGGGCTATTATTCCGGTATCTGGCCGGACGCTGGGAGTGGTAGTGTAAGCGGTCTTGTTTTGTTGTGGTAAAAACTAAGTGAAACTAATTTTCGTAACACTTATTATCGTGCATGTACTATTTCTCCTGGACTTGGTTTTCACAATTCCAACTTGCAGTGTATCTTAGCTGGAGTTACATAAGCTGAGTGACCAAAAATAACCACTTCCAAATATCGAAATTTTTTCCCAAACTGTCCCACTTTTTGAAAGTTTCTCTTAAACTGCCATACTTTTTCTTTAAATTTCCAAAACGTACTACTCGCTTTTTTATCTCATCGCTTTTTCAGAAAGCGCGTGTGAGACTTTGGTTTTCGCTAACCTAGACTCACTTTCTGAAAAAGCGATGGGGTAAATCCCACACATGCTTTTTCAGAAAGCGAGTGTCGATTGAGGCTTTTTTAGCTCTCAGATCTCAATTTGGATCTCACTTTCTCTCCATTCTTACTTTTGCTTATCTCCCTTCTTACTCTCTCCTTAACTCCGAAACCCAAAATCCTAGTTACCCAAAATTGACCTCCTACCCACAAAATCTTCTATAAATCTAAATATATTCACTTAATGTTTCCCAACCCTGTCACCTTTCACTCTTAAAACCTAAATCCATCTTCCTAAAGATCCATATTTTGAAATTTTGATAAACTTGAAGAGGATAGCAACTTCAACTCTTCTACCCAAATATCTACGGTTATATCCTTCCGAATAAGCTTGTGAAGGTATGATTTATATCACCTATTATTTTGTACATTTTTATAGGTTTTGTTTGTGGGTAGATAATAACTCGTATATTCGTATAAATATACGTAGGTATGGATTACGATATTCCTATTTGGTTATACTTTGGTGGTGAAATAATTCGTGATCCAAAAATAGGTTGTTGTTATAGTGTCATTCGTGATCCAAAAATATTGCTGATCCTGAAATAGTTTGGGCACCTCATATCATTACATTCACAGAAATAGTTGAGAAAATTTATGAAGTTACTAATTGGGATAGGGATCAATGGAATGTAAAAATTTTAGCTCGGTACGCAGCACGAAAAGGAGATGGTCAGTATTTTATGACAGTGTCTCTATCTACTGATAATGCTATGAAGTCAATGATTGCCAGGACACTTGATCCCAATTGTACTTGGTCTGCATTGGAGTTATATATTCAGCAAATCCAAATTATGAATACTCAGCCACATGATAATCCTAGTTCAAGCTTCGTATGAGAAGTACCGACACAGCAGATGAGGTCTAATCCCGTTCAAACTTCACAAGAAATCCCACTGTTCTCACAAGAAGACATGTTCACAAATACAACAAACCCGGATTCTGCAAATGTTGAGTTGTCTTGTCAACCTAGTCCGATTCATGACCATATTCGAAATGACACTTTATTTGAATAATTTCAAAATGCTATTATTAACAAAGACCTATTAGACGATGATGAAGAAGAGGAAGAAACAGACGATGAAGTTGATTGGAGTGTAGAAAATGATGATGGGTCGGAAGATGATGAATATGCAAATGTAAACACAAATAACAGCAGGTCTAATGAAGTGAGAGCTACTGATAGTTATGTCAATGTTAACGCTCATGTTACCGAGGAGATGATACAAGGTGCTAGAGTACATCAAGTTCCACAAGAGTCGTCTAGTTTATCTAATGTAGACAAATTGTACATTGGACAGGAGTTTATAAGTAAAGAGCCGATTCAGTAAGCTGTGAAGCTGTATTCTATCAAAAAACATTGTGAATTGGTCACATTGAAATCTTCACCGACACTGTACATCGTTAAATATAAATTGGCACATAGAAAACGTACAACTGAGGAGATTGTGCAAAATCCCTCAGTAGTAAGAGAGGGTGGCTGTCCTTGGAGATTACGAGCAATCGTTCCAAAGGCGGGACAAATTTCGTGGTGAAGAATATAGTTGGGCCTCATACTCCTGTACAGAGACTACAGTTACACAAACTCCTGTACAGAGATACCAATGCGGCACTACCCCAACTGTACTGTCCGACTCTTTGCAGATCGGCAATCAATGGCAGGTACATCAACAATACCGAATGACTAGTCGAATTCGGTAACATCACGCTGCCAAACAGTGTCAAGATGTACGCCTGCAGTAGCACTCAACCTCGGCCTCAGTGGAATCTTCATTCATTCTATTTTTGAAAGTCTTCTTCAACCACTTCAAGCGAACGAACTTCCCATTTACTGCTCCAGTTTCGACTTAAACACCAAGATATTGTTCCACTAGATATACCGGCTCGAAGTCCATCGTACCAGTCACTGTCTGCCCGTCGACTAGAAGACCGGTTAGTACGAAGACGTCCTGTAGTGTTACGGTCATTTTCCCAACTGGCAGGTGGAAGGTATGAGTTTCAGGCCGCCATCTCTCAAGAAGTGCGATAAGAAGAGGACGATCACATTTGATGGAGCTCATCAATCCAATACCATATAACCCGCATTCCCGTAGAATTTCATGAATTCGTGGGTGCATAGGAAGTGGATGACCCCCCGTAAATGTACACTCCTTAGATTTGCCTTCCCATACTTCCTTCGAACGGTAATGCGATTGGAGAGTAAGCAGTGTAGGTCGAGGGGACCTGGACCTCCAGGAGGAACAAAAGATTATGAAGAAGGGGCTGATGAAGAAGGACCCTGTAGAACCCCGTATTTTCAAATATTATTTTTTATATTTGAAAATAAATTAAAATGATTTACTGAAATTTAATAGATATTTTCTAAAAGATTTATCTTTTTACACGTGCGAAACACGTGCAGATAATTCTGGTATAAATATACAATTTTATATTTTTAATAAGTTCTCATACTTGTTATGGAGTGTATTCTAAATTTTGGGCTTTTTCTGAATAAAGAAACTATTTTTACAAATATCTCGAAAGAGATGGGCTTTTATGTAAAAAGTCATTTGCGATCTTGAATAAATTATGAAAATTCGTTTTTACTGACATTTTGGTTTCCCATGATTATCATTTGAATTTAAATATATCTGGACCTTATTTAAAGTCGATTTGGTGAAGATTTAAACAAAAGGGTGTTTTTGCAAATATGAAATTTATGCAGAATCTTGTGCAAATGTTTTTCTGCAAAGTAAAGGGCAAACATTTTGATTGGAAAATATAATATGTATTATTAGATATTATTTCTGATTTTTTCTGGATTTTTATAAATATTTTACAATGTAATTGCAAATATTACAAAAGGGAGGGCTTTTGTGCAAAATCGCCACCCTAAGTGTAAATCCGAGATTTTCTTATCCCTGGGCTGTGCTGGGTTGTTGGAAAACCCAGTGGTAAAAGGATTTTATTTAGTTTTGATTTATCTAACCTATTTTAACGAAGAAAGGTTATATAAGTGAAGTAATAAATTGAAAAAGGACTATTTTGCAAAAGTACTTCAAAACCCTAATATTCCCTCCCGGATATTTAAGAGAATTTTCCAGCCGTCATTGCTACAATATACAGAATTTTGAGATTGGTTTTGGAGGAGCAAAAAGGAGTTTTTGGATCTAGCAAAAGGGAGACTTTTTCGTGGACTTTTCCTCAATTCAAAGGTGAGTGACTTTATTTTTGTTTGTTTTGATTTTGTGAGTGATATAAAGATTTGTTTTGTTGTTTTTTTTGATGTTGTGAATGATAGAAATTTGTCTTGTTGTTGATCTATGTGTGCAAGTATCAATGATGTATTGATTTGATGTTGTGAACGATTTAGATCTTGTATTGTGGTAGGAATCATGTGAAAAATTATGGATGAAATAGTAGATCTTTATTATTAAAATTGTGTTGCTAAAAGCATGTTGAGATTTGAGTATGAACATCTGGACATTAGATTATAAATCAGATTTTGATTTAGATTGTGAAAGAAATGTAGATCTTGTAAAACCCTAATGAAAGAATTTGTGATTTAGAATATGAAAACTTAAATCTTGACATATTGATGTTTTGAGTGATATATACATATACCTGATGAAGATTCGTTGAGATTTATTATTTTCCTAAATACGAACTATTTTCATAAACATTGATCATTAGAAAGTTTCAGAATTTGATTTTGTAATCAGACCTAATTTTGAAATCTGTAGGCCGACAGTTGACTGGCCTACTGTGCAGCCGACTGGTACGAGCCTGACACTTTACTTTAGAATCTTTGAAAAAGTTGTTCTGGACAGTCGACCTAGCTCATAGGCAGTCGACTGGTCAACTAAAGGAAATTATTTTTGTATAAATTATTAGTCCTTCTGGACAGTCGACCTATAACCCTTTAAGTCGACTTGTATACTTAGAATATTTTTGAGAAGGTTATTGGAATTTACCTCGGGTAAGTCGACTAATACCTTTTCTTAAGTCGACTTATATGACTTAGTTTATTTTTGTAAAATTTTGGAAATTCGTCTTCTGGACAGTCGACTTATCACCAGTATGAGTCGACTGGTACTGAAGGATCTGTGTAAACTTTAGTGCTATTTCGAATGATTGATTTTTCTGATAATTCAGTCTCTACTTGACATTCAGTCCAGTATTTGATTAAGCATTTGACTTTGAGATATTCAGTTAAGTATTTAAATTGAGACATTTAGTTGAGCCACCTTGTTTAGTGGAACTTTGTTTTGACATTTGAGTTGAGTCTCTAGAGGTGTGTGACCCTAGTATACCGGTGTTGAGTTAGGTCGTTGAGGCCGTAGACGCATTTCAGTTATTCAGATTTGAATTTAGGCCGGTAGGGTATACTACTCTAGGAGATTCGTTAAGTAATTAAGTAACCCAAAAATGATAAGGACAGGCACTAGTGGTGATATGATGAACGAGAACATGGGTTATGCACCTCAGTATGGCTTTGGTGTGGGATTTAATCTCCGAAATTATCACAGTAGATTATTAGTGGTGTGGGATATGTCTCCGGAATTATCACAGTCTTGTGGTGTGGGACAATCTCCGGAATTATCACGGTAACTACTAGTGGTGTGGGATTGATCTCCGGAATTATCAGAGTCGAGGCGACGCACATGGGGTATTCATGTGATGAGGGTCATTGTTTCGGTGTGGGATTTAATCTCCGAAATTATTGAAGTAATTACCTTGGGTGTGGGATTCATCTCCGGAATTATCTCAGGTAAAATTACCTGCAGTGTGGGATGTATCTCCGAAATTATCCAAGTAATTACTTACGGTGTGGGATTGATCTCCAGAATTATCGGGACAAGGGCTAGTATTCACGGTTTATCTTTATCTCGTAGTAGTCATTGTGTTAGGAGTAGTTGCATAACGGGGGATTGAACCCTATGAAGTGAAGACGTTAAGGGCTTGCACCGAACCTATGTAGTATGGGATGCATAGACTTCGACAAGTATGCATTAGAGAGTCCGCATATAGAACTTATATTTTCTTGACTTGGTTTTATGCATGTGTTTTCCAGTTTTCCTACACTTGACACTTAGACTAGATGCACTTGTCGTTTTCATTTTATGATGATTTCATGCTTTACATCTTTGTTATTCCTCATTATTTATCATTGTGGTTAATACATGATGTTGATGACTTTATGTTTTATGATTAAATTATATTGTTTGATTTTATGTCACTCACACCATTTATGGCTGACCCCTTTAGTTTGGGGGTTAGGGATCATCTCTAGCCTCATATGTTACAGGTTGTTGCTTAGAGTTGGAGGTTGGATGCTTGAGATAGTTTTGGAGACAAACTGATGTAATAGAGCTTTGTGTAAAATTTTAGTAAAAGAAGTGTTGTAAAAAGAATGTTGTAATTCAAGGTGTTTTGTTTTCCGCTGTGTTGGTAAGAGATTATTGTAATAAGGATTTGGAATAAAATTATTTGTGTTTTTGAGCTATGTGTACTGTTACATTGAAGTTGATGCTGGGATTGTGCCACATATTTTCTAAGTTATTATATTAGAAAATTCGGGGCGCTACAGACCCGCCTCATTTGGATTAGTTGAGACCGACACACAATAACATTTAAATCAATAGAACGATATTAAATTTTATTGTATTATATTCAAACTAATCGAATAAAAACAATTATTCACTTATATTAGTACGCTCGGTACTATCATGACCACGACCACATCCACCGCGAGGAGGTGGGCCAAAAGAAGTACGTGGTCCGTCGCCTCGAGTATTTGGAGGTCTACTACTCGATCCTTCCTCCACATTACCCATCGTGCGTGCCATTTATAATAGCCGAGAGTACACTACAACTTAAACAAATTATTATTAACTATACCAAAAATATATAACTTACATATATCTACATATATATCTAATTTTTACACTGTATACCTACATATACTCAAAATGGAATATACTATATACCTACATATAATCAAAAATTTATAACATACTTATAAACAAACATACAATGTTATTAACTGTAGCAAAAATTTTGGTGATTTTGGGTGATTTAACACACAGAAAATGTTAATGCTGCAAAAAAAGGAAATTAAAAAATGCAAAAGTATGAGAAATACACCGTTAAAGTAAGGTAATTGAATATGTAGATAGTGAATAGGAGGTCGAAGAAGCTCCTTCAACCACACTCTTTACCCCCAAATTCGAAAATGAATGAACTCTTGGATATTGGGGTTTAGGGTTTTGGGTTAATCGAGATGAGATATGTAGATGAGAGAAGTGGAAAATCGAAACAAGATGAGAAATGCGAGGATTTTATGGGTTAATCGATGAATTTTGGGGGTTAATGGACGAAAATGAGATGAGAGATGTGTTAGGGTTTCGGGGTTAGAAGAGGAGGAGGAAGATAGAAAGTGAAAGAGAAAGTGAGATCTGATTTTCGAGTTTGGAGGCTAAAAAGCCCCAATCGACACTCGCTTTTTCAAAAAGTGTGTGTGGGATAAATCCCCTCGCTTTTGAGAAAGCGAGTGTAGGCAAGTGAAAACCAAAGCCTCACACTCGTTTTCTGAAAAAGCAATGAGATTTAATCCAAACTCGCTTTTTAAGAAAGCGAGTATGGCGTTTTGAATTTTTTTTTAAAAAGTAGGACAGTTGGGGAATAATTTCAAAAAGAGGGACAGTTTGAAAAAAAATTCCCAAATATCTTGGACATATTAGGAAAATGTTTTATAAGCTATTTAACAAGTCAAACCCTACCAACCAATATCATCCTTATAGATTATTCTCCAAGAAAAAATATACATCCATATGGATTATTATTGAATATGTACATTCCACAAAATTTTGTTTTATAGTTAATGATTTTTTTTATTTTATATATTACTCTGGGTCAACATTGCACAAGAGTTAGAACTAGCAACTTGCCTTTTTTTGAAGATTATTTTTGCTGGGCTTTGTTTTAAGATTAATTTTATACAAGGTTAAACATGAGTACTAGTCAAGTAAAAATTTGCGTGCAGGAAATTCATATATATTAAAGGCTAAATTTGAAAAAAAGTCTTTGAACTATCCTCTTTATGTAGAAAATCTTACTGAATTTTTTTTGCGCAGAAAATCGTAGTCAAGTATGGTCAGGGCCGGTCTTGAGTTTTCGGGGTCCGAGGTGAACTCCCGAAATGAGCCCCTCACACACTAAAAAAAAAACATGTATACAAAAAATTTGTACATTATTGAAAACAGAATATGCAAAAATATATACATATGTTTTAAATCACTCAAATTTAGTCTCAAATTCAATTCAAGTCTTCAAGCCTAAATCCTAAATAATTTTTTTAAAAATTTTAAATGCTCAAATAATTATTTTTGGGGGCCCATAATAACAGTATTTTTTACGCGCAAAATACGTAGTTATATTTACAAAGGAATTACAAATTTGAGGACCCTAAAATCGCAAAAACATCGGGGGCCTGAGGCGGTCGCCTCACCCGCCTCAAGGGTGGGGCCGGCCCTGAGTATGGTTATAAAAATCCACTCCAACAACCTGAGCTTTCTGCTAAAGTTGAGTGAGATTTTTTAACAATAATAAGAAATATGCATGCTGTTTTCTGAACCAACTTGTAAAGATGAATGAGGTTATTTAATACAAGCAGAAAAATTAGATGTGGTTTTTTGAAAATATACTCCATGGGGTTTTTTGCAACCATACTTGAGTGTGGTTTTCTGCGCAAAAAAAAATTCAATGAGGTTTTCTTGCATAAAGAGGATAGTTCAAGGAGGTATTTTCAAATTTAGCCTATATTAGATTAGTAACATATACTCTCGACTTTCAGAAAAAGATAAAAAATATATAACTAATTAAGATAATAATTAGCAAAAATTATCGAAAATAAAAGAAATTTAATCTCTACTATTTTAATGGGATAATTGGGGTTTGTAACAAACAAACCCTAACTTTGTAACTGTATAAACACATATAATACACGTCCAAACTATATCCAACAAATATAAATGTACACCGCACGTGTAGCCCAAATTAAAACATTCAAATATAAACTTTTTTTTTTCTTATTCAACATATATTTATTTAATTTGATGATTTTACTTTTTTTAGACGCGCATCACACGTACATTATAATAGCAATATTAATGATAAAAAGTGATAGTGAACAAAGATACGGTCGTGAGCTAGCTCAACCCATGTTCAAGACAATAATCAATACTGTCCCCGTTGATTTTTGTATAGTATTCCAAACAACAATGATGGCCTAGACAATAATCAACACTGTCCATATATATTGATCGTTGTATAATATTATACTGCCTAACAAATCCTTAAGCCGATGAAATTTCTAATAGAATTTTTCTTTACAGAACTTGAGCTGTTCAAATAATTACATAGAATTGTATCCATAAATATTTGATCATTTACATATTAAGATGGATGATGGATGATTAATTTTCATGCCCAATTATGCAGATGCAAGATGACTTGTAACTGTTAGGATTATCATCAATATTGTAGCTACACATATACATGTCTTGTTGCTTCTTCCATTTTCCCTTCTTCCTCTTTAGAACTCCAGAAGACGACTAAAAGAAGGAAACGTGCAGCAGCCAGTTCTCCGACTTTAGCACCATCAAATACTTTTCAACGTGGGCCCCCTCATTCAAGTCTCCCCGCCCATCGTCATCATGCTCGTCACTACGGCCGCCAAATCACGCATAAATTAAAAACAAGCGGAAAATATCATGCAACAAGGGAAGGAGGGGTGGTTTGTTTAGTTGTAAAAGAGATGCAAAAATAAATTTTCTTGGAAGGTACTGTAGCAATGTTTCTAAGATGCAAAAATGCATTGGAACCCACTTCTCACTATAAGATAAGATTACATTATAAATGCATTGGGACCCATTTCTCACTATACGAAAAAGTTTTAACCCTATCTTATAGTGAGAAGTGGGTTCCAATGCTTTTATAATGTATGTTCGGAGTATAAATTCATGTATGTCTAGCATTTTGCTTTGGTTGAGTATAATTAATTTTTGAAAAATGTTATACATACATGAGATTTTACTTATAAATGCATTGAGACCCATTTCTCACTATTAGAAAAAGTTTTAACCCTATCTTATAGTGAGAAGTGGGTTCCAATGCATTTATAATGTATATTTGGAGTACAAATTCATGTATGTCTAGCATTTTGCTTTGGTTGAGTATAATTAATTTTTGAAAAATGTTATACATACATGAGATTTTACTCCAAACTTATATGTGGCTTGTTTTTAATTGACTGTTGGGTCCATAAATAAAAAATAAATAAATGGATAAGACCCAACAATTAATTAAAAAAATGCCAACGAAATACTCTTCACAACTACTCCACACACATTATCTCTCCTCTTCTGATCTTTTCCTATTCTCTGGCTTATTTCACAAAACATTATATAAACCAGCTCCCTCCCCTCATTTTGGCCGATGTGGGACTGAAAGTCCCCACATCTGAGCTTTGGTTTTTTTGGCCTGGTTTGTTTTTCTCTTGAGTTTTTTTCTCCGTTTTCTTAGCTTTGTTTTTTTAAAAGTTGCTCGTACCTTGGTTTTTCTTGTTTGGTTTTTTAGTTTAGGTTTTTTCTGTTGGAATTAATTTTTGTAGTTTTTCGGGCCGGATTCCGGCAAGCTTGGTCCACCGGCAGCACCGGAAAATGAGTGGATTGCGATCCTCTCGATGAGTACCATTCCGTGGTGTACTCACTTGCCAAAAACGAATTCCGTATGAATGAGAAATGTTGGTCCAAAGTTGGGTACTTGAAATGTACTAACTTGGCAACTTGGAGAAAATGGATAGTCCCATATCGAAAATTGGAAAAAAAAATTTCTAGTATATATACTAGAAAACTAGACTAAAGGACGTGGCCTAGGGGTTACCACTAACGTGTAGTGGAGAGAGAACTTAGCCAAAATGACAAACACACACGCGCGGGCGCGCGCGGGCGCGCGCGCCCGGCCCGGCCCGGTTTCGGCCTCGGCTTGGCTCTGGCTTAAATTTTTTTTTTGCCCAGACAAAAACTTTTTTCCTACTGAACTGATGAGCCTTTTCAGATTCGGTAACTGGTACCATTACTCTATAACAACAGAGTAATGGCTCACCAGTTATGAATCTGAACCACCACTCTGCTGTTGCAGAGTAGTGGACCATTACTCTGTTGTTACAGAGTAATGGGCCTCTGAAGAGTCTCCATTATCTTTTATAAAGGCTACTGAATCCAGACAGAGTTTTCTAGACAGTCCAAGTTTTACTCTTCTTCTTCTTCTTCTTCTTCTTCTTCTCCTCTGTGTCAACTAAGAGTACATCACAGACAGCAGTTCGCTGGAATCTCTGAAGCAAGGGTGCTGCTCTTCAGAGAATGTACAGTTGTATCCTGGGAAGCAATTTGCCAGCCACCGTCACACTACGGGGCGAATTCTGCTTTAAGGAGAGAGATTTTTCATCTCGACTCTGTGCAAAGCCTTTAGTTTACTAATTTTATTTCCTGTATTTTAGTTCTTCACAATTGTTGTTGGTATTTTTTCATATTTATAAAATCGGGTTCTAATAATCTTAAAGCAGAATTTTTTCCTCACTGATTCTAACAATTTTTTGTGAAGTTTATTTATAGGTACTGTTATCAATTCGGAAAAAACAAACAACTAACAGTTCTGTTTCCAACTATTTCAGATAAGAACATGGAGAACACACAAAGTGATATTGCCAGTGGGCTTATCAGTACCGAAATGCAGGTAACCCAAAATGTGACTGCACAATCGGTTGCGGCACATTCGGTCGTTCTGCCCACACACATAACCGTGGGAGAAAAACCGGAGAAGTTCAATGGAACTGGATTCAAGAAGTGGTAAGGACAGATGCAGTTCTACCTGACCACCTTGAAGCTGGACAGATTCCTCACTGAATCTGCCCCGATGCTGGCGCCAATGGATGCACACTCCGTTGCTGCAGTTAATGCGTGGACTCAGGGCGACTATCTCTGCATGAACTACATCCTGAATGCCTTGGTAGACCCCCTGTACAACGTCTACTGTGTCTTCAAGACGTCCAAACTCCTGTGGGGGTCCTTGGAAAAGAAGTACAAAACAGAAGACGTCGGGTCCAAGAAGTTTGTAGTCAGCAAATTTCTGGACTACAAGATGATTGACTCCAAAACTGTTGTTAGTCAAGTCCAAGAACTGCAGGTTATAATCCACGAATTACTACAGAGAACATGACGCTGTGCGAACCATTCCAGGTTGCAGCGTTCATCGAAAAACTTCCACCTGGATGGAAAGACTTCAAGAACTACCTCAAACACAAGCGAAAGGAGATGTCTCTTGAAGACCTAATTGTCAGGTTGCGGATCGAATAGGAGAATCGTAAGACTGACAGGTCCTATAAAAATCAGTCCATAGAAAAGGCCAGCATGGTAGAGCACAAACAGAAGGGCAAGAAGAGAAAGTTTCTGCCACAGGCCTCAAACAAAAAACCTCTTGCAAAGAGGTTTGTTGGGAAATACCACAAGTGTGGTAAGCTGGGGCACAAAATTTCTGAGTGCCGCAGCAAGGACAATAATCGTTCAGGAACAGGACATGTAAAAGTGAATGAAAAATCTCACGCACACATAGCTGAGAACTTGTCTACTAGTCTCTCTGACCTAGAGCTCTGTGTTGTAGTATCAGAGGTAAATCTTATGGGGAGCAACCCTCGTGCTGCTCGGACAAGAAAATGTTCACTTCATACCAGAAGTGCAACAAAGATGAACAGCTGTTCATGGAAAACTCTTCCACCTCCAAAATTACAGGAACAGGGAAGATAGTGCTGAAAATGACTTCAGGCAAAGAACTAACACTCACAAATGTGCTGCATGTTTCAGATATTAGAAAGAACTTGATATCAAGTTCTTTGTTAAGCAAGAATGGGTTTAAGGTTTTTCTTGTTTCTGATAACTTTGTGTTGTCTAAGAATGGGGTATACTTGGGTAAAGGATATGTAAAGGATGGACTGTTCAAGTTTAATGTAATGACAGTCATCCCTAAAACTATTGTTCATGCTATTCCCAATGTTAATGAAATAACTCATATTACCTATGTTGTTGAGTCTTCTTCTGTTTGGCATGAAAGACTAGGCCATGTTAATGTCAATTCTTTGCGTAGATTAATTAACATGAATTTGCTACCAAAATTTAAAGTAGATAACTCCGAAAAATGTGAAGTTTGTACGAAGGCCAAACTCACTAAAACTACATCACGTTCTGTAGAAAGAAACACAAAAACTCTAGATCTAATTCACACGGATCTGTGTGATTTAAAATATGTGCAGATCAGAGGTGGCAAAAAGTATTTTGTGACATTCATAGACGATTGCACAAAATTTTGTTATGTATACTTGTTGCATAGCAAAAATGAGGCTTTGGATAAATTCAAAGAATATAAACTTGAGGTTGAGAATCAACTTGGCAAAACGATTAAAATCGTTAGGAGTGATAGAGGACGAGAATATGATGCACCATTTAATATGTTCTTCTCAGAACATGGAATAGTTCATCAGACAACTGCTCCTTACTCATCCGAATCAAACAGTACTGCCGAGCGCAAGAACCGAACTCTAAAGGAGATGATGAATGCCTTGTTGTTGAATTCTGGCTTACCCCAAAATATCTGGGGGGAAGCATTGCTGACTGCCAACTACATTCTCAGTAAAATTTCTCACAAGAAAACTGGCAAGACACCATACGAACTGTGGAAAGGTAACGTACATTCGTATAAATACCTCAAAGTGCGAGGGTGTTTAGCAAAAGTGGCAGTACCTAACCCGAAACAGGTCACCATCGGATCTAAGATGATTGATTGCATATTCATAGGCTATGCACATAACAGTAGTGCATATCGGTTCTTGGTATACAAATCAGATATACCAGATATCCATGTGAATACAATAATGGAATCAAGGAATGCTTCCTTCTTTGAACACATATTTCTGTGCAAGGATACTACGTACCCCAAATATACACGTGAACAAGAAAATGCAAGCACTTCGGTTGATGAACCAGAACATGATACTGATGAGCCTAGACGAAGTAAACGGTCTAGAACATCAAAATTATTTGGTCCTGACTTTGTAACGGCCTTTCTATTAGAGAATGAGCCCAGAACTTTCAAGGAAGCCATGTCTATGCCTGATACTCCTATGTGGAAGGAAGCAATCAAAAGTGAAATAGACTCCATTATGCAAAATCATACATGGGAGTTAGTCGACTTACCTTCTGGATATAAAGCTCTAGGATGCAAATAGATTTTCAAACAAAAATTGAAACCAGATGGTTCAACTGAGAAGCATTAGGCAAAACTTGTGGTTCAAGGATTTAGGCAAAAGAAATGTCTAGATTTTTTTGATACATATTCCCCAGTTACAAGAATAACTTGCATAAGAATGTTGGTAGCTATTGCAGCTCTACGTAACCTGAAAATAAATCAAATGGATGTTAAAACTGCATTTCTAAATGGGGACTTAGAAGAAGAGATATACATGAAACAACCTGATAGTTACGTTGTTCCTGGACAAAAAACAAAGTGTGCAGGCTTGTAAAATCCCTGTACGGACTGAAACAAGCTCCAAAGCAGTGGCATGCAAAATTTGACAATGTTATGATGTCAAATGGCTTCAAAATAAATGAATGTGATAACTATATTTACATCAAAGATACTCCAAATGGATACATTCTGGTGTGTCTGTATGTAGATGACATGCTCATTATTGAAAGCAATAATGACATTATCAAATAAACTAAGAGCATGCTTAGTGGCAAGTTTGATATGAAGGACTTGGGAGTTGCAGACGTTATACTGGGAATCAAAGTTTTCAAAACGTCTGAGGGAATTACTTTGTCTCAAACTCATTATACTGAGAAAGTTCTTGAAAGGTTCAAGAATTACTCGAATGGAACTGCCAAAAGTCCTGTGGATGCCAGTCTTCACTTATTCAAAAATACAGGTGAAAGCATATCACAATTGGAATATGCACGTGTAATCGGTAGTCTGATGTACTTAACAAATTGTACAAGACCGGACCTAGCACATTCGGTAAATGTACTGAGCCGCTACACGAGTAATCCAGGACGAAGTTAATGAAAAGGAATAACTAGAGTATTGAACTACTTGCGATATACTCAGAGTTATGCGCTGCATTACACTAGATACCCAGCAGTACTAGAAGGCTACAGTGATGCCAACTGGATATCGGACTCCAAGAACTCAAAATCCACAAGTGGATATGTCTTCACACTTGGTGGTGTAGCTGTGTCATGGAAATCCTCTAAACAAACACAATGGCCAGATCCATCATGGAATCTGAGTTTATTGCTTTAGACAAAGCGGCAGAAGAAGCAGAATGACTTTGAAACTTTTTAGAGGATATTCCTATGTAGAAAAAACCAGTGTCTGCTTTATGTGTACACTGTGACAGCCAATCGGCTATAGCACGGGCACTGAGTTGTATGTATCATGGTAAGTCTCGTCATATCAGAAGGAGACACAAAACCATTAGACAACTGCTCTCAAATGGAGTAATCTTTATAGAATATATCAAATCGGCCGACAACCTAGCGGATCTATTTACTAAAGGTCTGTCGCGAGAGCAGGTTGTGAGATCATCAAGAGAAATGGGTTTAAAGCCTATGACGAAAGAGGATACTTGATGGAAACTCTATCTAGGAATTGGAGATCCCAAGATCTATGTTCAAAGGGACAACTAAATCTTGTTGAATCAATGGGAGCACTGAGAGATTAAATCTCATACCCACTCTTAGGATGATAAAACAGTGCTGCCTGCAAAGAGTTAGGATAAGCTTGGCTTTTAATGATTCTCATAGCTTTGAAATAAAAGTGGGGTATAGCAGGATACTCTTTATGGGCAATCACCTTGTGAGTGTGAAATTGGGCCGTTTCTAGGAGAATGAAGAAAGGCTACATTCTCCAAGTTCACTCACAATTAACCAGGGATGTGCAAGGCCAAAATGAACACAATAAGATAACTTAGTTCTGTGAGGAGATGAAACTGTGTGATAGTTATTGTCTAGGTTTACATCAAAGCCCAGGTAGTTCAAGACATCATGATCACTACCTGGTCAAGTGAATCCGATAGCTACTTACTAAGGGTGGTTCAAAGTTGAAAAATTACTACCATTCCTGATGCAGTGATTTTCCGATTGTACTCTCAGAGTTTTTCTGTCATGGTTTTTGTTTTTCTGTCGTGTCTGGATTACATGGTCTGGTAATTTCCATTCATATGGGGGATTGTTGGAAATAATTTTTGCAATTTTCCGAGCCGAATTTCGGCAAGCTCCGGCCACCGGCGATGCCGGAAAATGAGTGGATTGCGATCCTCTCGACGAGTACTATTCTGTGGTGTACTTACTTGCCAAAAACGAATTCCGTATGAGTGAGAAATGTTGGTCCAAAGTTGAGTACTTGAAACGTACTAACTTGGCAACTTGGAGAAAATGGATAGTCCCATATCGAAAATTGGGAAAGATTTTTTCTAGTATATATACTAGAGAACTGGACTAAAGGGCATGGCCCGGGGGTTACCTCTAACGTGTAGTGGAGAGAGGACTTAGCCAAAATGACAAACACACACGCGCATGCGCGTGCGCCCAGCCCGGTTCCGGCCTCGGCTCGGCTCGGCTCGGTTCGGTTCGGTTTGGCTTGGCTCTGGCTTAAATTTTTTTTTTTGCCCAGAGAAAAACTTTTTTCCTACTGAACTGATGAGACTTTTCAGATTCGGTAACTGGTACCATTACTCTGTAACAGCAGAGTAATGGCTCACCAGTTATGAATCTGAACCACCACTCTGCTGTTGCAGAGTAGTGGACCATTACTCTGCTGTTACAGAGTAATGGGCCTCTGAAGAGTCTCCATTATCTTTTATAAAGGCTACTGAATTCAGATAGAGTTTTCTAGACAGTCCAAGTTTTACTCTTCTTCTTCTTCTCCTCTGTGTCAACTAAGAGTATATCACAGACAGCAGTTCGATGGAATCTCTGAAGCAAGGGTGCTGCTCTTCAGAGAAGATACAGTTGTATCCTGGGAAGCAATTCGCCAGCCACCGTCACACTACGGGGCGAATTCTGCTTTAAGGAGAGAGATTTTTCATCTCGACTCTGTGCAAAGCCTTTAGTTTACTAATTTTATTTCCTGTATTTCAGTTCTTCACAATTGCTGTTGGTATTTTTTCATATTTATAAAATCGGGTTCTAACATTTTCATCTTAGTTTTTTTTTAAAAAAATTGTTAATTAAGATAATTAAGTTAAGCAAAAAAAAAAGGTTTAATTTGATTTTTTAAATTAGTTAATCAAAAGAACTAGTTAATTGGGTTGATTAGATTAATTAATTCAGATTATATTATAGTAGATTTAACAAGATTAGCGTAGATTAATTATTTGAAGATTAGATTTGATTAGAATTGGACTAAAGTTTCAGATTAATTAATTAAAATTATATTAGACTAATTAAGTGCTTTTAGTTAAGATTAGATTAATCCATAATTGAATTTCATTAAATGTTAAACAAAAAATAAAAAATATTTTAAATTACGGTCGGTACGGTATTACTATAACTCAATCAAAGCTAATCTTTAATAAAAAAAACTATGCTAAATCTGTATCCAACCAAAATTATTTCAAGAAATTAAATTTAAGTATTTATTTTTGCTACGGTGTACTTCACTAAACTTATATCCAACTAAACCACCACCAAGAGAAGTTGCTTCGGATACATACAGATGATGAGGATGACATATCCATCTCAATTTGGCTGATAGCTCGACTTCCATTTTTAGAAGTCTAATTGCTTTATTGGTTATAAAGATTGGGTTGCTATCTCGCTAATGACATCCACTAATCCTAACTTTAATCTAATTAGTAATTGATTACCCGTTACACTCGTCCGTCGATTAAGCGCAGTAAAAGACGGGCGGGCGGGCGGGCGGGCGGGCGCGGGGGGGGGGGGCACGGCTTGCTAACCTACGCCCGGAGTTGCGTAATGTAGCAATTAGATTACCACTTCAACACTAATTTACCAAAACGATAAACTAGGATTAGGATGTGGATTAGCAGGGAATGTATTGTTTGGTGGATGATTAAGACTTTTTTTTTGGGTGCATGCATCCTGACTCGCACGAACGTGTGGATGATATTATGGCGACGCGTGTCCACTTTTGACCGTCTGGTGATGTCACCGATACTTTCTTTTTTGATAACGTTTTAAAAAAAAATTTGATAACGATCACCGATACTTTCTTGGAGGCTAAAAAACAACGTAGTTATCTCATCCTCGCATGCACAACTATCCTAACTCGCGTGCTTGAATAAATCATTTTAAAAAGTAGCAAAAAATTAATTTTATTAAAATTAAATCAAAGGTGGAGAAAAAGGATAGTATGCAAGTCTTCAATTTCTGACAACGAAACTCAGTTCTATACATGACGACTCTACTCAATACTTATGGCGACTTTAACGAAATGTTCGTGACCACGTGTACGGTTGGGCTGGTTATGTAGTAAATATGACGGGATATTTTAGCAAATGCCCCCATTCGAAATGTGTAAACTAGCATATACCCCTACTATTTTTAAAAACTAAGAAATACCCATAGTTTGGATGGAATGGTTAAAATTCCGTTAAGTTAACTTACGTGCATCACATGTAACACAGTAAAATGATCAAAATACCCCCAATAAAATTATTTTAGCAAATACCCCTATTCAAAATCTAAAAACTAGCATATACCCCCACTATTTTAAAAAAAGGATATTTTAGCAAATGCCCCCGTTCAAAATATGGAAACTAGCATATATCCCCACTATTTTTAAAAACTAAGAAATACCCTTAGTTTGGACGGAATCGTTAATATTCCGTTAAGTTAACTTACGTGCATCACACGTGACACAGTAAAATGACCAAAATACCCACTACATAAAGTAAGGGTTTCTTGAAGCAAATTTGAAAAGAGAATGAACCGTCTCCTTTCCGCTTTGCAAGTCCGTATAATTTTTTCTCCGATGGTCATCTACCCCACCTTGTTATATTATGGTTTTTAAAGAAGAAATACCCCAATCCTAATCAGTCATTGACTCATTGTAAGCATCTTCTCCACCTTGTTATATTAGGGTTTTTGATAGATTATGTTTGTTTGATCGTTTCAACTTGATCAATTTTGTGATGTTTTTTAAAAACTAAGAACAAACATAATCTATCAATAACCCTAATATAACAAGGTGGGGAAGATGCTTACAATGAGTCAATGACTGATTAGGGTTGGGGTATTTCTTCTTTAAAAACCCTAATATAACAAGGTGGGGTAGATGGCCATCGGAGAAAAAATCATACGGATCTGCAAAGCGGAAAGGAGACGGTTCATTCTCTTTTCAGATTTGCTTCAAGAAACCCTTACTTTATGTAATGGGTATTTTGGTTATTTTACTGTGTCACGTGTGATGCACGTAAGTTAACGGAATTTTAACGATTCCGTCCAAACGAAGGGTATTTCTTAGTTTTTAAAAATAGTGGGGGTATATGCTAGTTTCCATATTTTGAACGGGGGCATTTGCTAAAATATCATTTTTTTTAAATAGTGGGGTATATGCTAGTTTTTAGATTCTGAATAGGGGTATTTGCTAAAATAAATTTATTGGGGGTATTTTGGTCATTTTACTGTGTTACATGTGATGCACGTAAGTTAACTTTACGGAATTTTAACGATTCCATCCAAACTAGGGGTATTTCTTAGTTTTTAAAAATAGTGGGGGTATATGCTAGATTTTACATTTTGAATGGGGGCATTGGTTAAAATATCCCAAATATGACCAAGCACGATAGTATCGTCGTCTTTCATCAGTCGACACGTGTCCCATAGCGTATTGGTTCAGGCTTATTGGAGTTCGACACGTGCCCCCCCTTACACCGAGGAGATGACGTAATCACAAAATTGTCACCTTCCTATTCCTGGAAAGAAATCTTGTGGTAAATATCGCACTTATTGACGTCCATGCGACTAATTAAGGAAGTGTCGCGAATCTCAAAGCATACTGTCACTTATTTTGACCACCCAGCGGCTGATAGACCTTCCTATATACGAATCGTATACGCGGTTCGTGTAGAAATGTTTCAACGCCATCAAGAGACACGCTTAGCTACCGTATAAGAGCACCTGTAGACGTTTGGCTATTTTGCCAAACTTTTCTTTGATAACGCTGTAGTCGACAGTCGTTACCCAATAATTGGATTTCGTATGAACAATAGTCAGCTATATTTGGAAGACAAAATGACAATTGTCAAAATATAGCTAACGAAATATAATTTTTCGTCTGTTTTGATTGGATGAAAACTTATTTTTCGTCGGAGAGATTTTTTTATATTAAACCTTATCGGACGGAAAATAATACATCGTCCATACAATTTTTTTCTGACATCGACGGATAGGAAATAATATCCCGTCGACCGATTAATTTAAAAAAAATGTTTGGACAGTAAATAATGTCCCGTTCCACAAAAAAAGTGGACAGAGAAGACTGACTTTGACTCTGACTCAATCATTCCAATTCAAAATGGTTGGAACGAGGGATTATCTCTCGTCTCTCCATATAATTTTTGTTGGCTGTTTTTTCCTCAAAACCAAGCTCCCTTTTAGTCCCACATCGGTGGGAACATGTGCTTTGTAAGTGGCTATAATACAACCCCTCATTTACTCCCTTGAAGACTTGTGTGGTGTGGGGAACCCATGGGCCACACGCGCGCGCCGCCGCCGCCGCCCGGCCCGGTTCGGTTCGGCGCCCGTAATGGGCATGGGTGTGCGCCCACACCTGCGGACACGAATGCCGATCCGAATTACCCTTTTGACCTTTTCCTCCAACCGTTGGATCTGTTATACAGATCCGAAATTACTGCCTTCCTTTTTTTGAACGTTGTGAGTGGGATCAGCCTATATATACTCTAATCTTCTCTTCCCTTAAAACTACTGAAAAAATATTTGCTCCTCAAAAACTCTTCCTCCCGTTTGCATCTTCTCTGTCTGCTTCCGGTTTCTGTTTTTCCAATTCCGTTCTGGGCAATGACAAGTTCGGGTCGATCTCTCGACGTTGTGTGCGACAGCAAAACTCCGGTGATACCGGGGGTTTTACCATTAGGAGCATCTGAGAAATGTCTGCACATAAGATCTCGGATCAACTCTTAGGGCAGTGCGTTCCTCGTGACTTCCCCATAGGCCGGTAACTCTGTTTTAGTTCATTTTGTTTATTGTTTCCAGTTGCAAAAAAATCGAAGATTCGAGGCAATTTTTATAACAATCTAAGAGTTGAATCTACATACCTTGTTAATAGTTCTTGCTGATCGTCTGTTAATTACACACATTATTAAATATTGTAAGAACTGGAATAATAATAATTCTCAACACGACTAGACTAGCACTGGTTAATTTTAGCACATATAAACTAATTTGCATATTGTTAATCTGTCAACACATATTGTTTACAATCTATATAAACATCATTCTGAATTACTTACTGTCATGAACTTGAACACGGGCTAAAATAGAAATTTGGAAGTAGTTTTGTTTACTATTATTACTCAAATTCAAGGTTACTTGGACTTTTATTTAAACTACCCTGTGTAATACATATATACTGAAATGTTGTTCTGAAATTTCAAAATACTGATCCTATATATATATACTTAAGTGTTGTTATTAACAAATTAGCACATATATACTGATTAAATCAGATAAAGCATATATTGTTAATCAGATACACCATATACTGATTAAATCAGATAAAGCATATATATTTTGTTAATCAGATACACCATATACTGATTAAATCAGATAAAGCATATATTGTTAATTAGCACATATATATATACACTTAGTTTTTTTTTAGTGTTGCTCATATTATTTATAGATCACATACTTTGTTATTAACAAATTGCAGTATTGATAGATCACTATAAATTCCCACATTATAGAATATCTGTAGCTTTAATATTCTTACAGTCTTGATCTATTGTTAATCACAATATTTGTTGGCACACATTTGTGTTATTAGATTCATGTTAATATTCTCAAAGCTTTAAAATACTTCTCGCTGTAAATTTGTTTTTATTAACTTGCAATCATCAACTTGCTAGTATAATTAAGTGTCAGTTTATATTGTAAGTAACATTACTACTTACACAACAATAGCAAGGCTATTATTAATTTGTGGTGCTAGATATTACTTTGGTACTCTTTAACCATTTAGATAAAAGGAACAGTTTATTGACCTTGCAAATTCCTTTTAAAAGAAATCTAAAGTTCTAAAAAGTAAAGATAAATTTGGGAACAAGCCAAAAGGGTCCTTCTGTCAACCGGGTGTAAACAACCCTAAGCGACACGGTATTTAAGCGTCTTCGGATCACCGCTAGCTGGGAACCGACTCCTACAGCTAACCCAAGTTAATCAGAACTTGATGGACTAAAGATTTGTTTAGGTTGATTAGCAAGATCATTAAACTATTTTCTAGAGCCCCTGACACCTTTATTGAGTAGCTACAATATTATTCCTGCAGACTCTAGACTGCTATACTATTTATCATGACTGAGAAAGAAGAGACTACCTCTGCCAAGCTAGCCAAGTTTGATGGCACCCACTTCAAGAGGTGGCAGAGTCAGATGAAATTCTGGCTCACCACTTTGGGACTGCTTTCAGCAATTGATGGATCCACACCCATCACACCTGATTCTGACAAATCTGAGTCTACCAAAGAAGTTTCCGAATCCCCTATTTCCTCTCAAACTCCTAAGGAACCCTCTAGTTCCCAAAAACCTAAAACTCCTAAGGAAATAGACTTTAACTTTTTCATCGAATTCTAAGTGCTTTATCTGATTCCCTTTATGATATATTCTTTGAATATAAAAATGCTAAAGGACTTTGGGATGCTTTAGAAGATGAATATGGTTGTGATGATGCTGGAATTGAAAGATTCAATTCTTCAGCTTTCAATAGGTATTTCATTGTAGATAACAAACCTATGAATGACCAAATCCATGAATTCCAAGAATATGTAAAGCATATTCAAGCCAAAGGTACAATATTTTCTACTGAGTATAAGATAGCTTGCCTAATAGATAAGCTTCCTCCTTCTTGGTCTGATGTCAAGAAGGAACTCACTCATACTCAAGGTGAACTTACCTTTGCCCAAGTCCTAAAGAAGATTAGAACAGAAGATCAACTTAGGCTAAGGTCCAACCCTAAAAATGAGTCCAAGGCAAAGGTAAACCTTGTAGTATCATCCCATGGCAAACCCAAACCTAAGAAGAACTCCTTCAAGAAAAAGAACTTTCAGCCTCATCACCAGAATCACCAAAACCACCAAAACTGCTAACACCAGCAGAACCACAGGACTAGAAACTTCAGTCAGACTCAGGATCAACAGAAGTTTTGTTTGGTGTGTGGAAGAACAAACCATCTGTCCTACAATTGTTTTCATAGGAAGAAGGAACAATCAAGACTCCTTATAAGGGGAAAGGCCCTACCAAACCAGAAGCCAACATGATTCTGAATGGATCTTCTAGTTCCTTCAGGTCTGTGACTTACCAACCTTCTGTTAATATTTCTTACCATTCTGATGACTGGTGGTTGGATTCTGGAGCTAATGTTCATGTTTCATTTGATCGCTCCTGTTTTTCAAACTATCAGAAATCATGTGGAGGAGGCATAACCCTAGGAGATGGATCAACGGCACAGATTGTAGGAAAAGAAAGAATAGATCTGAAGATGACATCAGGAAAAAATCTGCCTCTTCATGATGTACTTCATGTGCCGTCAGTTAGGAGGAACTTAGTTAGTGGTTCCCTTCTTATATCGTCAGGTTTTAAAATTGTAATGGAAGCAAATAAAGTTGTATTTTCTAAGAATGAGTCTTTTGTTGGAAAAGGATATGTAAAGGATGGTCTTTTTATTCTCAGTACTATAAATAAAATGTCAGATCCTTCTCCTGTTGTTTCATATATAGAAACTTCCAATGTTTGACATGGTAGACTAGGTCATGTGAATCTGGGTTCCCTTAGAAGGATGATGAACTTAGCTCTTATTTCCAAGTCTCCTGTAGATAATAAACACAAATGTGATATTTGTGTTCAAGCCAAACATTCTAGACTACCTTTCAAATCTGTAGAAAGGAATTCTGATCCTCTAGAACTAGTTCATAATGATGTTTGTGACTCAAATAGGGTTTTGACCCGAGGCGGTAGGAAATACTTTGTCACTTTTATAGATGATTGTTCTAAGTATTACTATACCTACCTTCTCAAAACCAAAGATGAAGTTCTAGATAGATTTAAGGTTTACAAAGCCGGAGCTGAGAACCAATTAGAGAAAAATATTAAGATCCTTAGATCTGATCGTGGCGGAGAGTATACCTCAAATGAAATGACTAACTTTTGTGATGAACACGGGATAATTAATGGGGTGACTGCTCCTTACTCACCACAGTCCAACGGAGTTGCTAAAAGGAAGAATCGAACTCTGTTAGACATGGTGAATGCCATGCTTCTCAGCTCAGGTGCTCCTGATAACTTGTGGGGAGAAGCCTTATTGACAGCCTGTTACATCCTAAACAGGATCCCTAGTAAGTCTAAGGATAAGACTCTCTATGAATTATGGAAAGGTAGAACTCCAAGAGTCCATTATCTTAAGGTCTGGGGATGTCTAGCAAAAGTAGGAATCCCTGAACCTAAAAAGAGAAAGATTGGACCTAAGACTGTAGATGCTGTGTTCATAGGATATGCCTTAGATAGCAATGCCAATAGATTTCTAGTGACTCATTTTGAAGTAAATAAAATCTCTAACAATACCATCATAGAAGCTAAAGATGCAGTTTACTTTGAGAATATATTCCCCTTTAAAGATAGAATTTCTTCCAACCCCTCCAGTTATTCCCTGCCTCCTTCTACCAGTTCCCATTCTCAACCTTCTAGCTCTCAACCTGATCAAGACTCAGAACCTAGAAGAAGCAAAAGAGTTAGGATTGAAAGAAATTTAGGAGAAGGTTTCTTCACTTATTTGATAGAGGGTGATCCTTCAACTTACGAAGAAGCAATATCTTCTCCTGATGCTCCTTTCTGGAAAGAAGCCATCAACAATGAGTATAACTCCATTATGGAGAACAGTACTTGGTATTTAGCAGACCTACCTTTAGGTAGTAAATCCATAGGTTGCAAGTGGATCTTCAAAAAGAAACTTAAAGCTGACGATTCCATAGAGAAATACAAAACTAGATTAATAGCCAAAGGTTTCACCCAGAAGAATGGATTAGATTATTTTGACACATATTCTCCTGTAGCTAGGATTGCCTCTATTAGAACTCTTCTAGCTTTAGCATCCATTTATGACTTGCTAATTCATCAAATGGATGTAAAGACATCCTTTTTGAATGGAGACCTAGAGGAAGAAATCTACATGGAGCAACCTGAAGGTTTTATTGCTAAAGGTCAAGAAAAGAATGTTTGCAGATTAATAAAATCACTTTATGGCCTAAAGCAAGCTCCCAAGCAATGGCACATCAAATTTGATAAAGTGATTTTAGAATATGGTTTCTTACCAAATGAGTATGACAAATGCATATACTCTAAAAACTTTGATGGAAGTTGTGTCATTATATGCTTATATGTAGATGACATCCTCATTTTAGGATCAACACTTGAGTTGATAAATAATACTAAAGATTATCTATCTAGCATGTTTGATATGAAAGACTTAGGAGAAGCTAACCTGATTCTAGGAATGTAAGTATCCAAGTCCAAGGAGGGTTATACTCTCCCCTTAGTAAATTCTATTGAGAAAATGCTAAGAAAATTTGAGTACTTTGATAAGATACCTGCTCGTACTCTTTTTCACAGTAGTATCATTCTCAAGAAGAATGAAGGTTCACCTGTAGAACAACATAGATACTCTCAAATGATAGGTTCTCTTATGTATATAACAAATAGACTAGACCTGATATTGCATTTGCTGTTGGGAGACTTAGTAGATATACTAGTAACCCAAATCGGTCACATTGGTCAGTATTAGAAAGATTATTTAGATATCTTAAGGGTACTATAGATTATAAACTTCATTATTCTAGACACCCTGATATCATAGAATGTTACTCAAATGCAAACTGAGTAACTGACTCATATGATGTGAAATCCATAACTGGATATGTTTTTACCCTAGGAGGAGCTGCAATCTCTTGAGATTCATGTAAACAAACTATCATAGCTAGAAGTACTATGGACTCTGAAATGATAGCTCCGGACACTACTTGTACAGAAGCTGAATGGCTTAGAAATTTGATTATGCATATACCTGTTACTAATATTCCTGTTCTTGCTATTTCCATAAACTGTGATAATAAATCTGTTATAGAACTACTAAAGCATGATTCTGTGAATGCTAAGATGAACAGGTACCTGCAGCTGTGCTTCAAGTCAATCAAGAGCCTATTAGGCAAATATGTGGTTCTTGATTATATAATGTCAAAAAAGAACCTTGTAGACCACTTGATAAAGGGTCTGTCTAGGACGTTGATCCTAGAATCATCGAGGGGGATGGGAAAATGACACTTGTGCCCAGAAGTCATTAAGTAAGTCACCAGCAGTGGCAACCTAACCGAGTCTGACTGGAGATCCCAAGAAGCCGGTTCAACGGGTAGAAACAAGCTGGACTTCGGTGGCTATTATGGAACACTGACTCAGAGATTAAATTCTCTTAAATTAATGCCCAGGTGGCTGTACGAGATTGTACAATGATATCCCATCCCTATGGTGACAGTGTTCCTGTGTGATCTGGTTAGGATGAGTTCTAAACTCTTAATAGGTCCAAACATTATTATGTAGGGTTGATTCCGATCACCAACCCTTTGAGGACTTACCTATATGAGAGGTTGTGAAGGCCGCGACTATGGGACAGGGTGATTCCCGACAACTCTCATGAATATGGAAAAAGTGCGCATGACCATTCAAAAGCGCCACCCGATAGACCTAAGAACCTCTAGCGTACTATGTGTGCTATTTACTGAATCTGAATCAAGAAGTCTAATTCAAGGCATAGTCCATCAAGCACTTCTTCAGACAAAGACAATAGTCACTACGTGAGATTCAAAGCTGTAGTCCATCTCATTTATGCATAGTATACTCTTGCCCAGAACTTCTCCATCATTATTCTTTTGTTATCTCTGTCTTCGGATCTTGGTTTTGGGGGGGGGGGGGGATTGTCGGCTGTTTTTTCCCAAAACCAAGCTCCCTTTTAGTCCCACATCGGTGGGAACATGTGCTTTGTAAGTGGCTATAATACAACCCCTCATTTACTCCCTTGAAGACTTGTGTGGTGTGGGGAACCCGTGGGCCACACGCGCGCACCGCCGCCGCCGCCTGGCCCGGTTCGGTTCGGCGCGCGTAATGGGCACGGGTGTGCGTCCGCACCTGCGGACACGAATGCCGATCCGAATTGCTCTTCGAGATCGAATTGAGGCCCAAAACTTCTTTTTGCTAAATGTGTTTTACCCTTTTGACCTTTTCCTCCAACCGTTGGATCTGTTATACAGATCCGCAATTACTGCCTTCCTTTTTGTGAACGTTGTGAGTGGGATCAGCCTATATATACTCTAATATTCTCTTCCCTTAAAACTACTGAAAAAATATTTGCTCCTCAAAAACTCTTCCTCCCGTTCGCATCTTCTTTGTCTGCTTCCGGTTTCTGTTTTTCCAATTCCGTTCTGGGCAAGGAAAAGTTCGAGTCGATCTCTCGATGGTGTGTGCGACAGCGAGACGCCGGTGATACCGGGGATTTTACCACTAGGAGCATCTGAGAAACGTCTGCACATAAGACCTCAGATCAACTCTTAGGGCAGTGCGTTCCGCGTGACTTCCTCATAGGCCGGTAACTCTGTTTTAGTTCATTTTGTTTATTGTTTCCAGTTGCGAAAAAATCGAAGATTCGAGGCAATTTTTATAACAATTTTTTTCTTAAATTTATTAAATGATAGGATGTTGGATTATGTACCGTCCGGAAAATTATTATATAAAAAAATTGGGCGTTGGACGATATTTAATCCTACGTCCGTTGTAATTTATCTGTGGATTTTTTTTTTGGGCGTGTGACGAAAAATAATCTTTCGTCTGAGATTTTAAAAAGTTTAAAAATTCAAATTTTAGCTTTCAACGACTGCAGCGCAAAGTAAGTTTTTCCATTTCCATTTATCAAATAACCAAATTTGAAACTCCAGGACTACCGGGGGCCTGTTTCCTCCGGTTTCAAAATTGGGTCTCACCTCTGCAATTGGAATTTGGTCTGTTCCTCTAAGGCTAGCGGGGGCCTGGGCGTGCTCAACCTCAGGCACCAGAACTTAGCCCAGCTTGGAAAGTAGCTTTGGAGATTTCATCATTTTGAACACCTCCCGTGGGTCCAGTGCATCAAAGGCCATTATTTTTCTATTTCCCCTTGGTGGGCTTTCCCTTCTTCCACTCATAGATTAGCTTCTCCATTCTGGAAAGGTGTTTGGAAAGCGGCCTCGGCGTTCCAGTGTGGTATTTCCCATAGATGCTCTGTTGGGTCCAGAACTAAATTCTAGTCCGACCTCTGGTTAGGCAACATTAAACTTTCTTCGGCCTACCCCAACCTATATCGTCTGGCCTCTATCCCTGATGCATCTGTGTTCGACTCTTACCAATTTATAAACTCCAACAGGATTTGGATCATTCCTTTCGAGATTGTTCTCCCCCCGGGTTTGATCTCTGAATTGTTAGAGCTTATTTCTTCCCTTAACCGCCTCGAATGGCACCCTAATGAAGGGATCGCTTGGCGCTGGAACCCAACTGGGATTTTTTCTGTTAAATCATTTTATAATTTCTTTAATTTTCGCGGTACTACCTCTTCCTCCGCCTCTTTCATTTGGGACACTTGCGCTCCCCTTAAGGTTCAAGTTAATACTTGGCTAGCGATCCACAATAAATTACTGACGGTCGAGAATCTTAATAAACGAAATATTGCTTGGGGGCAACTTTGCACGTTGTGCTCAGAGGTTTCTGAAGATGTAAATCATCTTTTTGTGAGATGCTCTTTCATCTCCCCGCTTTGGCAGTTAGTCTCTCTTGCGTGGGAAAATCTAGTTTTGCCTCTCAATCTTGAATCTTGTTGGAGTTTCCCTCCTTCGCACCCTAGATTTCGCAAATGTTGGAAGCTTCCGGTTCACATTATAATTTGGCTCGTTTGGACGGAGAGGAACCGTAGACTGTTTTCTCACCGTTCTTCTACTATCGCTCACTTGATTGATGATTTCCTTTTCCTTTTTAACTTTTGGTCTTCTAATGCTTCGACTAATGATAGAGAGCTTTAAAATAGCTCTCATTTACATGATTCTTATATTGTTCTTCACAATCTTAATGCATTTTAATGGTTATTTTTCTCTTTAACCCTTATGTTCTCTTCTATCGCAGGTTGGTTGAGTCATTCTGATCTATCTTGGCCCTGGTTCTGAGGGCCCTTTTGGGTTCACTGGCTTTGTTTTGGTTCTGGTGGTTTCATTTGGTTTGTTGCTGGCATTGTTTGTTTTGGCTCGGTGGCCTCTTGCTGTCCTGATGGTCTGAGGGCAGTAGATCTTGGTGTTTCTTTTGTTGTGGGCTTAGTCCCTTTTGTTCTTATGCGCTCTGTCTACTGATGGTTCTTTATGCTGACCGATGTAATCTGTTCTTCGTCTTATCTGTGACTAGCTTATAAGTTCTTCCTGCTTTTATCCTATTAGACTATGTGTTGTTCTGTTATCTGACTAGTTTGTCAGCTCTGTTGTGCTGCACTGTTATCTCTCCAATGGTTGTTTTGTTTTTGATCTGTGTTTGGCTTATATTATGTGATTATGGGCTAGGTTGTTTTCGGTATACTTGGCAGCTTCTTTGTTGTTGGCGGTCTGGAGCGATAGCGATTTTCTCGCTTGTAGCTATCCTCCGGTTGGTTTTTTTCTGGCCCTTATCGTGCTTAATGTTTCTGTCCCCGGTTGGGGGTGACCTGCGGTAGAGTGTTTTCGGGGTTTTTTTGTGGATTTCTTTTCCTTTGGTGTTCATTTTCTTTGCAGCTTGTTTCGCTGCTTTCCTTCTCACGGAGCTCTTTTGATTGGTTGTGTGGTTTGCGAGCCTGGAGTTTTGGGCTGCTCTGGTCTTCGTCTCTCGATTAAGGCCTAGCGGTGTGGGTGCTCCGAGGGTGTCCCCGACACTGCTCTCTTGGGCGTCGCTTCTTACCGCTGAGTCTATGCGAGCGGCTGGCTGGGCTGCTGCGTGCTTTTGTAGTTTGTTTTGCTTGATTCTATTTTGTCTAGGCCTGTCTGGTTTCTGTTTTACAGCTTGTAAAACCCTCTGTTGTACATTTTACTCATTATTAATATATTTTTGCTGTGGCTGGAGTCTTTCGACTCTATCCGTTCACATCAAAAAAAAAGAAACTCCAGGACTACACATGCTCAATGAAGTCACTCCTCTTATCTCTTATCCCTAACAAATGCAGTAATGACGACCATGTCCCCACCCACAAAACGACAATAACCTACCAACGATAAAACCAGCCTCTCCCTCGTCTTCCAAAAATTTCAAACCCTGTTCTCTTCTCTTCTCTTCTCTTCTGCTTCTTCTTGTTCCTAATTTTTTTTAATCCAAATTAAAAATTAAATATTCAATTAATTAAGCAGTAACTAAATACTATTCCCATGTTGAACCCGGCAGAATCGCTACCACCGGGCTTCCGTTTCCACCCGTCTGACGAAGAGCTCATCCTTCATTACCTCAGAAACAGAGCATCTTCCAAGCCCTGCCCTGTCTCAGTCATAGCTGAGATCGATATATACAAGTTCAACCCCTGGGATTTGCCTGGTAATTTCGACAAAATACGTGTACATATATATACATATTAACATTTTATATTCTTGGAGTTCTAATCTTTGATTTGATTGTGTAGGTAAGGCAATCATGTTGGGGGATAAAGAATGGTATTTCTTTAGTCCGAGAGATAGAAAGTACCCAAACGGAGTTAGGCCGAACAGAGCTGCAGCTTCGGGCTATTGGAAGGCGACGGGGACCGACAAACCAATTGTTTCGGGGAGTGAAAATATCGGAGTTAAGAAGGCGCTCGTGTTCTATAAAGGCAGACCACCAAAGGGGCTGAAGACGAACTGGATTATGCACGAATATCGACTGGCTGAGGCTGGGAATACTAATACCTACAAACCCTTGAAGCTCAGAGACCATTCCATGAGGGTGAGAATTTTCTTTCGTTTCTTTCTGTTTTCTAGTAATTATCAGAGAAGGTAGTTCAGTATAGTTAGTTCAGATTAGGAATTTATTAGTGGCTAAGGTTGTGTTGATGCAAATTTGTATGTTTTTTCGTGTTCTGTTGCTGTTGCTTGGTTTCAGTTTCTCTTCAAATTCATGACTTCTACCTCTTTCTTCGCTCACTGCTAATACAAAATTGGGTTGTTAATCACTCAAATCGAAGTTCATCATTTTCTCTTAATTTTGGAGAGAATAAAATCGGGATTGAGTTATGTCACAGATGTCTTTAGATGTTGTATTGTAATAGGAGTGTAGGGTTTCGTGTGTTTGTCTGATATATACAACACGTATCTGAAACAGAGAATTGTGTGTTCAATTAGCTTCTTTCACATCTAACGAATTTGTTAAAACTTTGCAGTTAGATGATTGGGTTCTTTGCCGTATCTACAAGAAGAGCAACAGTTCGTCGATGGTTCCACCCCTAATGGATCAAGAGCAAGGAGACTCTGGGACAGAAGACTCCTACATTCCATCTGCTCAGGACAACCCCATCAAATTCCACAAGTCTTCGTCTATCAACGAATTCTTCCAAGACTACGCTAATCTGTTTGATACACAACCGGAGTTGCCAATTCCTGGGTTCACTTCTCTGTTGTCAAACCCCCTTCCAACCGCACACTACCACAATGGAATTGATACAAATTTAGGCCCACATCATTTGGAAGAGGTAGAAATCCCCAGTCCTTCAAAGCGCCAGAGAACTACAGAGGTTACTGACTCATCCGTTGTTGGCAACTTCTCAAATCAGTTTGAAGCTTCTCACTACAACTTTTTCAACCAGCAGTTGTTATTCAACTCCCATTTTGGATTCCAGTAGTTAATTGTACGGATACTGATACTCTAAAAATTTAAAGAAAAAAGTATCAGTGGTTTTTTGTACATATAGGAAATCTGTGGTTTGGATTCCCTGTTAAGTAGCTTGAATGGTGAATAGGACCATGCATAGAAGTTGAAAAAATATTGGTTGTGGAGGAGAGAATGAGGACAATCAGAAATGAAATGAAATTCTTCTGTGTCAATGAAAATTTGTAGATAAATTGTTGTGACTTAATTTTTTATTTTTATTTTCTCAACGGTATGGAAAGTTTGTTAACTACAATAATAATGTTGATTGAAATGGTGCTCTGCATGAACTGAACAAATTCGAAATTGGACTTCACATTTTCTTTAGTCGAAAATGGCAAATACCGCTCTGTTTCATTGATAAACATATATTGAACCCCATATGAACCCAGCATCCTGCACTCTCCGTTTGCTTCTGGTATCATTATTGTTGCTCTCTTCTTTTCCTTTGTTGTTATTGTATTGTCTACTAATGCTACTATCTCTCAGTCGTACTTTGTTTATTTTGGTTGGTCAATGCTCCATTTCTCTCTTTCGACGCTACTTCTGTGTTCGCTGGTCAGTTTACCATGTTGGGATTTCGTTATATCATGTATAGGTTGATTCAGCTGGCCGTAGTGGACTATGCTGTATTTCCTTTCCCTTTCATGTCCTGTGTTTCTCCTGTTTTTGTGAATCCAGTTGGTTTTTCTATTCCCTGTCTTGATGCAACCATCATACTACGTTTCATAATTTGTGTTTGTTAAAATTGGATGATTGAAGATTAAATCTTCAGTTATCTATTTGACTGCAAATATATGTTCATTCTGGTTAATAGTTGACTTAGTAACGACTTAGTTTTAAAATTAATAGCCTTCAAGCATAATTTTAACAGCATCAAATTCTCCGACTCCAAAATACTTTGACATCATTCATGTTAACACATGTTGCAGATTCTAGACTTCACAATCAAACCATTTAGTTCGCTGCACGGACTTGTTGGGTTTACATCTTGCCAGAGCCGGCCCTAAGTTCATAGAGGCCTTTGGTGAACTCTCAAAATGGGGCCTATACATATTTAAAAAAAATAATAATAGCATATATATATATAAATTTTCAACATTGTTCAAGGAAAAATCTATATAATAAAACACAAGGCAATTCAAAACAAAGCTATTAAGTGGCTCTCCTTCAATTGCAAGGAAATCAACGGTCCAGATTTATGCTCACAAAAGATATTTTTCCGCCTGTTACTGAAGCTATAGTACCTGTTATTGTACCTATAGTAGCCACATTAAGATTTATACTTTATGTTGTGTGAAGCTGCAACACCCCGCAAAATAGTATATAGCTATTTTGCATTGTAATCCGTGTATAGTTGAGAATTGCACACGATTATATATTTTTGTAATAATTATTAGTTTTAATTGAAATTTTTCAGATATATGAGTTATTCTAAACCCGATGAGATAAACTCGGGATATATTCTCAATTAAACTATGGATTTTGCCCCGATTGTTTTAAGAAAACAATCTTCGGGAAAATAATAATTTTTATAAAATATATTTTTATAATTTACAAATAAATATCCTATTTGTAAGTATATATATATACCTATATATATATATTTGATTGGATCGTATTGGATCGTATATGATATATGATCTATAATTGTTTTGAATGTGAATATGTCCATATATTTTTTAAGATTTAAATATTTAAATATATTTTGCTATGGATGTACATATGAATTTGAATTGTAATTAAATAATCATACATTGTTTTTTTCATTAGGGTTAGGATTGTTTGACCTAGGGTTAGGGTTAGTAACCTAGGGTTACTTAACCTAACCTAGGGTTAGGAAACCCTACATCATGATGTGTGTTGGCTATGATTTAAGGATATCCAAGGATTGGAAGTTAGCCATGTATGATTTTCATGAAAACATGAGAAACCACTTGAAGTTTCTAGCAATTTTTGTGTTGGCTTTGATCCAACCATCCATCTTTCCCCCACTCCATCTCCACCCTCCACCTCACCACCCTATCCCCTAGTTAACTTCCTGAAACCACTCCCCCCATCTCTCCCATTCTTCAATTTTTCAAAAGCTCATTCACCTTCTTCATCACTTCTTCATTCCTTCTCCACTTTGTTCAAAAAGAATAAAAAAACATAAGAGAAAGTGAGCAGAGAAAAGAGAAATAGAATGTGAGAAAAAGAGAGTGTTCAATTGTTTTGTAGGTTCATGCTTGGAGCTCTTGGAGGTGAAGAAGCAAGCAAAGGAAGAGAAGTTTGCATTCAACCAAGATTTCATTTTTCAACTTAAATTTGATGGGTGTTCTCTCAACTCTAAAATTAGTATTTTTTTTTGTGTGATATGGTTTGTAGGAGTAGATATAAGAGGTTTAAAAATCATGCTTGAGTATTGATAAGTGGTGAAACTTGAGCTTGTATGTTAACACAATTTTATACCATGATTCATGGAAGAACATATATGTTATATGGTAGACTTAGGAATTTCTACCATGCAAATAGCTGAGAATCTGGACATAAAATTTTTATGGCATGTTCTAGGATGAGTTTAGAGCATCTTCTAATTTTTTTATATTTTTCTGTGTTCATTTAGTAGCTCAACAAAGTTATTCTTTCGGAACAGAGAGAACCAGAAAAACTGCTGTGTATGTTAAAATTTTCTATTTTCCAAAAACCATAACTTGGAATTGATAAGGTATCTTGAGCTGACATTTTTACTGGAGGTAGTTGGATATGTTAACAACAATCGTTCTAAATTTCATATTTTCTGAATTTATTTGCTATATTTAAAAATTATTTTTTGTCAACTGGTCCAGAGCCAAGAACTGACTCTGTTTTGTTTCAAAGGTGAATTTTAATAAATCATAACTAATTTATGGTATTTAATGTTACATTGAAAATTTTATTTTAGCATCTACTATGTATCTAGATCATTTATCCAAAATTTTAGATAATTTGGACAACATTTGATAGGGTTTCAAAATTAGTTTGTAACCAGAGGTTTTACACACTGCTGAGAATAGAAGAAAATTTTCTACTATAATCAAAAGACTATAACTCTCTGTATATTTTGATTCTTGATGCAATTTTTGGATATGTTAGACTTGTATATGTCTAGTTATTTAATCCAAAATTTATAAGTATTGAACTTATGGTTGAATTGATATTGAATTTTGACTAGACTATGTTCAGATTCAGTTCAGATTTAGTAGGTTTGTACATATGAGCTTTTCTGGAATTGTGTATTGAGAATATGGAAGACTGACCAACTAGAGACTTGTAGTAGAGAGTCTTAGCTTTCCAAAATATCTTGAATCATTTAATTTCAGTTTGTGGTTTGAAAGATATGATTTTCCTAAGTTCTAGACAGAACCAGTCCAAGTAGAAGACTTATTTTTGTAGAATAAGTTAATTGTCTTAAACACACCTGATGAAAGTAGTGGTTTTATTGTGCTTTAATGGATGAATCAGAGGAAGTGATCAACTGGAGAGTTGTAGTAGACACTCATAGCTTTCTATAAAGCCCAGGATCACGCAATTCCAATAACTGAGTAAATTGTTGTGCTTATTGCAAGATACGACCAGAATCATGTAATCTGCAGTTTGGATGTTCTCAGCTGATGGAAACAAGAGTTTTATAGCACTTGAATGGTTGAATTTGAGTAAGCGACTAACTGGAGAGTTGTAGTAGACATTCACACCTTTCTATAGAACCCAAGGTCAAACAATTCCGATACATGAGTGATTAGTTATGCTTGTTGCAAGTTGCAGCAACTGGATTGATACTAGTGAAGACTGCATGTTGAGATTGTGCACAACTAATGGAAATAGGGGTTTTATAGCATTTTAATGACAGAATTGGAGGATGTGATCAACTAGAGAGTTGTATTAGACACACATAGCTTTCCATAAAATCCAGGATCATGTCTTTCGATAACAACTACTATACTTGCGGAATTGTCATGCTGTTCAGTAAAGAACCTAAATTTCGACATGATTCTATTTGTTGTTTATAAAAATTTTGTGAATATGAATTGTAGCCTGTTGTATCTATTTTGTCACCCTTTTGACGGATCTGGATTTTGTTTTGTATTTTGTAATCTATTGTTGTTTTAGTACTGCTGTGTTTATGATTTCAGATTTACAAAATTGCTGCATCTTGTTGTCTTCTAATTTTATTTGACTAAACTATCTATGTTGAAAAATTCTGAAACTTTATTTTCTGATACTAAGCATACTAGGAAATACCTCAGATTTTTCTTGGATTTATCAGTAAGTTTTCATGCCGTTTTTCTGTTTATGAATACAAACTTCTGATTTCTGGCTGAACATATTTTCTAGATACAATTCTGTTTTTAGTCATGTTTTTGTGAAATAGCATATGACTTATATATATTTTCTGGATTCGTCCGAGAGTCTATTTTTCAGATTTTCTGACGGATCCAGATTTGTATATTTGTGGCAACGGAAATCCCAGTTTTGGTGCAGTACTGTCTTGTTGTTCCGAACTAGAATTTTCGTTGTCCTAATCTTTTATAAGTTGTCTTCCACATGTACATGTTTATCTTTCAACCTGAACCTGTTACTTGTTCATGCCATCTTGTTCTTGCTCTGTTTTGTGACACGTGTATGCCTGTTTAATAATAATAACAAGTAATCAAGCTAAGGTTAAGGGAAAGACCTTAGTAGTGGACGATATAGGTATGTGAACTCAGAAGAGGGCCCGTGTTTTCCATTACTTGTTGTTATATTTCATGATTACATGATTCATGCCTGTTATTACTATCTGATTCTATATTGCCATGTGTAATATCCCGATCAGTTATTAATAATATTTTTTTATTATTTAATTATTTTATTTTATTTTTTCAGAATTGAAATATTTTTGGTGGATATTACTTAATTTAATTAATAATCATCATCTGTATGTATACCAGTCCATATGTATACGCATTATATTGTTTTGGTACTAGAATCTTCCGATCTGATAATAAAATTTATTATTATTATTATTTTCGGAATTAATTTATTTTTATACGGATTGTGCAGTTTAACAAACAAAAATTATCGGTATATATATTAATATATACGTATGTAGATTGTATCGATTTCGTACATTTGTACAAATCGTGTAGTATGTGTTTTGGACAAAAATATCTCATTTTGGACATGATTAATCAAAAATGGATGGCTAGGATTTGTTTGAAGGGTTAAACTTAGGGGTTTGGATTAATGTAAATACATAAGAGTTTAATAGGTGTATTTCTACTAGAACACTCTTCCACCTCACCCCTCCACCTCATCCAGCATTGGCCGGCCACCCCTTGATCCAAGGGGGTTTTTGCAAAAACCCTAGGTTTATTTTGCACCCTTACCTTATCATTCCTCCTATAAATACCCCCTCCCCCCCCCCCCCCTTCACCTCTTACCTCATTTGTCAAAAGAAAAAAATAGAGAGCAAAAGAAAGATAGAAAGAAACCCTAACTAGAGAGTTCTTCATTTGTAGGTTTATCTATAGGAGCTAGGAGGAAGGAGAAAGAATTTTGGCTAGTTCTTCCTACAAAGAAACTAAAAAGGTGGGGGTTTCTCTACTTTTCACTTTATATTGTTTTTGTTCTTCTTTTATTGTTGTATGTTGTATGTGTATGTTCTATAACAACTTGGACTAAATCTTAAGCATATAAATGGTTGTATGGATCAAAGTGGTCACATGAAGGATGGGAGAACTTAAACAAAAACATCAAGGTTGAGTCTTTAAAACCTTGTTATGGTTATAGTTGTTGTTATGGTTTTTTTTACTTAACTTAAAACTTGGACTAATTGTTATGTGCATATGAGTAGTGTGGATAAAAAATGATCAAATAAAAAGTTTTAAAGGGTAGAACTCAATGAAAACCCATAAAGATGGAATCTTTAGCTTGATATGATTATTTTTGTTATTATTATTATTTTGTTAACACAAAACTACACAACTTGAACTAAAACTACGAGCATATAAAGATTAGTGAAGTGAGAACGCTTACATACCCAATTTGGGGTTGTAGAACTCAACAAGCATATTAAAAGATGTGTCTTTTGTTGTATGTTGCTTTCTACCATGTTAAAGGTCAAGTCTTTACTAACCCTAGTTCATAGAAAAGTGGACCTTGTTATATGTAGGGACTTGTAGATTAAAGAAAAGTAGGTTTTGTAATATGTAGGATTTGTAGATTCAATAAAAGCAAATTTTGTTATATGTAGGGACTTGTAGATTAAAGAAAAGTAGGTTTTGTAATATGTAGGATTTGTAGATTCAATAAAAGTAAATTTTGTTGTATGTAGGACTTGTAAATTCAATAAGACTATATTTTGTAATATGTAAGACTTTGTAATTCATAAAGAGTAGTCTTTGTAATATGTAGGTAAAGTCCTTGATAATTGTTATAAGTTTTACTTACATGCATGCTTGAGTTGTAGTTGTTCTAGTAAAGATTTCAAAACAACCCATGCATGCTTGAGTTGTAGTTGTTCTATTAAAGATTTCAAAAGAACCAATGCATGCTTGAGTTGTAGTTGTTCTAGTGAAGATTTCAAAAAGAACCCATGCATGCTTGAGTTGTAGTTGTTCTAGTAAAAGATTCAAAAGAACCCATACATGCTTGAGTTGTAGTTTTCTAGTAAAGATTTCCAAAAGAACCTATGCATGCTTGAGTTATAGTTGTTCTAGTAAAAGATTCAAAAGAACCCATGCATGCTTGAGTTGTAGTTGTTCTAGTGAAAGAATCAAAAGAACCCATGCATGCTTGAGTTGTAGTTGTTCTAATAAAAGATTCATATGAACCCATGCATGCTTGAGTTGTAGTTGTTCTAGTAAAAGATTCAAAAGAACCCATGCATGCTTGAGTTGTAGTTGTTCTAGTGAAAGATTCAAAAGAACCCATGCATGCCTGAGTTGTAGTTCTTCTAGTAAGAGATTCAAAAGAACCCATGCATGCTTGAGTTGTAGTTGTTCTAGTAAAGATTTAAAAGAACCCATGCATGTTTGAGTAGTGTGTTGTAGTAGCATGCTCTAATTACTCTAGGTTGCTAAAAGAACCCATGCATGTTTGAGTTGTATGTTATAGTTGCATGCTAATCTAGTCAAACTATTAAAGGAACCCATGAATGTAGCTTGCATGCTAGTCTAGTTAAACCATTAAAAAGAACCCATGAATGTTATAGTTCCATGATTGTTCTAGTTCAATTTCTAAAAGAAACCCATGAAATTAGTTCCATGGTAGTTCTAACACAATTTGGTGAAGAACCCATGCATTTAGTTTCTAGGTGATTCTAGCTTAAATTTGAGAAAGAACACATGAACCAAGTTCCATGTGTTCTCGCTTAAATTTGGGAAAGAACCCATGAACCTTGTTGCATGTTGTTCTAAGTTCAAATTTGGAAAATAGAACCCATGAATTCTAGTTGTATGTGATTCTAATTAAAATTGTACCATATCATGTGAACATTCTTCATCTTCATTGTATGGGTAATAATGGTTGGGAAAGTCACTATTATTGTTAGCTTGATAAAAGCTCGTCTCGGGTCTTATATTTACCCTAGGGGTCATCGACCATCAAGACTCGTATCTTACCACCTTGGAAACTATGGCTAAATAACACCTCGTGCGTCGACAGATCTTAACTGGTGTGGGTTGATCGCAGGCCGAGAATGTTGACAAGATTCGAGTTAGGGGTAGTGATGGGTGAAGGAGATCCCGTCAGTATAAATTGAAAACCCCATAAGATTATTTAGGTTTAGTGACATCATTAGTGTCATAACTTATAAAGATCATTACTTAACCATTTTTACCAAAAGGGAAGGGTTGGTATTAGGGGTGATACCTTATATTCCAACTCGTCCTATAGGCTGACACTAGGCAGTATTATTAGGTTGTACCTTCTTGTCAAAGGGATACGTACGGTGCCTTCTTACGAATTGGGAGCACGAGTTGCGTATCTCACTCTGTTAATTCCTGAAGTACCATGATAAGAACGGGAAGTTCTCCTTTCGGAACTAGGGGATGGACCACGGAATTCTGTCACGTTCTATGCCGAGGAAGCAAACAGGCCTTGGACCACGGCCTTTGAGTTATGGGTGCCACAGGATAGGCTTTGCGCTATCCTGTGCTGCGAATACCCTGCGTTCGTCTGGTTTTTGAGTGAGGTTCGGTATGCCGAGTAGTAGTGGCAAACATAGACACCATGAGTGTACTACATTGGTGGGACTTGACCACGTCTGCAACCTTATCAGTCACGTTGTATCTGTTAGGAACAGGTTGTGTACAAAAGTAGAATTCATAATACGGGTTCAAATTCCTAAATATGGAGAACGTCGTGATATGGACGTATGTAGTTATGGGATGCATATGACTCCAGATTCTCGCTTGCATTAGAATAAGTGAATCCTAGCTTTAGTTGACATTGCATTAGATTCTAAGTCATAGCACCCATGAACACTTAAACTACACCGACACATTTTTACCGTGCTTATAATATGTTTGTTTTTGAGATTCGCTGCTAGTCATCAACCTTTAAGCATCAGTATATGTATTGACGTCCCCACTCAAATAGGTCGTGGATGCAGGATCACCAATCCGGGAGAAATCTAGTCAAGGCATAACATTCAAGCAAGGAGCCCAATGTTTATTTGTTTACACTCTGATGTAATCTATTGAAACAATGTAAACACTCGGCTTGTAATAATTTGCATTGGGTAAAAAGTTCTAAATTTTTTTTGCTTTTCTGTGTATTGTGGCTAATTGAATGTAAAGGTCCTGGCTCGTGTTTCGAATTCTCCACATAGGAAGTTCGGGGCGTTACAGAGTGGTATCAGAGCCGACTTCAATTTATACTCCAACACAGTAGGGAAATAGACTTAGATGCCTTGTTGGAGTTAGGTTTTTAGCTTGTTGTAGATAATTATAATTCATACTGTTGTTTCGTTCAACTTATGTTTTATGATATTTCTATATCTAGGCTAATTCCCGTGTCTACTCCTTGCAGGATGTCTGATGGAGCGATTCCCCTTGGGAGTGGGTGGGCACATGGGATCATGGTCGAGGTGGACTCGAATCTAGAGCAAATCACTGATGGCAAGGAGTCACCAGTTGGAGCTGGGTTGGCCAATGGGGACAGAGCAGCTGCCGCAGCAGGGGGTGCCCTTGCGAATGGCTAGATTCCAGTACCGCCACCCCCGCCACCGCCCCAGCTTACTGCAGTTGAGTAGGCCTTTGAGCAGATATTCTACGATCTTGCAACGTGGGGTTGGTGCCACGCCTGTCTCGAGAACAGGATGGACTCTTGCGAGTTCGTGACCCTCAATAATGAATGGGAAGTGGCAGAATTGAGGAGGGCCAAGGCGAGGGCCGACCACAGGACAGTGGTCATGAAGCACACTCACCGTGTGTAGTTTGCACACCTGGAGCGCAAGTGAGCAGAGCTACAGGCCCAGATTACTCAGTTGCATACGCTACTAGGACCGCCACTTGCTGCAGGGAGCCCTGCAGGAGACACTAGTAGTTCCGATTAGGCGGTTAGGTGCCTATAGGTTATTTTGTTGTTTTTTTATTTTGCTAGCTACATGTATGATATAATGTAGGGAAAAATGCATATGTAAGATGAGGGATTATAATGAAATGAAGTTTAGACTTGCGTTTTCTACAAGTCTCATGTGCATGTTGAGATTGGATGGATGTTATTTTTGTAATATCACAATATGATGCCTGATATGGCTAAAAATGGGGTTAAATCGGAACCGTCCAGATTGGGCACGAATCTTGATGCTCGGGGGTAAAATGGTAATTTCACATACAAGTGGATCCAAGGCGGGTACTGAATCTCCTTCTCACAGATCCAATAACCCGCGAACGGATCCACACCTATTGGGTACGGGTCCCGACCTAAGGCGAACCCAAACCAACGAGGGACAAATCAGGATCCCTGATTTGGCCAAATCAACAGCCCTGATTTGCTCCCACCGGAAATCAAGGAAAGATTTCCTAAACAGACCGAGGATTTTGCTCCCGGCTGTTACACAGGAAATCAGACCCTTAAACGGTTCCCCTGGCGACTATAAATACCACCCCTTTACCACCATGACCAGGTTAATCACTTTTTCACCACTTTAAGCTCTTTCTTAATCTCTTCTGATTACTGACAAGAGCGTCGGAGGGTGCGTCGCCGGAATCAACCCCGGTGTTTCGCACTTCCTTGCAGGTTGCGACAGGAGCAAGAAGGCTTGAGTCAACTGTTCAGATTTTTCTCGGACTCACAAATTCTATCTGTTTACCCCCACACCGAAATCAGTGGTAACAGATTGGCGCCGTCTGTGGGAAAAACCACACGAACAGCCTCAGCCCCTTCCTGGTCGTCCTCTCCAACCATGCCTCCAAAGAAGGTCAGATCTAGAGGGTCCAACCGGGTGGCCAATCCCGCCGACCCTATGGAGGAAGCCCCTGTCAATCCTATTCCGCAGCCCGATCTCCCTCCACCGGCCCAGCAGGTCCAACCTCCCCATCCCAAGCAGTAACCCAACAATGGCCCTTCCGGCCATAACGGTCGGAAGCAGAAGCAGCCCCTCAACCCGGACCATGTCTCGGTCCATAATGGGTCCTCGGACTCAATGGCTTCTCATCATCCCGACCTCCGCAACACACTCCTGAACCGCCAGAAAGAGGAGGACCTCCGCACTCACCTTGATGAGAGGCGGGCCCGAGAGGGAGCCTTTCGCCAGCATCGTGGTGAGCGGTCGCCTCACCGCCGAGAGGGCAGACGGTCTCCGGACCGAAGGGGCCGAGCGGCATCGCCCGACCGCCGAAGGAGGAGGCCACAGTCCCCCGCGGATCGGCATCATCGCAGGAACAATGATGCACCCATCACCCGTGCCGAGTTCCTACAATTCCAAGACACCGTTCTGCAGGCTCTCAACCTTCGGCAGAACGTCCAAAATGCCCAGAGGGCTCCAACGCCCCCGAGGGACCCCAGTCCTCGTCGCCGAACCCGAAGTCCTTCCCCGGCTTCCAGCCGCCAGCAGCAGCACTACAGTCCTCGCCGATCCCAGGACTACCGGCGCCGCAGTCCGCGCTCCCCTTCCTATGAAGAGGAGTCCGGGGGGTCATATGATCACCAGCGGAGGGACGACGCCCTCATCCGCCGTCTCCATGAGGTGGAAAGGCGTATTGGCCGCATGGATAGGGAGGAGGAGTCCCGGGCAGGAACAGTCCGCCCTAGCAGACCCCCTTTCTCTCGGTCGATCATGGAGGCCCACATACCGAGGGGTTTCAAAACTCCGCAGTTTGAAACGTACTCAGGGGAATCTGACCCAGTTGATCACGTCGAAGGCTTCAAGACCCTGATGCTGATCCATCAAGCTTCCGACGCCGTGCTCTGCAGGACCTTCCCCGCCACCCTCAGGGGGTCGGCTCGGGAATGGTATTCCAGACTCGCTCCCTCCTCCATCTTCTCGTTTGAGCAGTTTGAAACACTGTTCATAACTCACTTCGTGAGTAGCAGGCGGGCCGAGAAGACAAGCCTCTCCCTACTGAACCTGCGGCAGGAAAGGGACGAGAAGCTGCAGGACTATGTGAAGAGATTCACCGCAGAGGTCAGGTCTATCGCCTCCTTAGACCAGTCAGTGGTGACCGTGGCGTTCCAGTCGAACGTTCTCAATGCCAACCTCCGATCGTCCCTAGCTAAGAAGCCCCCGCATGACTTCGCCGACCTCCTCCTGAGGTGCGAGAAGTATATCCGTGCAGAGGAGGCTGAAGCCCTCCCGAGCTTCAGGGGGTCCTCCTCGGGGTCGAAGAGGAAGGCGACGGGGGAAGAGGGGTCCAAGAAAGCTCAGAAGGACAACGGCGGTCAGCGTCGCCCTCCCCCCAGGTTCGAGAAGTTCACTCCCCTCACCACTAACGTCTCCACCATCCTGATGGAAGTGGAGAAGGAGGGAGTCATCCCCCCAGCTCCGAGGATGCACACCCCGGCAAAGAGGAGGAACAAAGATAAATGGTGTCGTTACCATCGGGACCACGGCCACGACACGAACGACTGCCGGGCTTTAAGAGATGAGATCGAAGCCCTCATCCGGAGGGGGCAGTTGGCCAAATTCGTGAAGGCTAACGATCGGGCAGATCGCAACTCCCCTCCCCCTCGGGGGGCTAACAAGCGCTCCGAGCGTCGCGAGGAGACACCCGAGTTCGAGGAAGAACGGGTTCTGCACCTGATCCACGGAGGCCCCATGGGGGGCTCCTCTAATTCCTCCCGGAAAGCCTTCGTCCGAGAGGTCAACTCGGTTCACAGCGCCCCTCCTCCCAAAGGTCTCGGCGTCCCTGTGTCTTTCTCCGACGCAGACCTCGAGGGGGTCCGAACCCCACACTGTGATGCCCTCGTCATCGACCTCCGCATGGCCAACTTCAAGGTGCAGAGGATTTTAGTAGACAATGGGAGTTCGGTCAATATTCTTTTCCTCTCGGCCTTCCGAGGCCTGCAGATGTCCCGGGACCGTCTCAAGCCGGCCGGTTATACACTCCACGGGTTCACGGGGGTCCCGATAACTGTCGAGGGGGTGATAACCCTGGACGTAACCGCGGGAAGCGCCCCTACTACCCGGACCGAGCCAATGGACTTCATGGTCGTCGACGTCCCGGCGGCGTATAATGTCATTCTAGGCCGACCCGGCCTAGCCGCCTTGGAAGCTGTCCCCTCGGCATACCATTTGAAAATGAAGTTCCCCACTCGGTCGGGAGTAGGGGAAGTCAGGGGAAGCCAAGAAACAGCCCGGAAGTGCTACATGACTTCCACCGGGGGACCAGTGCTCTCGCTCGAGACACTAGAAATCCCCGAGCCGAAAGCTCGGCCAACGTCCGAGTCGGCAGACGAGTTAGAAGAAGTGCTCTTCTCGGACGAGGATCCGAGCCGGAAGTTCCTCATCAGCAAATCCTTGCCGACCGCACTGTGCTCGGACCTGATTAAATGCATCCGGGATAACCGTGACTTGTTCGCATGGTCGGCCGCAGACATGCCCGGCATTTCCGAGGAGCTGCTCGTCCACCGTCTAAGTGTTGAGCCGGGGTGCAAACCGGTCCAACAGAAAAGACGGAAGTTTGCTCTCGAGCGACAGCAGGCCATCAAGGAGGAGGTGGATAAGCTCTTGAAGGCTAAGTTCATACAAGAGGTAAATTACCCCGAGTGGCTGTCGAATGTTGTGATGGTCAAGAAGTCCAATGGCTCTTGGAGAATATGCATTGACTTCACCGACCTGAACAAGGCGTGCCCGAAGGATCCATTCCCTCTCCCGAACATCGACACCCTTATTGACGCCACCTCGGGCCATGAGCTCCTCAGCTTCATGGACGCCTTCTCGGGGTACAATCAGATCCGGATGTTCCCTCCGGACATTCCGAAGACCTCCTTCGTCACCGACCAAGGCCTCTACTGCTACCGGGTCATGCCGTTCGGCTTGAAGAATGCGGGCGCCACCTGCCAGCGCCTCGTCAACAAGGTCTTCCAGAGCCAGATCGGCCGAAACATGGAGGTGTACGTTGACGATATGCTCGTCAAGAGCATCCGGGGCACAGACCATGTAGCCGACCTCCAGGAGGCCTTCGGCGTGTTGAGAAGGCACAACATGCGGCTGAACCCGAACAAGTGCGCGTTCGGGGTCTCTTCGGGAAAGTTCCTCGGCTTCATGGTAAGCCAACGAGGAATCGAAGCTAATCCCGAGAAGATTAAGGCCGTATTAGACATGGCCCCGCCTCGGAACATCAAGGAGGTGCAGAAGCTTACCGGTCGGCTCGCCGCTATCGGTCGGTTCCTCTCGAAGTCAGAGGAAAAGTGCCTCCCCTTCTTCAAAGCACTCAGGGGGGCTAAGGGTTTTGAATGGGGCCAGCCACAACAGGAATCGTTCGACCAGCTGAAGGCCTACTTGGTGAACCCCCCTCTCCTCAGCAAACCGGTCCCGGGCGAGACTCTCTTCGTCTACTTGGCTACTTCCGATCAGACCTTGAGCGCTGTCTTGGTGAGAGAGGAGGACCGAACCCAAAGGTCTATCTACCACGTGAGCAAGGTGCTTCGGGACGCCGAGCTCCGCTATCCGAAGATAGAGAAGATGGCCTACGCCCTAGTTATGGCGGCGAGGAAGCTTCGGCCATACTTTCAGTCCCACTCGATCGTCGTCCTCACCGACCAACCCCTAAAGCAGATCCTCTACAAGCCTGAGACCTCGGGCCGGCTGATGAAGTGGTCCATAGAGCTGAGCCAGCATGACATCTCTTACCAGCCTCGGACAGCAATTAAGGCGCAGGCACTCGCCGACTTCATCGTAGAGTCCACAATCCCTGAGGTCGGCCACGTCCCGAATGGACCCCCCATTTGGACAGTCTTCGTGGATGGATCCTCTTGTAATGAAGGAAGCGGCGCCGGCATCATTCTGAACGGCCTTGACAACTTCGTCCTCCAGTACGCGATCCGTATGAACTTCAAGGCCTCGAACAACGAGGCAGAGTACGAGGCTCTCATTGCCGGCCTCGGACTTGCACGAAGTGCTGGGGCGCAACGCCTTCGAATCCACAGCGATTCCCAGCTCGTTGTAAACCAGGTCTTGGGCGAATACGAGGCCCAAGACGAGCGGATGGCGAAATACCTTGCTAAGGTTCGGGCCCTCATGAGCCGGTTCGAGGAGGCGCTCATCCAGCGGGTCCCCCGTGAAGAGAACTCACAGGCCGATGCCCTCTCCAAATTGGCCTCGTCCTCACTACAAGGTCTCGAACAGACCGTACTGATCGAAGTCCTCTCCAAGCCGAGCATCGAAGACGAGACCCCTGGCTCGGCGGAATCGTTGCCGGTCATGTTACAAGATAATTGGATGAAGCCTTTGGTGGAGTTCTTAAGGGACGGGCTCCTACCCGAAGACCCCAAAGAGGCGCGCCGAGTCAGAACTCGGGCCGAGCGGTATGTCTTGATTGAGGGCATCCTATACAAACGCTCTTTCTCTCAAATAGACGGCCGACCGTACCTAAGGTGCCTCTCTCCGGATCAGGCCGAATATGCCCTACAAGAGCTCCACGAGGGCATTGGAGGGGCCCACTCAGGATTTAGGTCCTTGGCCCGAAAAGCTTTGAATTATGGGTACTTCTGGCCGACCCTCCTTCAAGACGCCGAGCGACACGTTCGGCAATGTAGCTCTTGTCAGAGACACTCCAGCATCCGTCGCCTCCCTCAGGCCAACCTCGCCTCCCTATCAAGTCCTATCCCCTTCGCAATGTGGGGGATGGATTTACTAGGGCCTTTCCCTCCAGCTCCGGGTCAGTTCAAGTTCTTGGTCGTGGCCATCGACTACTTCTCGAAGTGGGTCGAGGCCGAGCCCCTCGCCACTATAACCGAGAACAAGGTGGTACAGTTCTTCTGGAAGAGCATCATTTGTAGGTTCGGCGTCCCCCGCGTCCTCGTGACGGACAACGGGACTCAGTTCACTGGCGCAGCATTCCGAGCTCTATGCGATGACCTGGCCATCCAGCAGCGCTTCTCGTCCGTCTCCCACCCTCAATCGAATGGACAGGCGGAAAATGCTAATCGGCAGATCCTCGCAGGCATCAAGAAAAGGCTAGACAAAAGTTCCAAGGGCTTATGGGTCGACCAACTCCCCAACGTCCTATAGAACTACCGCACGAGCAAGCGGACCCCCACAGGCGAGTCCCCTTACAACCTCACCTATGGGTCCGAGGCCGTGATACCTCTCGAGGTCGGAATACCTTCCCCTCGGCTCACAGCCTATGACGAAGCACAGAATGCCAGGGACCTCAGAGCAGACTTAGACCTGATAGATGAACTGAGGGAAAGGGCGTCAATTCGGCAGCAGACTTACCGGAGAAGGGTTGAACTAGCGTACAACAAAAAGGTCCGACCCGCCAACCTTAAGCAAGGGGATTTGGTCTTGAGAAAGCTGGCCATATCCTTCCCCAGTCAGAAGGGCAAGCTGGCTCCGAACTGGGAAGGGCCGTACAGGATCGCGAGGGTAGTTCGGCCCGGGACATATCGTCTTGAAGACCTAGAGGGCAGAGAGCTTCCGAGGACCTGGAATGCCGACCACCTCCTAAAATACCAAGAAAGCGCTCCGGTGCCACTCTAAGTATCATAGGATATCGAGCCATTCCAGTCCTCCGACTTGTAACCTATTTTCATAAATTGTACTATGTAAAACGGTTTACCGTCGATTACTAATAAAGAAAGCTCGTTCATGTTTTTGAATTCATATGTTTCTCTCCCCTCATACCACCTGCTTTTTAAATTGTGATTTCAACCAATGGTTCGGAGTCCACGTTCGGCACGACCTCACCTCCTCGGCTCGTCCCCGGACGAACCAGGGGTAGACCGTCGTTCAGAACTGCTCCCACAACCGTTGAACTACACCGATGGTTCGGAGTCCAACACTCGGCTCGACTTTACCTCCTCGGCTCGCCTCCGGGCGAGCCAGGGGTAGATCGCCGTTCGGAAATGCTCCCACAACCGTTGAACTACACCGATGGTTCGGAGTCCAACACTCGGCTCGACTTTACCTCCTCGGCTCGCCTCTGGGCGAGCCAGGGGTAGATCGCCGTTCGGAAATGCTCCCACAACCGTTGAACTACATCGATGGTTCGGAGTCCAACACTCGGCTCGACTTTACCTCCTCGGCTCGCCTCCGGGCGAGCCAGGGGTAGATCGCCGTTCGGAATTGCTCCCACAACCGTTGAACTAAACCGATGGTTTGGAGTCCAACACTCGGCTCGACTTTACCTCCTCGGCTCGCCTCCGGGCGAGCCAGGGGTAGATCGCTGTTCGGAATTGCTCCCACAACCGTTGAACTACACCGATGGTTCGGAGTCCAACACTCGGCTTGACTTTACCTCCTCGGCTCACCTCCGGACGAGCCAGGGGTAGATCGCCGTTCGGAACTGCTCCCACAACCGTCGAGCTACACCGATGGTCCCAGAGTCCAACACTTGGCCCCCAGTCCTTTCAGGCTTCCCTAGTGGATCGATGCCGGAGCTTCGTTCAGCCACATAATCCGAGCAATCTTGCCCAGCTGCCGAAGACCGAAGCCCTACGCCCTCGGTCGGCCACCGAGCAAGTGCCTTCCGAGCTCGCAAACGGAGAAAACGCACTTTCTCCTCAACTTTCGTGCATGATCTCGATCAGACGGCTAAGATCTTGCCACCTGCGCTAAACGACAAGATAACGTTTTCTTGGGAACTGAGCCGCCTCGAGATTCGTGCCTGCGTTCAACGACTCAGATCTTGCCACCTGCACTAAACGACAAGATAGCGCTTTCTTGGGGGCAGAGCCGCCTAGGAGTTCGTGCCGTACCTTGTCAGAGTCGCTAAACGACAAAATACCGTACATATAGGAACCCGTTCGGTTCGACACTCTCGCCGACGGAACTAACACGCTCGGATCAAGGACCTCGACGCGACCAACACAGTTATAAGCAAGACAAATATGCAGAGCGATGAAAGATATTTTATTAAACAACCAGGCCATAATACAAAACACATCTTTTCCATGGTTACAAAGTGTTTGCCAACAAAATACACGACGCCGACCCACTATACTTCGCCCTCATATGGAAATATCTTCACTAGACTGTTCGGCCGACTGTTCGTCCTCCTCGGCTGGTACCTCCCCTGTATCGTTCCGGAGCTTCGCCACCACGGTCTGCAAGTGTCGAATCTTCGAGAGCAAATCGTCCCGCTCGGCTACAATCTTCGACTGGTTGTGCCGAATGCACTTGACCCGAAGAGCGTTGCTGAAAGCGGTTTGCGAATCCTCATCCCCTCCTGCGGGGCGTAACTCGGCGATCCTATTCTCCAAGCGTTGGATCTCGGCCTCCCGAAGGTCGAGGACGGACGAAAGATGGGCCCGCTCGCTCTCAGCTCGGCGTAACTCCAGCTCAATGCTCCTGGGACTCAGAGCCGCCGTCCCAGATGTGGCCTCGAATTCAGAGTCATCATCCGAACCGTGGGATTCGGCATATGGGTCGGCTGTCTCGAGCTGAAAAGAAGAGAAAACGAACAGCAAAATTTCAATACACTGCTGAAGTCCAACACTTGGAGATTTTCTAAAGAAACTCTCAAATTCGCATTCAGACATAATAGTGTTACACACGGCCGGACCGACCCTACAACAACGTTTTACAACAAATCAGAAGGGACATGAAGCGACATGATCAGGTTCTCTTCGGAAGGAGAACATTTCGGTTTAAGGAAACACGAGGACGACGAGGCCTGCCCTCCGAACTCGATCCTAAACCAACGAAGCGTGACCCCCCTTCGTTGCTGGCCCTAACTGCGGCGCCGACCGAGGCCCCGCTCGACGAGACGGCCGCACTGCTCTGAGCGTCGGCTGGACTCCGTCTGGTCATAGGCGAGCGTGTCGCGAGTTCGTAAAAAGAGATCCCTCTCTCACTCTCTTCACGAGTACATGACGTACTACGGACGTTAGCCCTCTCCGGCACAGGCCTGAGCGACGCGACCTCTTCCTCCAGTTCAATGATTCTGTCTCTCAGTGCATCGTCCTTCGCCATCTTCTTCGGACGGGAGGGCCTTGACGAGCTAGAGACGGTGGCGCCATCAGTCGCAAGCCGTCGGAAGTGGGTGACCTCGATCCTCCTGTCTATCGTGATCCTTCTGAGCTTGTCGACTTCGGCCAATAGCCTCTTGCGCTCGACCGACGCCTTCTCCAGCTCGGAAGTCAGCTTCTCTTCCGCCGCCGAGCGTTCTTTCTCCGATAATTCCAAGTGTTGGACCTCAGCCAAAAGGTCGTCATTCTTCTGCTCGGCGGCAGTGAGCTCTCTACGGAGCCGCTCGACTTCCCCCTCGGGACAAGGAGCTTGGAGGTACTTCTGCAGTTGCCACAGCTCGCGGCAGTACCTCCGCAGAGCTGCCTTCATCTCCTCCAGCTTGCCGAGCAGGAGAAACCGATTCTGTCGGCTCTGCAAGAGCTTGCCCTTCGTTCTCGCCAGCTCCTTCCGAAGGTATACAACCTCCGTGATCGGACCGAACTTCACCTGAAAAGCGGAGATAAATCCGATGGGACAATACACGGAAACATCTACAACTAGTCACACGCAAATCCGAGACTCAACACTTGGACAAATTTTGGCCAAACAAAATGTTTTCATTCAAAACCGAGGAGAAAGTTTTACAAAAGCGGTGGCCAGTCCGCAGTTAGGCTTACAAAAAAAAAAGACTAAAAAAGAGAGACAACCGAGTCAGGGGTCGACCTTTTTGCCGTCCGGGTCCGTCGACCCCCCGGTCTTGTCCTCGCCACCGCCCTCGCCTTCGCCTTCGCCCTCGCTCTCCTCCTCGGAGTCGTCCTCCTCCTTGCCCTCGGCCTCGGTCTCTCCTGGGCCTTCGGCACCCCCCGTCTCTCCTTCGGGGTCGAGCAGCCCCTCAGGAACCTCCTCCTCCCCTTCCACGGGGTCGTAAAAACGGTAGGAGGACGTGTCGAAGCCAGGGTTCTTGGCGGCTACGTGAAGCAGGGCTCGACCGTAGGCATCCTCCATGTTCTGGAGCATGTGCTGTGGGGCCTCCTCCTGCACGGCCTTCCTCACCTTCTTCACCTTCTTCTGGTGCTTGGCCATGATCCTCTCGGCCCTCTTCCGAGCCTTCTCCGCTTCCGACCGGGCGTTGGATAGCTCCTCCTTCAGCTCGGCTGCCTCCTTCTCCGACGCCTCAAGCTTGGCCGCCGTGTCCTTCGACAGCTGAATGGCGTCGGCCAGCTGCTTCTCCAACCCCGCCACTTTGGCAGCCCTCTTCGTCGAGAGGAGCTGCTCGGCATCAAGCCACTGCGTGGCCTTGACGCGCTCCGCCCTCTCCCGCTCCTTCTCCTGCTCCTTGTTCGCAAACTCCTCGAGCAGGAAATTGAAGTGACAGAGGGTCTGAAAAAGAACAGCAGATTAAAATCCGAACCCAAAGACTTCGAGAAAATTCTAAGAAAGAACTTTCGATGAGGTAGAGCTCGGCCTACTTACCGACATAGTATTCCGAGCAATCTGCATCGCGGCGTCCCCTGCTAGCCCGGCCTTCAGGGTCGCTCGGTCCTTCGGGGTCGGCAGGTGCCTCACCGCCTCCATGCAAATGTTGCCGTCGCCCAAGAAGCCGTCGACATTCATCACCTGCCAGTCAGGGATGAATATCTGCTTGTGGCGCTCGGTTAAAATCTTCTCCGCATCGGCAGTTAGGGGCGGAACTTGGAGGGACAGCACCTCCTTCACGCCGAACACACTGCTCGACGAACCGGGAGCATCCACCTTCGGGGTCGGAGTCGGCACCTCCGAAGAAGGGGGGTCGAGGACCCTGATCTCCCCCTGCTCGAGGACAGCGACCTTCGGCTGGTCGGTAGTCTTCTCGACCGAAGGCTTCTTCGAGGATCGGTTGTCCTGAGGCCCTGCCGAAGGCCTCTTCTTCTTCGCCTCCTGCTCCGACCGACCCTTCGCCACCAAAGCTTTGTAATCCAACTTCATTGTCTCTGCACAAGCCGAATGAAAAAACTTAGAAAAATTTTCATAAACTTTAAGCAGAGAGCATAAATACCAGAAGCATACTAGGGTCGATCGGACTGAGACCCCCTCGGAACAGATCCTCCTCAGCAATTTCTTTCCAGCTCAGCGCTGGCAGGGCGAGGAGCTTCTTCTGGACCTCCGCCTCCTCATCACTCAGCGCCGCCTCCTTCTTGGTCCGCTTGGGCAGACCATCCTTTGCGCAAACCGTCGGTATCACCCACGGCGCAGGGGCTCGGATGAGGAAGTACTTCTCCTTCCAATGTTTGATCGAGTCCGGATTCTCGATCAGCTTCACACCCGTCCTGGGCGAAAGATAGAACCTTTGTTCGTCTCGCCTTGGCTGGCAGGGTCGGTAGAGACTCCGAAAGAGGAACATACTCGGCTTGGCGCCGACCTCTTGGCATCGGAGGACGAATGCCATGACGTGCCTCCATGTGTTCGGCATCAGCTGGGCGGGGCTCAAGCCGTACCACGTCAAGACCTCGACAACGAACGGGTGGAGGGGAAAACGGAGTCCGGCAATAAGGGAGTCGACCGGAAAGATGCACACGTCCGATGAGGATTTTGTATTGGCTCGGAATCCCGGCCCAGGGAGGAGCAGTCCGTAGTCGGCGGGGATCCGGAAACCCTCTCGGATCAGACGAAGGTCACCCTCGGTGAGAGAAGAGATGGTGTGGTCCAACTCGGATAGCTCCCTCGGTTCATTCTCCTCCACCAATTTAGCCGTGCCCTGGGTCACTCTCTCCAAGGTGTCCTCGGCATAGTCCCGTACACCTCCCATGCTCGACAGAGCAATGGGCTGCCGACCGAACGCTCTCGCCGTCTTCGGCGTCTCCACGATCGTGACCACGGCCTTACCCTCCCGGGACACCTGCCTCGACCTCCTTAGGCAGCTCGGCCACTTCGCTCTCTCTGTCCGGACGAACGACATTCTGATCGCTCGGCTCCACTACCTCCTTCCCTTTATCCCCTCGGCCAACGGTTTGCTCCGAGGCGGGGGTCTCATCCGTAATCTTAACCATTTTCTAAGAGAGAAGGGAAAGAGACTGACCTTGAAGTGATAGATGCGGTCGGAAAGTTCTCCGGAAACAAGAAACGCCTTGCCGCGTCAGCTAGCACCACCACCAAGGAGCTAAAAACTTCAAAGGCAAAGTAAGAACTGAAGAGAGAGAGTAAAAGTAGAAAATGAGACTTGGTCTAAGGGTGGGGTGAAGATTTATAGTAAAAATGGAACGTCCCTTGGACTTCCAAACGAATAAGTGCGACTTTTGGGCTGCTCTCGAAACGTCGCGAAGGCCCAACACAACTGCCTTCCTCATCAAGTCAATCAGCTCGGCGCAATGGGATCTGAATCCGAGCCACACGCAATCCGAGCCAGATTGCACAGACTCCGGTCGGTCTCCGAGCAAGTGCCTTTCCGAGCCTGCAAACGGAGAAAACGCACTTTCTCCTCAACTTTTGTGCATGATCTCGATCAGACGGCCCAGATCTCGCCGAGGACACTAAACGACAAGATAGTGTTTTCTTGAGAAACGTGACCGTCTCGAGATGCGAGCCACCATCCAACGGTTCAAATTCTGCCAACTCACTCGGATTGCCTATACCTCCTCCATACCTCACCTCTGTCTGAAGAAACCAGAAAACTTTTGATTCAAAGTTTTAAGGTACCGCCCTCGGCAAGTACCCCCCAGGACCCGGGTCTCGGTCGGTATTCCGCCGACCGACGGGCCCCGGTCGAAAGCAGATCAACACTCAAAGATCGGGAGGAGCGCACCATTCCGAGCTAGTTGATTGTAATTGTGAAGGTTCGGCCTAATAGAGGACTCTGGCAACAGAGCCTTCACAGTTGCAAACAAACAAGCTCGGAACGCCGAAGATCATGGCGGAAGAACGACCGCTCGTCCTTCCGAAGCAACTTGGCCCCTGGTTCCGAATTTGGATCGTCACCTCTTCCACCATGGTCTCCTCCGACCCCGCCATCCACCTCGGGACAGCCGGAGTCGGCAGAAGACCTTGGTGGAAGAATGACCACCCATCATCCCGGAGCGACTCTTACCTCGGGTTCGGATCACAGTCGTCACTACTCCTGCCTCGATCTCCCTCGACCCTGACACCCACAATGAGGGCCGTCAGGAACGGGAGAAGAAGAAGACAGTAGAGTGACCACCCCTCCGAACCTATCAAGGTCAAGACCCCACAAGACTGGCGTCCGCCAGAGGCAGACACCACCGAGGTCTAAAACTCAACATTACTGCGACTGAAAATGACAAGGGGAATGGAGTACTTATAGCCTAACCTCCAAGAACCAGCCATTATGACCCTCGGAAGTTGAAATGCCACGAATTAATTGAAGGAGTTATCCTTAATGACCTGGAGAAGGTGGAACGCCACACAAACCCCGGAGCACCATTAATGTCCTTGGGAACAGGATCGCCTCGAGACGGATTGCGCCACGTCGCTCGTCCTGCCGAGACCCCCTGTCTCTGCTCGGATTCCGAGCAAGTGCCTTTCCGAGCTCGCAAACGGAGAAAACACACTTTCTCCTCAACTTTCGCGCATGATCTCAATCAGACGGCCCAGATCTCGCCGAGGACACTAAACGACAAGATAGTGTTTTCTTGAGAAATGTGCCCGTCTTGAGATGCGCGTCGTCATCCAATGGCTCAGACTGCGCCACATCGCTCGTCCTGCCGAAACCCCCTGTCTCCGGTCGGATTCCGAGCAAGTGCCTTTCCGAGCTCGCAAACGGAGAAAACACACTTTCTCCTCAACTTTCGTGCATGATCTCAATCAGACGGCCCAGATCTTGCCGAGGACACTAAACGACAAGATAGTGTTTTCTTGAGAAATGTGCCCGTCTCGAGATGCGCATCGTCATCCAATAGTTCAAACTGCGCCACGTCGTCCGGACAGCCGAAACCCCATGTCTTCGGTCGGCTGCCGTACGAGCGCCTTTCCGAGCTTGAACTTGCCCCACGTCATCTGACCGAAGCTACGAGCACGTCGCTCAGACTGCCGAAACCCCAAGCCTTCGGTCGGCTGCCGAGCAAGTGCCTTTCCGATCCCGCAAACGGAGAAAAAAGACTCCGAGCTACTACGACCGTTGGATCTCTCAGAAATTCGTGCTTCTAATGATGAACGGTCCAGATTGCGCCACGTGCGCTAAAAGACAAGATAGCATTTTCTTGGGAAACGCGCCACCATCCGATGGCTCAGATTGCGCCACGTCGCTCGGAATGCCGAACCCCCTAGTCTCCGGTCGGCAGCCGAGCAAGTGCCATTCCGAGCTCGCAAACGGAGGAAAAATCCGCCGAGCGATGGAGATCGTCAGATCTCTCAGAAAATCACGCTCGACAATGATCAGAGGTCCAGATCGTGCCACGCCATAAATCAGTATTAAAAATCATTTTTTATTTATTTAAATCGCTTTATTTATTTAAAAATTGCAAAAAATTGCTAAAAATTCGGGAAATTTAACTAAAAATTCTAGAAAATAATTGAAAATTCAGGGGTATATTTTTGGGCCCCTGAACGAACAATTATTGCCCAGAATGCACTGTTAAGGCCCCCCGAACGATTAGTAAACACATCGCAAAATTAAATAAATAATCCAAAAAAATAGATGAAAGACGCCAAATACTCGATATGGCACATGGCATCAAAAAGTTACCTCACTACCCCCTTCGAGATTCTAAGTCCTCCATATGGACTCCGATACAACTCCGCTAGCCACCAAAACAGTCAAACTACTCCTCAAAGGCTGATCACGCTCAGTCTTTAGGAGTGGGGGCTCGTGATATGGCTAAAAATGGGGTTAAATCGGAACCGTCCAGATTGGGCACGAATCTTGATGCTCGGGGGTAAAATGGTAATTTCACATACAAGTGGATCCAAGGCGGGTACTGAATCTCCTTCTCACAGATCCAATAACCCGCGAACGGATCCACACCTATTGGGTACGGGTCCCGACCCAAGGCGAACCCAAACCAACGAGGGACAAATCAGGATCCCTGATTTGGCCAAATCAACAGCCCTGATTTGCTCCCACTGGGAATCAAGGAAAGATTTCCTAAACAGACTGAGGATTTTGCTCCCGGCTGTTACACAGGAAATCAGACCCTTAAACGGTTCCCCTGGCGACTATAAATACCACCCCTCTACCACCATGACCAGGTTAATCACTTTTTCACCACTTTAAGCTCTTTCTTAATCTCTTCTGATTGCTGACAAGAGCGTCGGAGGGTGCGTTGCCGGAATCAACCCGGTGTTTCGCACTTCCTTGCAGGTTGCGACAGGAGCAAGAAGGCTTGAGTCAACTGTTCAGGTTTTTCTCGGACTCACAAATTCTATCTGTTTACCCCCACACCGAAAATCAGCGGTAACAATGCCTATGTATATTCTATTATTTTTTTTCTACCAGATATCTCACAGAACAAGAAGCGGCAGATCGACCCGATTGAGGGCAAGGGTAGTGGAGGCAATGGCGCAGGTCTGGATATAGGGGCAGAATTCGCTCGTATGTACCAGGCATTCGGAGACCTAGCAGAGGAAAGCCAAAATAATGTGTAGTAACAGGGAGCACCCGCAGGTAACCGGGGAGTTGCAGTTGCCGACCCTGTTAAGATGGTCGAATCCTTCCATAGGATGAGGCCGCCTATTTTTGAGGGCCAGGTGGACCCAATGGTAGCTGACGACTGGATTCGTCAAGTCGAGACAGTGTTTGAGGTGGTGCTGACACCGGAGGACAGCAAGTTCAGGTTGGCCATCATTCTACTAGAGAAAGACACCGGGGTCTGGTGGTAGTCAGTGAAGAGGGGCATGGGCGAAGGACCCATTGGCTGGGAAGAGTTCTTAGAGGAGTTCAGGAAGCACTACTTTCCCTTGGATGTGCAGAAGGAAAAGGCCATGGAATTCTTCAACCTAAAACAAGGAAGCATGACAGTTCGTGAATACGAAACAAAATTCACTCAGCTGTCCTGTTATGCTCCAGAAATGGTATAGGATGAGGTCAAAAAGGCCAAGAGGTTCGAGCAGGGGCTTAGGCCCATACTTAGAACCAAAATGGTTCGAGAAATTGGTCCGTCGTGCAGCTACAACGGAGTTGGATATAAGCAGAGGATCAGAACCGCATGTTAATACTAGAGGATGGAACAAGGGAAAGAGGCCTGCACCGGCATCGGGATTCAGGAACCAGGGTCGAATTCAAAAATTTCAGAAGACTGTTGGCAACACCGGAGGGGCCAAAACAGGGAGCTATTTCCTATGTGGCGACCAAGGACACTTCAAGAGCCAGTGCCCAAAGAAGAACTTTCAAAATGATACCCGCACATGTTACAATTGCGGAAAGATTGGCCATGTTCGGCCAGACTGTCCCCAGCTTTGGAGGGGAAACAATAGGCCAGCTCCTAAGACAAATAGCAAGGGGAAGGGAATTACCCACCAAGGGCGAGTATTCTCGCTCACAGAGGAAGACGCCGATGAAGACGAGGGAGTCATCACCGGTAGGTGAAGGAAATTATGGCTAAGTTTACTATAGTATTTTGAATATTTTGGCATGAAGAAATGAATGATGTAAAAACTTTTGAACAGGATGGATTAATATAAATGAAATCCAGGCAACTGTTTTATTTGATAGTGGGTCATTGCATTCTTTTGTGTCTGAAGTATTTTTAAAGAAGTTGAAATGCACCCAGGAGACAACTCCGGGCTCGGTTTTGTTGGTTGCTACCCCATCTGGAGCAACTCTCCCTGCAAATTTGTGCTATAAGGGATGCAAACTCCTGATTGATGGAGAGACCCTGAGTATAGATTTGCTAGAGCTAGGCTTTGCAGGGACGGACGTGATTATTGGGATGGATTGGATGTCCAGGCATAAGGCTAGCATCCATTGCAGGGAGAAGAGGGTAGCCATTACCCCATCCAGAGGACCAGAACTTGTGTTTCAAGAAAAGAAGAAGTTGAGTGAAGAAATTCTTACAGTTGCGATTGGAGTACGTGTGCCAAGTGAAGTCAAGGTGATACCAATTGTAAGTAAATTTCCTCGCATATTTTTGGAAGAATTACCTGGACTCCCACCACACAGGAATGTTGAGTTCAGCATTACTATCCAGCCAGGCAGCGCACCAGTGTCTAAGACACCATAACAGATGGCGCCAGTGGAGCAGAAAGAAGTGAAGGAGCAAATTGAAGAATTTCTACAGATGGGATTCATCAGGCCAAGTGCTTCACCCTGGGGAGCACCCGTTCTACTTGTGAAGAAGAAGGATGGGACCGTGAGAATGTGCATCAATTACCGGGAGTTGAAAAGGTTACTGTTCGGTACCAGTACCCAATTTCCAGGATCGATGACTTGTTCGATCAGCTCCAGGGAGCGGCTGTATTCTCAAAGATTGATATGCATTTAGGCTATCATCAAGTTCGGGTCAAAGAAGAAGATATACCCAAGACAACATTCCGAACTCGGCACGGTCATTACGAGTTTTTGGTGATCCCATTCAGAGTGACCAATGCTCCAACGATCTTTATGGACATGATGAACCATATCTTACGACCATTCATCGATTCATTTGTGGTTGTCTTCTTAGACGACATCTTGGTGTATTCAAAAACAGAAGAGGAGCATGCTGAGCATCTGACTGCAGTATTGATCAAGCTACAGGAGCATCAACTTTATGCCAAGATGACAAAATGTGAATTTTGGAAATCAGAAGTGGCATTCTTAGGCTATGTCCTCTATAAGGAGGAGTGGCTACAGACCCGCAGAAGATCGAGGTAGTAAAGAGTTGGCCTCAGCTGAGAACTGTAAAGGAGGTCAGGAGCTTCTTAGGCATGACAGGGTACTACAGGAAGTTCATCCAGAACTATGCCAGAATTGTTGTACCACTTACAGCACTGACCAAGAAAAACGTAAGTTTTGATTGGACTGAGAAATGCGAAGGGAGCTTCCAAGAGCTGAAGAACAAACTGATTTCTGTACTGATTTTGGTTCTGCCTCGACCAGATAAGGGATATGTGATCTACAGTGATGCTTCGTTTTTAGGATTCGGATGTGTTCTAATGCAAGAGGGGAAGGTCATAGCATACGGATCGAAGCAACTTCGACCGCATGAGAAGAATTACCCGACGCACGACTTGGAATTGGCCGCGATAATTTTTACTTTGAAGTTGTGGTGGGACTATGTCTATAGGACCAAGGTAAAGATGTTTATCGACCATAAAAGTCTGAAGTATATCTACCAGCAAAAGGATTTGAAGCTCAGGCAATGGCGAAGGTTGGAAGTTTTGGAAGACATCAGAACAGAAATCTTATATCATCCGCGAAAAGCCAATGTCGTGGCAGATGCACTCAGCAGAAAAAAGAGTATAGCCACGCTCATTGCAACAAGAAGAGTTCTAGACGACGAGATTAGACAAGGCCGGTATTGAAGTAATTGTTCAAGATTTGAGCATAGTTTTGGCATGTCTGGAATTGCAACCGAGTCAAGAAGGCTCAGATAGGAGACGCAGAGATTGAAGCACTAAAGCGGCTAGTCAATGAAGGAAAAGCCTCTGAGTTCAGTGTGAAGGAAGGGTCGCTTTGGTTTGGAAATAGGTTGTGTGGGCCTAAAATTGATGAATTGAGAGAGGATATCATGAATGAAGCGCACTCCACCTTGCTCACAGTTCACCCAAGAAGCACAAAGATGTATAAAGACGTAAAACAACATTTCTGGTGGGCTGGAATGAAGCGGGATGTGGCAGGATTTGTGGCCAAATGCCTTACATGTCAAAACGTTAAGGCGGAAAACTAGAAACCAGGAGGTCTACTGCAACCATTTCCCATTCCAGAGTGGAAATGGGAGAACATCAGCATGGATTTCATCACGGGACTGTCCAGAAGTTCAAAGGGGAATGACTCAATTTGGGTAATAGTAGACCGTTTGAAAAAGTCTGCACATTTTCTTCCAATAAAGACTACTTGGTCGGTGGAAAAGTTAGCAGAAGTCTACATCGAGGGCATTGTAAAGCTACATGGGGTGTCGGTGTCGATCGTTTCTGACCGAGATGTAAGGTTTACGTCCCGATTTTGGCAGAGTCTGCAAGAAGCTTTGGGAATGAGATCAGATTTCAGCACAGCTTTACACCCGCAGACTGATGGGAAGACGGAGAGAGTTAACAGAATTCTCAAGGATATGCTGAGAGCATGTATAATGGACTTCGGAGGGAGCTGGGAACGACACTTAGCATTGATAGAATTTTCTTATAATAACAACTATCAAGCAAGTATTGAGATGACTCCATATGAAGCTTTGTATGGAAGAAGGTGTAGAACCCCCGTGTGCTGGTTCGAAGTAGGAGAAAGGCAGATGTTTGGACCTAAAATAGTGTAGCAAACATCCGAGAAGATCGAGCTAATCAGAAAAAGGATGCAAGTAGCACAAAGCAGGCAGAAGAGCTACGCCGACAACCGTCGAAGAGATTTGAAATTCGAAGAAGGCGATTCGGTATTTCTGAAAGTCTCAACTACAAAGGGAGTGATCAGGTTTGGAAAGGGTGGCAAGTTAGCACCAAGATATATTGGACCATACCAGATTTTGAAGAGGATCGGAAAGATGGCGTACAGACTAAAGCTGCCAATCGAATTGTCCTAAGTGCATGACGTATTTCACGTTTCGATGCTGAGGAAATATGTACCAGATCCGAGTCATCAACTGCCAGACATTCCCGAAGACCTACGAGTGGATCTTACATATAAGGAGCGGCCAGTCAGAATTATTGATCGTCAGGATAAAGTGCTAAGGAACAAGACTATTCTGATGGTCAAGGTTCTTTGGAAGAATCAATTCGTGGAGGAAGCCACTTGGGAGCCGGAAAGCCGGATAAAGCTTTCTTTTCCCGAGTTATTTTGAGTGTTTTTTTTTTGGTTTATGTTCTTCCTACTTAGTACAGTTCTGAAGACAGAACTATTCTAAGGAGGGCGTATTGTAATATCCCGATCAGTTATTAATAATATTTTTTTTATTTAACTATTTTATTTTATTTTTTCAGAATTCAAATATTTTTGGTGGATATTACTTAGTTTAATTAATAATCATCATCTGTATGTATACCAGTCTATATGTATATACGTTATATCGTTTTGGTACTGAAATCTTCCGAGCCGATAATAAAATTTATTTTTATTATTATTTTCGGAATTAATTTATTTTTGTACGGATTGTGCGGTTCAACAAACAAAAATTATCGGTATATATATTAATATATACGTATGCATATTGTATCGATTTCGTACGTTTGTACAAATCGTGTAGTATGTGTTTTGGACAAAAATATCTCATTTTGGTCATGATTAATAAAAAATGGATGGCTAGGATTTGTTTGGAGGGTTAAACTTAGGGTTTAGAATTAGTGGAAATACATAAGAGTTTAATAGGTGTATATCTACTAGAACATTCCTCCACCTCGCCCCTCCACCGCATCAAGCATTGGCCGGCCACCCCTTGATCCAAGGGGGTTTTCGCAAAAATCCTAGGTGTATTCCACACCCTTACCCTCTCATTACTCCTATAAATACCCCCCCCCCCCCCCCCCCCCCCCCCCCCCCCCCGCGACACACACACACACACCCCTCTTGCCTCATTTGCCAAAAGAAAAAAATAGAGAGCAAAAGAAAGAGAGAGAGAAACCCTAACTAGAGAGTTCTTCATTTGTAGATTTTTCTATAGGAGCTAGGAGGAAGGAGAAGGAATCTTGGCTAGTTCCTCCTACATAGAAACCAAAAGGTGGGGGTTTCTCTACTTTTTACTTTATATATTTTTTGTTCTTCTTTTATTGTTGTATTTGTATGTGTATGTTCTATAACAATTTGGACTAAATCTTAAGCATATAAATGGTTGTATGGATCAAAGTGATCACATGAAAAGAAGGATGGGAGAACTTAAACAAAAACATAAATGCCGTGTCTTTAAAACCTTGTTATGGTTATAGTTGTTGTTATGGTTATTTTTGCTAAACTAAAAACTTGGACTAATTGTTATGTGCATATGAGTAGTGTGGATAAAAATTGATCACATGAAATGTTTTGAAGGGTAGAACTCACTAAAAACCCATAAAGATGGAATCTTTAGCTTGATATGATTATTGTTGTTAATATTGTTATTTTGTTAACACAAAACTATACAACTTTGACTAAAACAATGAGCATATAAAGATTAGTGAAGTGAGAACAATTACATCCCCAATTTGGGGTTGTAGAACTCAACAAGCATATTAAAAGATGAGTCCTTTTGTTGTATGTTGCTTTCTACCATGTTAAAGATCAAGTCTTTACTAACCCTAATTCATAAAAAAGTGGACCTTGTTATATGTAGGGACTTGTAGATTAAAGAAAAGTAGGTTTTGTAATATGTAGGATTTGTAGATTCAATAAAAATAAATTTTGTATGTAGGGACTTGTAGATTAAAGAAAAGTAGGTTTTGTAATATGTAGGATTTGTAGATTCAATAAAAGTAAATTTTGATGTATGTAGGACGTGTAAATTCCGTAAGACTAGATTTTGTAATATGTAAGACTTGTAATTCATAAAAGAGTAGTCTTTGTATTATGTAGGTAATGTCCTTGATAATTGTTATAAGTTTTACTTACATGCATGCTTGAGTTGTAGTTGTTCTAGTAAAGATTTCAAAACCACCCATGCATGCTTGAGTTGTAGTTGTTCTAGTAAAATATTCAAAAGAACCCATGCATGCTTGAGTTGTAGTTGTTCTAGTAAATATTTCCAAAAGATCCCATGCATGCATGAGTAGTTGTTTTAGTAAAAGATTCAAAAGAACCCATGCATGCTTGAGTTGTAGTTGTTCTAGTGAAAGATTCAAAAGAACCCATGCATGCTTGAGTTGTAGCTGTTCTAGTAAAAGATTCAAAAGAATCCATGCATGCTTGACTTGTAGTTGTTCTAGTAAAAGATTCAAAAGAACCCATGCATGCTTGAGTTGTAGTTGTTCTAATGAAAGATTCAAAAGAATCCATGCATGCTTGAGTTGTAGTTGTTCTAGTAAAAGTTTCAAAAGAACTCATGCATGCTTGAGTTGTAGTTGTTCTACTAAAAGATTCAAAAGAACCCATGCATGCTTGAGTTGTAGTTGTTCTAGTGAAGATTTAAAAGAACCCATGCATGCTTGAGTCATATGTTGCTAAAAGAATCCATGCATGTTTGAGTAGTGTGTTGTAGTAGCATGCTCTAATTACTCTAGGTTGCTTGAAGAACCCATGCATGTTTGAGTTTTATGTTATAGTTGCATGCTAATCTAATCAAACTATTAAAGGAACCCATGAATGTAGCATGCATGGTAGTCTAGTTAAACCATTAAAAAGAACCCATGAATGTTTTAGTTCCATGATTGTTCTAGTTCAATTTCTAAAAGAAACCCATAAAATTTGTTCCATGGTAGTTCTAACTCAATTTGATGAAGAACCCATGCATTTAGTTTCTAGGTGATTCTAGCTTAAATTTGAGAAAGAACCCATGAACCAAGTTGCATGTGTTCTAGCTTAAATTTGGGAATGAACCCGTGAACCTAGTTGCATGTTGTTCTCAGTTCAGATTTGGGAAAGGGAATCTATGAATTCTAGTTGTATGTGGTTCTAATTAAAATTGTACCATATCATGTGAACATTCATCTTCATTGTATGGGTAATAATGGTTGGGAAAGTCACTATTATTGTTAGCTTGATAAAAGCTCGTCTAGGGTCTTATAGTTACCCTAGCGGTCAACGACCATCAAGACTCGTATCTTACCACCTTGGAAACTATGGATAAATCACACCTCGTGCGCCGACAGATCTTAACGGGTGTTGGTTGATCGCGGACCGAGAATGTTGACGAGATCCAAGTTAGGGGTAGTGATAAGTGAGGGAGATCCCGTCACCGGTGTCTTGGATCGATAGGCCATGAGTTAGACCATGACAATCTTAAGAAAGTCTAAATTGAAAACCCCGTAAGATTGTTTAGGTTTAGTGACATCATTAGGGTCGTAAGTTATAAAGATCATTACTTAACCATTTTTTCCAAAAGGGAAGGGTTGGTATTAGGGGTGATACCCTATGATCCAACTCGTCCTATAGGCCAACACTAGGCGGTATTATTGAGTTGTACCTTCCCGTCAAAGGGATACGTGCGGTGCCTTCTCACGAGTTGGGAGTACGGGTTGCGTATCTCACTCTGTTAATTCCTGAAGTACCATGATAAGAACGGGAGGTTGTCCTTTCGGAAGTAGGGGATGGACCCTGGAATTCTGTAATGTTGTATGTCGGGGAAGCGAACGGACTCTAGACCACGGTCAATGAATTATGGGTGCCATAGGGTAGGCTTCTCGCTATCCTGTGCTGTGGATACCTTGCGTTCGTCTTGTTTTTGAGTGAGGTTCGGTACGCCGGGTAGTAGTGGTAAACATAGACACCATGAGCGTACTGCATTGGTGGGACTTGACCACGTCTGCAACCTCATCAGTCACGTTGTATCTGTCAGGAACAGGTTGTGTACAAAAGTAGAATTCATAACGCGGGTTCAAATCCCTAAATATGGAGAACGGCGTGATATGGGCATATGTAGTTGTGGGATGCATACGACTCCTGATTCTCGCTTGCATTAGAATAAGTGCATCCTAGCTTTAGTTGATATTGCATTCGATTCTAAGTCATAGCACCCACGAACACTTAAACTACACCGACACATTTTTACCATGCTTATAATATGCTTGTTTTTGAGATTCGCTGCTAGTCATCAGCCTTTAAGCATCAGTATTTGTACTGACGTCCCCACTCAAATAGGTCATGGATGCAGGATCACGAATCCGTGAGAAATCTAGTCAAGGCATAACTTCTAAGAAAGGAGCCCAATGTTTATTTGTTTATACTCTGATGTAATCTATTGAAACAGTGTAAACACTCGGCTTGTAAAAATTTGTATTGAGTAAAGTTCTAAAATTTTCCTGCTTTTCTGTGTATTGTGGCTAATTGAATGTAAAGGTCCTGGCTCGTGTTTCGAATTCTCCACATAGGAAGTTCGGGGCGTTACACCATGTTTCATGATTACATTATTCATGCATGTTATTACTACCTGATTATATGATTCCATGATTCGTGATGATTCATGCCTGTTACTAATATATGATTATATGTTGCCATATTTCATGACTACATGATTCATGCATATTTTGGTTGCCGCAATTTCACGATTACGTGATTCGTGCATGTTATCTGTTACATGACGCCTAAGTACATGGCCCTATAAAAACCCACATCTGGGCCTATATGTAAATTGCATGTATGTAGCAACCATGTGGTAAAAGTTTGGGATGCATGAAGTGCTACATTGATAGTAACAAATACAAGACTTGACATGACATAATACCTGTTACAAGATTACCTGTACATGCTACTTGACTCCTATTACTTGTTTACCTGCTTGCATGATACTTGATATCTATTACATGTTACCCGTACTCTGTTAGCACATTATGTTACTTGATTCTGTTCATGATTCATGCTAGTTGTTCTATTTGTTGCCATGTCTATTCCATGCTATGTTTACTTTCGCTGTTACTCTATATCTGTTTGTTTTATTCCTGTACTTGTGCCTTCACTAGAAGCGGCCCGTAACTTGCATTGAAGGGCATTTTGTTTTCTTTTCCTTTTTCCTTGCAATTTATTAAATTGCAGATTTTGGTGATCAGTTGCTGCTGGAGTAGGTGATCAAAGATTTTAGTTGCTGGAGTTTTTGCTATATTTATTTTCCTGTTATTCTTGAATAAATGTATTTGCTTCATGAATTTTGTATTAGACAATATGACCCAGAATTTATAACTTGTTCAGATCTGGTTTATTTGAGATTTAGTAAATTTTGGTTCAAGTAAATTCATGTTGGTATATTGATTCATTCATGCATGCGGGGTTGATTTCTCCTTGTTTACTTCTTGTTATTCTTGTGAAATGTTGTAAAGATCCTGACAGCTTATGGATGATGAAAATTATTGGCTGAACTTAATTACGTATCCGTATTCCATATCTTCTTTTTGGAAAACGGGGTGTGACAAGGTTTTTAGTGGTATCAGAGCCCAAGTTTGACTAATGTATTAGTTTGACTGATATATTAGACAAGTTTGGCTCGATCTGGGATTGGCTTAACAATACACAGACCATGCATACATGAATAAATTATAATCAACTTTGATCTGAATGCTAATTATTTTGATCTTGTGTAGACCATGGCTCGCAAAGGTTCCACTTGTCGTTCTCAGGAAGATCAGTCCGGGCTTGTGGCTGTTACCAATGTGTTGGAACGGTTGATTAATATGCAGCAAAACCACAGTGACCTTGTGATGGCTGCTTTGGAAGCTGCCCGGGTTCTGCCACCCACTGTGCCTATGCAGGCAACTCTCCCTCTTTGTCCGGGTACAGTTATGGATTTCATGAGGCTGCATCCTGACAGGTTCTCGGGCACTGAGATGCCTTTGGAGGCAGAATAGTGGTTGATCAGGATAGAGCAGTTGCTTTTGGTAGCACGAGTTGCCGATACTGATAAAGTGGGGTAACAATCCAGCTGGTGGATCTGGCCCACATTTGGTGGAGGTCCGAGTCCGAAAGGCTCGAACGGCCTATTGCTTGGGCCACGTTTACTAGGAGCTTCTTGGAGAAGTTCTTCCCTTACAGCACTCGAGTTGAAATGGAGCAACAGTTCCTGGCCCTGAAACAGGTTGGTCATTGTTCTATTATTGAAATTTTGTTACATATTGTTCATGCAATGTTGTAACAAGAGACTTCTTGAAAACAGAGCTCCAGGTCTGCGGATGAGTATGCAGCAAAATTTACTAGACTTAGCCGCTTCGCAGCCGTTCTTGTAGTGAACGAAGAGGACAGGGCTCATAGATTCACGCTGGGATTTGAGCGAGATATTCGGGTGCAGCTCATCTCCTTTTGCTTGCGTACTTATACTGAGACTTTTAAGGCAGCTCGAGCTTAGTAGCAGGCTCTTGGTGGGTTGACTCCTCCCCAGCGGACTGTTCTGCACTCTGTTGTTGCTAGGCCTTCTGGTGGGTCGATTTGAAGGCCTTTCCCAGCCCATCATGTCAGGGCAGCTCCTTACCCTTCTACCGCTCCTCGGAGTGAGGGATTATGTGATTTCTGCCAGATGACCGGGCATGTGCGCAGAGACTGCAGGCGCGCAAATCGTTGCTGTTTTGGATGTGGTGCTACTGGCTATTTAGTGCGGGACTGCCTATAGCAGAGGATGGCTCTTCCAGTCGGGGGTCCATTTCAATAGGTAGCCCCAGCTCGTGGTCCCGTCAGGCCACCGCTTCCTCCTCAGCGCCAGATTGTCGGTCAGAGGACCGCTGCCCCCAAGAAAGGTCAGGCTAACAACCTGACTGCTGCAGATGCTGAGACAGCAGAAGGTGTTATTGCATGTATATTTTGCTTTTGTTGTTTTCCTTTACTTCTTTCATTTCTCTTGGATTGTCCTTTTATATTATCCTTTTGCATTGTGTTTTCCTCACCCTTGATCATCAATTCCTTTTCTCTTCTTTTTTGTTCTATCTTAGGTATTGTCCTTGTTTGTTCTTTTCCTGTTCATTTACTCTTTGATTTTGGGGCAACCCATTCCTTCGTTTCTTCTCGTTTTGTGGCTCGTCATCAGCTGGAGTGCAGCGTCATGTCAGAGACTTGGAACATTATGACGAGTGGCAGTGTTGTAATTTGATTCTGGGAGTGCAGGCAGAGTCTCGTGGTTATTGGCGACGCAGATTTCAAGGCCGATCTGATTGTAATTGGGAATTTAGGATTCTAGTCATTCTCAGTATGGAATGGTTCGGGTGAGTCCCACGCCATTATTGATTGTCTTGCCAAGAAAGTTGTATTCCGAATTCCAGGTCGCGTAGAGTTTGAGTTCCATGCTGGGGAGATGCCCCTTGGTCGAGCTAAGACTTCAGTTGATCAAGTGGTTTGTAAGATGGAATTGCATTCAGGCTGTGAGGCTGCGCCTCTAATAGTGCGGAAATTCCTGGATGTTTTTCCAAGGAATTGTCTGGCTTACCCCCTGATAGGGATGTGGAGTTCGGTATTGAAGTTTAGCCTGGTACGATGCCTATATCGAAGAGTCCCTACAGGATGGCACCGGTTGAGTTAGCAGAGCTTAAGGTGCATATTCAGGAGTTGCTTGATTTGGAGTTCATCAGGTCCAGTGTTTTGCCGTGGGGAGCTCCAGTCCTTTTCGTCAACAAGAAGGATGGTAGTCGTCGACTGTACGATGATTATCAGAAACTAAATAGTGTTACTGTGAAGAACCGGTATCTGCTGCCCAGGATTGATGATTTATTTGATCAGTTGGGTGGAGCAGCTATTTTCTCAAAGTTGGATCTTCGTTCTGGGTATCATCAGGTCAAAGTGAAGGCGACTGATCTGAAAAAACTGCATTCAGGACCAGATATGGGCACTATGAGTATCTTGTGCTGCCGTTTGGGGTCACGAATGCGCCAGCTGTATTTATGAGTCTTATGAACAGGGTCTTTTCCCAGTTCCTGGATAGATTTGTGGTGTGGTCTTCATTGATGACATTCTGGTGTATTCTCGGAACCGGGAAGATCATGCTGAGCATCTTAGGTTGGTTCTACAGACCTGGAGGGAGAATCAGCTCTATGGGAAACTCAGTAAGTGTCAGTTTTGGCTCAATAGAGTTACCTTCTTGTGGCACATTATCTTGGGCAATGGTATTTCAGTGGATCCGTCTAAGGTTGAAGCTGTGAATGATTGGCCAAATCCCAAGTCAATTTCGGAGGTGAGGAGTTTCCTTGGTCTAGCTGGCTATTATCGAAAATTCGTCCAAGATTTTTCAAAGATAGCAGGACCATTGACTAAGCTGACAGGGAAGAATCAGAAGTTCTGTTGGTCTAAGGCTTGCAGTGAGGCTTTTGCTGCGTTGAAGAGCAGGTTGGCGTCAGCACGAGTGTTGACTATTCCAAATGGTTCACGCGGATTTGTAGTTCACTGTGACGCTTCTGGTAAGGGTTTTGGAGAAGTTCTGATGCAGAAGGGCCGCGTTGTTGCTTATCCATCGAGGCAGTTGAGGCCGCATGAGAAGAACTATTCGACTCATGACTTCGAGTTAGCGGCAGTGATCTTTGCTTTGAAGCTATTAAGACACTATTTACTTGCGGACCGAGTGGAGATCTTTACAGAACACAAAAGTCTTAAGTACGTCTTCACCCAGAAGGAGTTGAACATGCGGGGATGTTGGTTGGAACTTATGGTCGATTATGACATCAGTTTGCAATACCATCCTGATAGAGTAAACTTGGTGCCAGATGCTTTGAGCAGGAGACCGGCAGCTATGTTCCTGACTTAGCAGAGGGATTTGGTTGAGCAGATGTGGAGGTTAGAGTTGGATGTGTTGTTGCCGAATTCTGATCGGAGTTGTTTGGTGCTTTAGCTTCAGTCGTCTCTTGTTGATCAGATCAAAGAGGCTCAGGCTAATGATGTACACTTGTAGGGTTTCAGGTCAGAAGTTGAGGCTGGTTCTAGAACGGATATGGTTATTCATGCTGATGGATCGCTTCATTTTGGGTCCAGGTTATGTATCCCAAAGGGTGAAGTTCGTCAGAGGTTTCTTGAGGAAGCCCACCAGTCATCGTATTCTATTTATCCAGGAGGTACTAAGATGTACCGGGACTTGAAGCTTCATTTCTGGTGGCACGGTATGAAGAGGGTTGTGGCTCGGTTTGTGTCTCAGTGCTTGATTTGCCAGCAGGTTAAGGTAGAGCATCAGAGGACCGCCAGACTTCTTCAACCGCTTCCCATTCCGAAGTGGAAGTGGGAACACATCACTATAGATTTTGTGACCGCTTTGCCGAGGAGTCCTAAGGGTCACAATGCAATTTAGGTGATTGTCGACCGACTGACAAAGAGTGCTCACTTCATTCCCTTCAGAGTCGGCCAATCTACTGAGAGCCTAGCTGAGAAGTACATGCAAGAGATCGTCGGACTACATGGGGTTCTATAGTATTGTATCCACAGGGATACGAGATTCAGGTCTCAGTTTTGGGAGAGTCTTCAGAGTAGTTTGGGGAGTAAGTTTAAGTACAGTATAGATTTTCATCCCTAGAGAGATGGACAGTCAGAGAGGACCATCCAGACTCTAAAGGATATGTTGAGGTCTCGTATGCTCCAGTTCGGTGGATCATAGGAGGACCATTTGCATCTCGTAGAGTTCTTGTACAATAATAGCTTTCAGGCCAGTCTTAAGGCTGCACCGTTCGAGTCACTTTATGGGCAAAAGTGCAGATCACCAGTGTGCTAGGATGACATTGGTGAAAAGAAGTTGTCGGGTCCGGAGTTGGTCACCAGGACAGTTGATGCAGTGACTCAGATCAGGAAGCATCTTCAGGCAACTCAGGATAGGCAGAGGCGATGAGCTGATGTCCATCAGAGAGCTTTGGAGTTTGAGGTTGGTGACCATGTTTTACTAAAGGTATTGCCTTAGCGATGTGTCATTCGGTTTGGTGGTGGGGGCATGCTCAGCCCTAGGTTTATTGGACCGTTTGATATTGTGGAAAGAGTAGGCAGGGTGGCCTATCGCCTTACATTGCCGCCAGCATTATCAAGAGTGCACGATATTTTCCATGTCTCACAACTCAGGAGTTATATCCGCGATGAGAGTCACGTGATCGACTATTCTGAGTTGACCGTGCGACCGGATTTGACTTGTAAGATTTCGCCAGTTGCTTTTTGGGATCGGCGGGAGAAAGTGCTTATGAACAAGGTCATCAAGATGGTTCGTATTTCTTGGAATCCTCACTCGCCGGGTGAGTCGACTTGGGAGTTGGAGGAGGAGATTCAGCGGAAGTTTCCTCATCTCTTCGAGTAGCTTTTTGTTTTGTTCTTTCTTTTCTTTTCGGGATTACCCTATGTACTTCTTGTTTGAATTTTGAGGACAAAATTCTTCTTGTTAGGTGAGTAGGATTTGTAACCCCTGTTTTTTATTTTCTGTATTTTTGGATGTATTTTTCTTTTGAGTATTTATTCATATTGAATCTCTTTTTGAACCTTGTTTTGGATCTCCATTCTCAATATATTTTCATCTATTTGATTTGTCGCATTTTATTTGATCTTCTTGACTCAATTGTCCATCTATTAATTTATCTCTGATTTATCGAACTATTCTTTTTTATCCCCATTAATAAATTGTTCATGTCCTATTTTATTTATTCTTTCTGTTTCCATTTTGTTGTTGGATCTCCTTTGTATTAAACCCTAAATAAAAATCCTATTGGATCCCTACCTAATTAAAACCATACTGTTTTAACTCAATGCCCAGCTACCCAAACCTAATAACCCCTCAAACCCATTACCTATACTTCTACATGTTAGCCCATATTCATCTTAACCCTAATATTACCCTATATATATACCTGTATATATATATCATGTTTCATAACTACATGATTCATGCTTATTCCTATTGCCGTGATTTCACGATTACGTGATTCGTGCCTGTCACCTATTACATGACGCCTGAGTACACGGCCCTATAGAAACCCACGACTAGGCCTAAACGTAAATTGCATGTATGTAGCAACCATGTGGTAAAAGTTTGGGACACATGAAGTGTTACCTAGATAGTAACAAATACAAGTGTAACCCCTGTTTCCCATTTCTTGTATTTTGGGTGTATTTTCTTTTTCCGTGTATTTTCTGTATTTAAAATTTTTGTAAATTATTTTTCTTCTTTCAAATTCTTTTTGATAAAATGTATTCTTGGATCTCATATTAAAATCTATCTTTAATCAATAGTTTTATTTATAACTAGTTCCCAATGATATTTTGTTATAATACAAATCTTTTTATTATGACTTTGATTATTATGTTTATGATTATGATTATTATTTTTATCAGTATTATTATTTTTACTGTTATTTTTATTTTTATTATTATTATTATGATTATTGTTATTTTTTTCTATCTTTATTGAAAATTGTATTGTAGTATTTAAACTAATTTTTATATTATAGTACAAATATATTTTGTTATATAATCCTACTTTTTATTTATTACTTTATCTATTCGATTGGATCTTTTATTTAAATCCTATTCCTATTGGTTTTTATTTAAAACCATTAACCCAATATTAATATCCATACCCAATACACCACTTCAACCCATTACCCTGTTAGATAACCCAAAACCCATTATATTTTCCTAAAACCAATAACCCAAATACCCATTTAAAAACCCATTACTTTAACTACCCTATAAACCCAATACCAAACCCATTAACAACTTTAACCCTATTGGATCACTACCCAGACCCATTCTCTATTACACCCCTGTGTCCCCCAACCCTAACTACATCTATATTTATAACCCATCGTGCCTGTTCAACTTCTCAAACCCCCTACCGCCTCTCACCCGTCCTGCTCTCCCCCTTAACCCTCGCGCTGCTTCATCTCCTCTGTCAGCCGCGGCAGCAACGACCCCATCCTCCCGACTTCTACCCATCTCCCTACATCCCTGTACCTTCTCCACCTTGCCTCGACGGCGACAGCCAGTGCCCTCCCTACTGTCGCTCACGCTGCCACGACCTTCGCACAACCACCCTGTGCTCTCTGCTCGCGACGCCGATCGACTGCTGCACCGCACACTTGTGCGTCATCTCTCCTTCATCGCAGCCACTTGTGGCAGCTCCGACCTCCCTGTGCTCCTCCCGAGCGAAGCCGCCTGCCCCTGTATCCCCTACGTCGACGTGCAGTGGGCCAGCGACTGCAGACTTTACCACCCCCCCCCCCCCCCCCCCCCCCCCCCCCCCCCCCCCCCCCCCCCCGCCGCGTGCTCCTCTCCCTGTTGCAGAGCAACTTTCCCCATGCTATTTTTTGATATGGGTTTTTGATCATGTTTGGGTGCATTGTGGGCCGTCCGATCATATTCATCACATCTCATCTTGATCTCTTTGATTATGGACCGTTCGATCGTCGATATGATCCGATCATCATCATCAAGATACTTGATCTCGACCGTCGGATCTCCCTTGATCATCAGGATTGTGAACATCATCTTGATCTTGATCTTGATCTTCGATCAGAGTTGTATGATCATCTTGATCTTGATCTTCGATCTCAGCCGTCCGATTGTGTTCGTGATCTCGATCGTCTTCATCTTGTTCGTGATCATCTTGTTCGTGATTGTTCGTGTGTTCGTTCTTGGTTCATGATCCGTTCGTTGTGTTTGTGTTTAGGCCCCGGGAATCCGTTCCCGTTATTTTCTTTGCATCGTCGTTTTCGTCGTCTTTCAGGCAAGTAACTTGTACTCCAATTCCTTTGTATGTGTAACACCCCACTTTTTTTTTCTTTTTTTTATCAACCCAAAATCAATTCTTTTTAATTTCTAAGTCACTTTAAACATAAACCAAGGTAGTTATATTTCAAATAAAATTTTGGCAGAGTCTCCCCCGAAATTTCTGTCCAGAAACACAAAAAGCTTACGGAATTCTACTCAAAATTCCGTAGCTCACAACACAAACAATATTATCAAGGGCTTCCCAGGCAAAAATGAGCTGAATCACATAGGCAATAATATGCTCTGGGGGCCAAACTCATAATAAAACATCAAATATCAAATAAAAACCATAAATTCCTTTGAAAACATATAGGTTTTTTAATAAAAATTTAGAAAACCCTTTTCAAAAGCTAACCACAGAACCCAATACTCCACAACGAGGTGGGTATGGGCTTTCTTACTTCATCACAGCACTATTTATATATTTTTACCATAATACAAAATAATACACCAATTGTTCATATTTCTACATATACTAAGTACATAGAAAATAGTTCAACTCCAACAAAAGTATAAAATCCAAATTTATACTACCTCACCATGCTGCTAGTGAACCTGCAAGAGAGTTAGGGACGTCCACCCTCAGTGAGGGACTCCCCTAATCCTCAGAAAACAACAGGAGTTAGCAATTTCTGGTGTGAGTATAACCATTAATCTAATAAATAAATTAAAGTGTATAAAGAAAAAGAATTGAGCCTACAAACATAAAGATAAGAAGATTTAACCTGGAGTCTGAACATAAAAACAACACAAATACGATTTTTATATCAAAGTACTCTTCAAATCTGCATCCAACTGTATACATATCCATAACTTCACACATTTCACTATATACATCACACTAACTGCATATATATCTTTATTTTTCCTTTGCATAATACAAAGTCACATACGATCCATTACTTTTCAATTTGAATTCCCTTTCCACAATTATCGTCACCTCAGCATTTCTTTATTTATATATATACAATCACATGATGCTACTACATCTTTTCTTCTTCTTTATTTAGCCATGCACTTCATTTACTAGTATCATATTGACAACTCACTCACTCACCCTGGAAGTTGTGCCAGGACAGGTAGTTCTCACAATTTCCACAGAAATAGCGGGCGAGTAGTTCCTTGACACACTTCCAAGGTACATAAACTCATATCACAGCATACTTTCTTTAATAACCACTTTTATAACCACTCTCATAATACAGGTATTTATTTTATTGTATTATATCACGTATCACATCATTGACATATGTATTCATCCTCATAATACCACATTCATTCATGTCTTACAAAACATCTCATTGCACATTACCATTTACTTGCATTTCATCACACCATTATCATATCACTTATTTGAATGCTCATTCTTATTGCATCAAAAGCATGTTTTATAACTCATTCTCATCCCGTTATACCACTTTAGTTATTTCTCATTCTTAGAAGTAATATATCTTATTATCATTTTCACTTATAACACAAATTGCCATTAACTTCACTTTCATTCTATCACAATATACTCCATATCCCAAACATAGTTTGGGCAATCACATATCACACCCCAAAGCCGATAGCATGGGTAATAATCACCGTACTCCAAGTAGAACTTGGGTAGTATCACATCACCTTCCAAGACGATAGCTTGGTTATTAATTTACCTCAATTACTTTCCATCTTCACTTTACTTTATTCTTCATTTCCATTATTCATTACCAATATTAAATTAACCACTCACCATCTCACCCTGCAAATTATGCCATGGCAGGTAGTTCCCACAATTTCCATGAAAATAGCGGGCGGGTCGTTCCTCGACACAATTCCAAGGTGTATCAACTCATACCATACTGTATTTTACATTAATAATCATTCTCATAATACAATTACTTCATACTATTCATATTAACACATGTCTCTTTCACTTTTTCATTTTAAATTAACCACATACTGCATTTATCATTACGTTTCATACACAAACTCATAACTCGCGTTCTTTCATATTCATTTTCATTCACAACCACTTTCTTTCACATTCACAATTCACTTTTCACTTTCTTTACTTTCACATTCTTATTTCCACTTATTTATTTTATTAGTGTGTCGACCAGTGAGCCACAGTATCCCAATATACTGAAAGCCGATAGCCCAGTAAACACGCGGAATGCTGCCCACCAAGAGTCTTACCCGTCCGAGGCTACGTCTTCCTCCTAGCCGAACTAGCGAGGGAACCACAAAATGCTGCCCACCAAGGGTCTTACGCATGGCTGCCCACCAAGGGTCTTACGCCTCTAACAAGACTAGAGCCGATAGCTCTATCAAACACAAATCGCTGCCCACCAAGGATCTTACGCATCGCTGCCCACCAAGGGTCTTACGCATACACCGCACCCCAAGCCGATAGCTTGGGTATTAGGAGGTCTAGCCCAAACCCCCAGGATTGCTGTAGGTACTGGTCAACAAAATGTATTTGTTATTAACATTAATCATTTCATCTTTCCATCTTACTTTATCAACACAAGCCTTTCACTTTTTAATTAAATAATTGCCACATCCTTGACTTTAATCATGTGAGTTATTATCTCACCATACCACGTATATACATTCATTCGGTTGTTGCATTTATAAGGTTATTACTTCGGACTATACTGTATCATAAAGATATTAAAGTAGGTAACTCATCACACTATAATAACTTATGCATATATTAATTTAAATAGAAGGTTCTATCATAATATCACCCATTAGTTCACTACAAACACAACTATAAAATATACATAAGCTCTTATACTAAATTCATCAATTATCACATCACCACTCATTATCGACTATATGTATATATCACAAAAATGCACCACAATCACTTATTTCGTCTAATTATATCTAACAACATCTCATTATGGCATGCTAGCCCATACACAATGCTCCACACAAGCCAAAATGCCTGTAAGGGCCTATATGGCCAAAAACATGCACTAAACATGCATGGAGTAGAAAAAGACAAACCGTGTAAGTTATTAATTTTTATTGCTTAAACACCATCACACTAACCCCTAAGGTAGGTTTGATGTATTCAAAATGGTGCATTTCCCCAAACATCACAAAAACCCATTTCCGGCTCTTAAAAAACCGTATTTTTCGTAAAAACCAATTTTTTGCATATCTTCTACTAAATATATCAAAATGCCACGAAATTTGGCCACAACATAAAATATATATAGACACAACATACTGACCTGACGGATCGAGTAAACGAGGTCCCACGTCCGCCCGGTAGCCAATCAAAGTTCAACTTTTTCAACCTAAATAGAAAATTATATGACCGATTAGCTCCAAACTCAAAACTCAGCCTACGAACCTCCAAATTCGAATCCGTCTTCACCCACGCATCACGAATGAAATATTTAGGTGAGCTACATCGACAGATTTCGAATTTGGGTCCCAATACAAAAACTCACTTATTGATCGGAGGATTATTAATAAGAAAATTCCCTATCTCCTAATTTCTTTAATCCCTTCTTCCTAAAATCTCAAATTAGGGTTAACAATAATAATAAAACTCAATGACATCACCGGATGTAACAAATTCTCACCTCACTCTTGCTCGGGCATTCCACCGAACACCCGGCGTGCATAAATTACACTTTCATTCTCTAATCATTTCCATTAAGTTCTAAGTCTACAAAATTCACTCTAAATTCATATTAACGCTCTCACACTACTCCACAACCTCCGGTGCATTTTTTTTGAACTCACTAAAAGCAAGTTTCTTACTCAACTTCACCTATTTCTAAAAATTGGCTTTATGCCAAAATCACCACTCCAAATTTTCACCATGATATGCATAATTTCTAACTCCTAACATGTTCTATATGCTCTCTACATCTCCCTACATCAATTTCTAGTAAAAGAAATGAAAATCATTCAATTTAAATAAACTAACATACAATTTCTTATACCTTATTGAAATCCTCTGGAAAAACCGATACCACCATGTGGAAGAGCACTCAAAGCTCTGCTAGAAACCCCAAAACATTAAAGCTTGGAGGTGGAGATTGGATGGGTTTTTCAAAACCCTAATTGGTTTTCCAAAGGGATGGGTTTCAGGTTTCGGTCGGCCAAAGGAGAGGAGGGGGAGAAAGAGTAGGGAAAATGGCAACTTAGTAATTTTTAAGGTTTTTAATACAGTATGGGTTTACGGTTTTGGGCTTTAAGCCCATTTATTTAAGAAAAATGACACAAAATGGGTTATTTCAACAAAATTTGTAACTAAATGCCACAAACTAAAAATTTCACTATTTTAGCATTTTATCGATCCCCTATAATGTATAAACGCCCCAGAAAAATTTCGGGTCAAATCGGATTCGTCTCTACTGAGAAAACTCATCCCAAAAATCATATATTTTCAATTTTTCCTGTTTAACCCCAAATTTCAATTTAATCATTCTAATACACATAAAATCAATTAATAAGGGTAAATATACTCAGAAACATATTTAAAAATAATTTAAACCAAATGATTGAGGAATTAAAAAAAAACAGATGTTACAGTATGATATAAGTCAAAAATACCGTTTATAGTGTAGTTGGGTTCTAGAGACAACTCGTGTTTGTGTTATTTTTGATGGGTTTTGTCTCTATTGTGATATTTGACCATAGTTGCCTCACAACACAAAATCGACATGAAAACAACTAGGTTTGACCATTCTTGATCTATTCGTATATGTGAGATAATTATGCGAAATTATGTGGTTGATGAGATCCATGTGATCTGATGGTTGTGAATGTTATATACTCTAGTTCATGATGTTTGGACACCTAGTAGACTCTATACCATGCTAGATTGCGATTGGAACAAGTTTCGTATGATTTGTGTTGATTGTGGTTTTTGAGGAAATTCTGTATTTTGCCGATAATATGTCTTGATTAGTAAGTTAGACCATGTTGAATCTTAATTTCAGTATAAAACATGAGTTTTAGAGGAATTCGTCTTCTATCTAACCCCTCTGACCTTGCTCGATTTCGTTTTCGTATGTGTGAGATATGACTGTTTTACTACAGAGGTATAGATCAATTCTAGATTTCGTTTCTTCATAATTTTGATGACTAAATTATTTTGATACTTATGATACACATATTATATTGATCTGAAACTTTTTTCAGTATTTCTATACCTATATAGGGATTACCAGAATTTTGGTGGATTTTATTGATGAGTTATATATGTCGTTTCATGCTTGTTTATGAAAGCTATACTTACTGTATTTTGCTCGCTGTTCTGTAAAGAATCGTATTTTCACCCTATTTCCTTTTACTGTATGGAAATCATTTATGAAATATGAAGGTTATATTATTTGTCTATTTTCATCTCCCTTTGGCGGATTTGGATTTCGTTTCATGGTTTGCGAGATATTACAATTTTCGTACAGCAGTGTAGGGAATTTCAGATTTGCCAAACTAACGTTTATTGATGCTATCTGATTTTTTATGACTGATCTAATTTTAATGGAAAATTATGACTAATTTATTTGAGGAGTTTTAATACTGTTTTTCTGACTAAGAATTCGTTTTACTGATTTTTGACTGAACGTATTTTCTGGATTCAAATCAGTTTTGAGTTATGATTTTGTGAAATACTATATGGCTTATTTATAAACGCTGGATTCGTGTGGAAGTCTATTTTCTAGATTCTTCGACGGATTCAGATTTGGATTTCTGTAGTAACGGGAATCACCGTTTTAGTACTGTACTGTTATGTTGTCCTGAATATGAACATTCACTGTTTTGCTCATTTATGTGACCATATATCAGCTATGCATATTTGATTGTTTCCCCGAACCTAATACTGATTATACCATGTTAGTTTGATAGAATTTCGTACACATTCATGTCTGTTTGATGACCATAATAAAAGTAACCAAGCCGGGGTTTCTTAAGGGGAAATCTAGTAGTGGAAAATATGGAAACGTGTACTTGGAAGGGAACTACTGTTACTTTTATGCTACTGTTACTATTACTTTTGTGCTACTGTTACTGTTACTTTACTGCTACTGCTATTGTTACTAATACTGAGTACACTGCCCCATTATGGTCCACTATGAAATCTAAAAGCAAAACTGTTTATTGTAGTAACCATGTGTTATGTTTTTGGGGCGCCAGTAATACACACAAGACTATAAGAATGTAAGACTGATACTGTTTAGACTGATACTTTTAGCCTGGTATTGTTGGACTGATACTATTATACTGTTACACCGATTTACTGAGCTTACTGTTACTGGACACTGTTAGTTGCCAAATGATACTGCATTTGACATAAACATCTGTACTGTTAGTATACCAAGCTAATCAACCTTGTTTTACTGATTCATGCTAGTTATTACTGTTGATACATTATTCCATGCTATTTGTTAGTTTCCCCATGTGCTTGTATCCTACATTATAAGTGGCCCGTAACTTGCAATTGACGGGTACTTGTTTTCTCTTTCCTTCTCCTGCAATTATTAATTGCAGATCAGGATGGTCAGCTGCCCGACGGTATTGGCAAAATGAGATATTAGTGCTGGATTTTTTGTTCATTAGAATTATTATTATTGTTGCTTTGGAACAATGTATTTTGAGTACTTGGATATTTATTTTGTATTTGGGCGATGTGACCCAGGATATTTGACTTGTCCAAATTCTGGTTTATTTGAGAATATTATATTTTGTTTCAAGTAAATTCTGTTGGTATATTGATTCAATTATGCATGTGTGGTTGATTCTTTTACTTCTGTAATACCCTGATTTTCATTTATGAAAATTATTATTTTGTATTATTATTATTTTTGTATGTATTGTGCACGTGGAATTTTGCAGTACAAAATTTTATAATTATTTTCATTTCATAAACAAATGAGTATATATATATAAATATATATATATAGATCTCCTCCATTTGTTTTTATTAAAGCCCATTTTTCTTTAATAAACATAAGTTTCTTTTATAGCCCAATTTAATTTATTTTTGTAAACTAATTTGGCCCATTAAATAAAGGCCCATGAATTTATTTTCTCTTTTAAATACAACTTGTAATGTAGACAATTTTTTAGATTATTTTTATAAAGTATAAAATGAACAACTTTTAAAAATGGGGGACTATTGAATGCACGTGCATTGCACGTACACGTGTATTGTGCACTTCCTTGGCCGGTTTTGCATGGGAGGGAAAGGAAAAATAGAAGTGGAGTTTGTGGGAGGTAGTTTTGGGATCATGGTTGGTTACTAAAACTTTTCCTTAAATCCTAGCCATTGGTCCTTAACTCCTAGATTAATCTTAGACCTTTATTTGTCCCAAATATTAGTATAAATATCCCCCCCCCCCCCCCCCCCCCCCCCCCCCCCTAGCCTAGTTATTCTTGCACTCTTCATTCTCCAAACCTATAGTAAGAAAATACAATTATTAGTAGTGAGTTATTAGTAGGAAGTGAGAATAAAAGATTGAGAGTTGAGTGTTTGTGCTTGCATTCAAGGAGGCCAGCTACAAGGAAGGCTCGGGTTGCACTATTGGAGGCTCGGGTTGCACATCAAGGAGGAGGAGGAGGAGCATTCATTTGGCAAGCTCGAGAAGGACTCTTTCGTTTAGGAGGTGTTGTGAATTTTTCTCTCCAAATAAGGTGGGTTGGTTTTCTATATTTCTAATTAGATACCATGTTAGGGGTGATGCAAATGATAATCCATGAAAGAAATTAATAAGAGTACACTTAAATGGAAAAGGACTTGCTAGTTGATTAAATTGATTGCTTGATAGATTGCATGTTATCTTGTCATGAATTTTAAGTTGTATGCGAATCGTTTTGTAGTGATGGAATATATGAATTAGAATTGTTGTTAATATCACAAACTAAGTACAAAATGTTAGTAGATGAAATTGTTGCTTTATGTGCTTAGATGGACTTTCGTGATATTGTTTGGAATGAATAAATTATAATATATTTTTGGGTTTATGAATGGGGGGAAAAACAGGGAATTGATGTAGGAAATTTTAATACAAAGTTGTGTGAGGAATGTCAAAATGATTTATGAAAATAGTAGTATGCAATTTAAATTAATTGTATGAGAAATGTGTGTTTAATTTCTGAAAAAATTATTTTAAAATACTAGAGTGTTGAATTATGTTAGAATAGACATTCTGGAGATTTATATAATTTTAGTGAAAGCAAAACTAAAATAAGAGTTTTTGAACATCGAAATGTTCTCATGAACAGAGAGTTTAATTAAATGAAATTCGAGTTGTAGTTGAGACAACTTGAGCCTATAGCTAAAGTGGTCGGTGAGCCCTTTGGCGCTACATTAGCGCGGGTTTGTGTGTGTTGAGGTCGCTGGTTCGATACCTGTGTCCACCTTTCTTTTGTTTGCGTTTTAAAAATCGAAACAGATCCGAGCCGAGAGCATATAGCTCTCTGTTTTCCCTTCTATATCGCTGAGCACAGTCGGCCTAGTGGCTAGCGCGTGCGGCTGTCTTCTCTTGGGTCGTGGGTTCGATTCTTGGTGCGGCCAGAATATTATTTTTGTTTAAAAAAATGATTTTTGAGTTTTTCTTGATGTGTAAAAATTCCGAACAAAATAGCATTATTATTCTAAAATCATGTGTGACTTATAAAATTAATTTGGGAGTTATTGGAATGAAATAAATTGTATTTTGGAAGTAAAAGTGTAATTGGAACTGTAGTTATTACACTCGTATAATTTCATAAAAATGTGTTTTTACGACGTAATTGAGATAAGTGTTAGAAAAGGAAAATTGAAAGAAAGAAAGTATAAATATGAAGTTTTATATGAGTTATTCTTATTAAAGAGAAGTGTGACAATAGTGAGTTTGTGAACATTCACTTTGACTAGATATTTTGTGATATGATTTTAAATGTGAAAATAAATGTTGGTTATGAAATGCATGACGGATAATTGAACTCCATGTATGATTATTGACTCATGAAAAGACTAGAAATCATGTGATTGAAAAAGAGAAATGTTGTTGAGTTTGACAACTCAGATTGTGAATTTGTGAATTGAAATTGAAAATTAGGGTGAAGCCAAAACTCACACCGGCAAGTGAAAAGTGATGAGATATGATAATTGAAATTGAAAAGACCAAGTTTGGGTCAATGTGAAATGAAAGAAATAAGACCAGTAGTAGTGAGAGGGCTAACTCTAAGAGATTGATTTTGTTCATGATTTCCTTAAATTAAGGTTGCGTTTGGCCTTACTTTTTTTTGGCTTTAAAGCTACTTCAGAAGGAGAAGCCAGAAAGTAGATCTTTGAAATTAAAAACTGAAGCTGTTTGAATAGTCAGTTTTTTTTTTAACTTTAAAGCTACTTTTAAGCTAGAAGTTGTTTAGCATAAGATATCAATTGTAAACTACTTTTATACTCAATTTAAGCTTTTGATTTTATTTAAGAATAAAATATAAGTTATCAAATTACAAAAAAAATCTTTATATTACTAATAAATGAAATATTTAGAATAACCTATCTGGAGCGTCCAATTATCTTTTAATTTTGATATTAATCATATCACAATTTGGTCAGGAAAGGTGTAGAATTACACTACATATATTTCATTGATTTTTCCATTAATTACTTGGTTGGAGATTACCGTGAGAATTGTAGATCTTGCAATAAAACCAATGAATCCTAGCAATAAAAGCCAACGGTAATATGCAATTAGGAAAAGAAATCAACAGGAACAACAAGAACATACCGAGTTCGACGGCGACTATTCGACGGCGTTCGACGGCGGGGTTCGACGGTGGTGTTCCCCGGTCGGGAGTGTTCGGCGAGGAAGGGGAAGGGGAAGGAGGAAATTTTTGTTGTTAGGGTTTGATATGTGGGAAGAGTCAAAAAAAGAGAAAAGCTAAAAAAAGAGAAAAGGAAAAGCCAGAAGTTGCTCTTGTGGGCTTTTTTTGAAGCTCATTTTCTTCATTAAAAATAAGCTACTTCTCCTTCTGTAGAGTTTTTCAAAATATGCGTTTGGCCCAGCTTCTCCTTCTAAAGGAGAAGAGAAGCTAATTTTAAGCTGGGCCAAACGCTACATAAGAATTAGTACATAGTGAAGAGGTGATGAAAGTGAGAGGAAAACACAAGTATGAGGACCTCGAGTCTACGATGTGGGTGTGGTTCACAGTTTGTTTTTACGATGCGTCGTGACATGACGTGGGCACTACTCCAGAATTATCGGGATCTTGGCGACGCTTGTGGGGTGTTTGGTGACTGCGAGAGGATCGTGTGCCATGAAGGAGGCTGAATTGTCCATAGATAGTCTTCACGATGCATCGTGACATGACGTGGGATTTCCCTCCAGTGTTTCTGTACATGAGGTCGTACTCATAGAACATCTAGGATACTTACCGTAGTGACAGTAGTAGATTAAATCATGACGAGGGATTGAACCCTACAAGATGAAGAACGATTAAGAGGCTTGCCCTCGGACCTATGTAGTATGGGATGCATAGAATCCGAACAAGTGTGCATTAGTGTCATGTAATATAAATAACTGCATTAAGGACTAAGTGCACAATCACAACACGACATCAATAAGGTATTCCCCTTAGTTTGATATGTGAATAAGTTTGTGTTTGTTAAATATGGAAAATCAATTATACTGTTTCCGGCATAGAGAGGATGGCCGTATATAATATTCTTCGGCTGAATAAACTGACGTACCCACAGTTTTGTATGCAGGATAAATGACATGATAAAGATTAAAAAAGAACTGATGCTTAAAGATTATTCAAACATTGTTGTACCTTTATATAAATATTGTAAATTTGCTTTCGCTGTAAAATGTAAAGTGTAAAGATTTCTTGTAACTCTGATGTAAAGTGAAAAATTTTAAATTCCTTGTAAAATTGTACGAAAGAAGTGTAAAGATCCTGTGGAATCTCGAATTCAGTTGTATTTTGGAATTCGGGGTGTTACAGAGTGGTATCAGAGCCACGTTTTACACTAGTACAAATTTATAAGGAACGGCACCCTAGAAGTGGTCATTAGAGTGTGTGTTGAATCTAGAGATTTAAATGTAAGTCACTTACATTTGTGTTGCTCTATTATTTATGCTTCTTCCTCTCTATTTTCTAAGATGGCTGATCACTTCGACCCTGCTGGAGACGACAATTGGCATATTATAGAGGAAGATTATTATCCTGGACAAGCAGATTTCGAGGAAGAGTACTACCCAGGGCAAGCAGACTTCGACGGAGAGGAATGGCCTGAGTCCCGAGAGATCACTCCACCTCCGGACTCATCTGATGACTCTTCTGACGAAGAAGAAGAATCAGTTCCAAGTAGTCTTGTGATATCTCTTCAGAGGCAGGTAGAAACACTACGGGAGAGAGTTGGACTATTGGAGGCTCAGTTGGCGAAGCGCAAGGATGATTTTGCAGTTCTCAGTCATCGTGTATGGGAACTCGCGAAGAGGAAGAACATGACCGATGTACTGAAGGAAGAAGTTGAAGAACTACGGGAAGAGCTTCGTGAAGCCAAGAGGAACCGTAGGAGTTAGACCGTTGTATCGTCTACTGCTTTCATTTTGATGTCAAAAATGTTTTAAATTCGAATGTATAAAGTTTGAAATTCAATGAAATGGAAATATTGACTTAAAAGTTCATGTTTCACACTTCGAATTTAATGAATCTTTTGCATCAGAATATGGAATAAAAGATGTTGTTTTGTTCGATACTGGATCTTCTCATACTTTTGTGTCTCCTAAATTTGCTAAAGTGTTGGGAGTTGAACCGAAGATTTTTTCTGGCAAGATCTTAGCAATAGATACTCCATCAGGGGAGACTTTAACCACTGATCGGTACTATGCTGATTGCGAGATTGTGATTGAGGACAGAATCTTCGGAATTGATCTAATCGAGCTGACTATCTTGGGAGTCGATGTTATCATTGGCATTGATTGGATGTCGGTGTACAGTGCAAGCATCGAGTGCAAGGCCAAGACGGTAACAGTGAAGGCTCCAGGTGGACCTGAAGTCACTTTCCAAGGGAAGAAGAAGTGTTCTAGGCTGGTGGCAGCTATCCGCAAGGAAGAGATTCTTGTGGAAGTGCAAAGGATTCCTGTAATTCGGAACTATCCGACTGTGTTCTTGGATTATTTGCCCAGGTTATACACAACGTGATGTAGAGTTCAGCATCACTATTCAACCGAGAAGTGCACCCATTTCTAAGGCACCATATAGGATGGCTCATGTGGATCAGGATGAGGTGAAACGGCAGATTGAGGAACTGTTGGAGAAAGGCTTTATTCAACCTAGTGCGTCGCCTTGGGGAGCACCAGTGCTTTTGGTAAAGAAGAAGGATGGATCGATGAGGATGTGTATCGATTACCGAGAGCTGAATAAGGTCACTGTTCAGAATAAGTATCCTATTCCCCGAATTGATGACTTGTTCGATCGTCTACAAGGAGCTGCTGTTTTCTCCAAAATAGATCTTCGATCAGGATATCATCAAGTTTGAGTGAAAGCTGAAGATGTGCACAAAACTGCATTTAGAACTCGACATGGGCATTACGAATTCTTAGTTATGCCATTTGGAGTGACAAATGCACCCGCAATCTTCATGGACATGATGAACAGAGTTCTGAGGCCATTCATTGATTTTTTCGTCGTGGTGTTTATCGACGATATTCTCATGTACTCCAAGTCAGAAGAGGAGCACACCGAGCATCTGGCAGCAGTTTTGAGGAAGCTGGAAGAGCAGGAGTTGCATGCCAAGCTATCCAAGTGCAATTTCTAAAAATCTGAAGTGGCATTCCTAGGTCACATCCTTTCTAAGGAGGGAGTGGCAACTGATCCTCAGAAGATAGAGGTAGTGAGAGATTGGGCAAGGCCTACTACAGTGAAGGAAGTCAGAAGTTTTCTTGGATTGACTGGATACTATATGAGATTCATTCAAGGTTATGGTTAATTAGCCGTACCGCTTACTGGTTTGACCAAGAAGAATGTGGACTTCAAGTGGACTGAGCAATGTGAGGCAAGCTTTCAGGAGTTGAAAGAGAAGCTGACTCCTGCACCTATTTTGGCTTTGCCTAGAGCAGGTGTTGAGTTTGATGTTTACAGCGATGCTTCACATCGTGGGCTTGGTTGTGTCTTAATGCAAGAAGGAAGGGTGATCGCTTATCGGTCTAGGCAACTACGACCACATGAGAAGTATTATCCGACTCATGATCTGGAGTTGGCTGTGATTATCTTTGCCTTGAAGCAATGGAGACACTACATGTACGGTGAGAAATTGAACATGTACATGGACCACAAGAGTTTGAAGTACATATACTAGCAGAAGGATCTGAATCTGAGGCAGCGGAGGTGGTTGGAAGTGCTTAAGGACATGCGACCTGAGATCAAGTATCATCCTGGGAAAGCTAATGTTGTTGCTGATGCATTTAGTCGCAAGAGCAGTTTATCCAGTTTGATTACAACTCAGAAGCATCTTGTGGAAGAATTGGATCGAGCCGGTATTGAAGTTGTTTTGCATGGATTGGGAGCATCTTTAGCTCAGTTGAGGTTTCAGCCTACTTTGAATGGAAGGATTATTGCAAGTCAGGAGGTTGATGCTGATATCTTGGAGATGAAGGAGCAGGTTAGTGCTGGCAGGTTGCCCGGATTTTAAATCAGGGATGGAGTGTTGTGGTTCAGAGATAGACTGTGCGTTCCAAATCAGGCAGACCTGAAAGAGAGTATTCTTCAGGAGGCGCATGCTACTCTTTTGTCGGTACATCCTGGGAGTACGAAGATGTACAAAGACATCAAACCGCATTTCTGGTAGTCAGGTTTGAAGCGAGATGTGGCTGAATTTGTGGTGAAGTGTGAGGTTTGTTAGCAAGTCAAAGCTGAGAATCGGAGACCCGGAGGTCTATTACAGCCGTTACCTATCCCGGAATAGAAGTGGGATAACATCAGTATGGATTTCATTACGGGATTGCCCAAGAGTCCCAAAGGCAATGATGCAATTTGGGTTATAGTCGATCGACTAACCAAGTCCGCTCACTTTTTGGCGATGAAACTCACTGTTTTGATGGACAAGTTAGCTGAATTGTATGTTGGCGAGATCGTCAGGCTCCATGGTGTTCCGTTAACTATGTCTGATCGAGATGCACGGTTTACTTCGCATTTCTGGAGGAGTCTTCAGACAGCTTTGGGTACCAAGAAGGATTTTAGCACTACTTTTCATCCACAAACCGATGGGCAGACCGAGAGAGTCAACCGTATTCTTGAGGATATGCTTCGATGTTGTGTACTAGACTTTGGAGGCAGTTGGGAAAGGCAATTACCTTTGGTAGAGTTTGCCTACAACAACAGTTTTCAGAGTAGCATCGGGATGGCGCCGTACGAAGCTTTGTATGGCAGGAAGTGCAGAACGCCTGTTTGTTGGTTTGAAGTTGGGGAGCGTCAGTTGTTTGGGCCTGAGCTTGTGCAGAAAACCTCTGAAAAGATTGATCAGATCAGGGAAAAGGTTGGTAGAGGCTCAGAGTAGGCAGAAAAGCTATGCAGACAACCGGAGAAGGGACCTTGAGTTTGAAGAAGGTGACTTCGTCTTTCTGAAAGTATCGCCCAGTAAAGGTGTGATTCGATTTGGAAAAGGTGGGAAGTTAGCCATGAGGTTTATAGGTCCATATAAGATATTGAAAAGGATCGAAAAAATTGCTTACCGGTTTGAATTACCGGAAGAGTTATCTCAGGTGCACAATGTCTTTCATGTGTCTATGCTAAGAGGTTATATTCCAGATCCGAGTCATCATTTGCCTGAAGTGCCGGAAGGTTTGCATTTGGATCTCAATTACATCGATTCTCCTGTCGAGATTGTTGATCATCGAGAGAAAATCTTGAGGAATAAGATGATACCGATGGTCATGGTAGTCTGGAGAAACCATCTGGTTGAAGAGGCTACTTGGGAGTCTGAGGAGAGGATGTTGAGGGATTATCCTGAGCTTTCTGCTTGATTTGTATTTTGTCTTTTTCTTTTGCTTGTTGTGAGTGTTTTGTTTCTCGCTCTTGACTGCAGTTCCGGGGATGGAACTATTCTAAGGAGGGAGTGTTGTAATACCCTGATTTTCATTTATGAAAATTATTATTTTGTATTATTATTATTTTTGTACGTATTGTGCACGTGCAATTTTGTAGTATAAAATTTTATAATTATTTTCATTTCATAAACAAATGAGTATATATATATATATATATATATATATATATAGGTCTCCACCATTTGTTTTTATTAAATCCCATTTTTCTTTAATAAACATAAGTTTCTTTTATAGCCCAATTTAATTTATTTTTGTAAACTAATTTGGCCTATTAAATAAAGGCCCATGAATTTATTTTCTCTTTTAAATACAACTTGTAATTTAGACAATTTTTTAGATTATTTTTATAAAGTATAAAATGAACAACTTTTAAAAATGGGGGACTATTGAATGCACGTGCATTGCACGTACACATGTATTGTGCACTTCCTTGGCCAGTTTTGAATGGGAGGGAAAGGAAAAGAGAAGCGGAGTTTGTGGGAGGTAGTTTTGGGAACATGGTTGGTTACTAAAATTTCCCCTTAAATCCTAGCCTTTGGTCCTTAACTCCTAGATTAATCTTAGCCCTTTATTTGTCCCAAATATTAGTATAAATACCCCCCCCCCCCCCCCTAGCCTAGTATTCTTGCACTCTTCATTCTCTAAACCTATAGTAAGAAAATACAATTATTAGTAGTGAGTTATTAGTAGGAAGTGAGAATAAAAGATTGAGAGTTGAGTGTTTGTGCTTGCATTCAAGGAGGCCGGCTACAAGGAAGGCTCGGGTTGCACTATTGGGGGCTCGGGTTGCACATCAAGGAGGAGGAGGAGCATTCATTTGGCAAGCTCGAGAAGGACTCTTTCGTTTAGGAGGTGTTGTGAATTTTTCTCTCCAAATAAGGTGGGTTGGTTTTCTATATTTCTAATTAGATACCATGTTCGGGTGATGAAAATGATAATGCATGAAAGAAATTAATAAGAGTACACTTAATTGGAAAAACGGACTTTCTAGTTGATTAAATTGATTGCTTGATAGATTGCATGTTATCTTGTCATGAATTTTAAGTTGTATGCGAATCGTTTTGTAGTGATGGAATATATGAATTAGAATTGTTGTTAATATCAAAAACTAAGTACAAAATGCTAGTAGATGAAATTGTTGCTTTATGTGCTTAGATGGACTTTCGTGATATTGTTTGGAATGAATAAATTATAATATGTTTTTGGATTTATGAATGGGGGGAAAAACAGGGAATTGATGTAGGAAATTTTAATACAAAGTTGTGTGAGGAATGTCAAAATGATTTATGAAAATAGTAGTATACAATTTAAATTAATTGTATGAGAAATGTGTGTTTAATTACTGAAAAAATTATTTTAAAATACTGGAGTGTTGAATTATGTTAGAATAGACATTCTGGAGATTTATATAATTTTTAGTGAAAGCAAAACTAAAATAAGAGCTTTTGAACATCGAAATGTTCTAATGAACAGAGAGTTTAATTAAATCAAATTCGAGTTGTAGTTGAGACAACTTGAGCCTATAGCTCAAGTGGTCGGTGAGCCCTTTGGCGCTACAGTAGCGTGGGTTTGTGTGTGTTGAGGTCGCTGGTTCGATACCTGTGTCCACCTTTCTTTTGTTTGCGTTTTTAAAAATCGAAACAGATCCGAACCGAGAGCATATAGCTTTCTGTCTTCCCTTCTATATCGCTGAGCACAGTCGGCCTAGTGGCTAGCGCGTGCGGCTGTCTTCTCTTGGGTCGTGGGTTCGATTCTTGGTGTGGCCAAAATATTATTTTTGTTTAAAAAATGATTTTTGAGTTTTTCTTGATGTGTAAAAATTTCGAAAAAAATACTATTATTATTCTAAAATCATGTGTGACTTATGAAAATTAATTTGGGAGTTATTGGAATGAAATAAAGTGTATTTTGGAAGTAAAAGTGTAATTGGAACTGTAGTTATTACACTCGTATAATTTCATAAAAATGTGTTTTTACGGCGTAATTGAGATAAGTGTTAGAAAAGGAAAATTGAAAGAAAGAAAGTATAAATGTGAAGTTTTATATGAGTTATTCTTATTAAAGAATAGTGTGACAATAGTGAGTTTGTGAACATTCACTTTGACTAGATATTTTGTGATATGATTTTAAATGTGAAAATAAATGTTGGTTATGAAATGCATGATGGATAATTAAACTCCATGTATGATTATTGACTCATGAAAAGACTAGAAATCATGTGATTGAAAAAGAGAAATGTTGTTGAGTTTGACAACTCAGATTGTGAATTTGTGAATTGAAATTGAAAATTAGGGTGAAGTCAAAACTCACACTGGCAAGTGAAAAGTGATGAGATATGATAATTGAAATTGAAAAGACCAAGTTTGGGTCAATGTGAAATGAAAGAAATAAGACCGGTAGTAGTGAGAGGGCTAACTCTAAGAGATTGATTTTGTTCATGGTTTCATTAAATTAAGGATTAGTACATAGTGAAGAGGTGATGAAAGTGAAAGGAAAACACAAGTATGAGGGCCTCGAGTCTACGATGTGGGTGTGGTTCACAGTTTGTCTTCACGATGCATCGTGACATGACGTGGGCACTACTCCTGAATTATCGGGATCTTGGCGACGCTTGTGGGGTGTTTGGTGACTGCGAGAGGATCGTGTGCCATGAAGGAGGCTGAATTGTCCATAGATATTTTTCACGATGCATCGTGACATGACGTGGGATTCCCTTCCAGTGTTTATGTACATGAGCTCGTACTCATAGAACATCTAGGATACTTACCGTAGTTACAGTAGTAGATTAAATCATGACGAGGGATTGAACCCTACAAGATGAAGAACGATTAAGAGGCTTGCCCTCAGACCTATGTAGTATGGGATGCATAGAATCCGAACAAGTGTGCATTAGTGTCATGTAATATAAATAACTGCATTAAGGACTAAGTGCACAATCACAACACGACATCAAAAAAGGTATTCCCATTAGTTTGATATGTGAATAAGTTTGTATTTGTTAAATATGGAAAATCAATTATACTGTTTCCGGCATAGAGAGAATGGCCGTGTATAATATTCGTCGGTTGAATAAACTGACGTACCCACAGTTTTGTATGCAGGATAAATGACATGATAAAGATTAAAGAAGAACTGATGCGTAGAGATTATTCAAATATTGTTGTACCTTTATATAAAAGTTGTAAATTTGCTTCCGCTGTAAAATGTAAAGTGTAAAGATTTCTTGTAACTCTGATGTAAAGTGAAAAGTTTTAAATTCCTTGTAAAATTGTACGAAAGAAGTGTAAAGATCCTGTGAAATCTTGAATTCAGTTGTATTTTGAATTCGGAGTGTTACAACTTCCGACTCTGATTATTTTGTGAGATGTTGTAAAGATTCCTGAACAGCTTATGGATGATGAAATCATTCGCTGGGCCAATTTTACGTGCTCGTATTCTGTATTTTTGGGAAGCAGTGCGTGACAGGATTTTTAGTGGTATCAGAGCTCAGATTTGGCTAATGTATTAGTTTGACTGATGTATTAGACAAGCTTGGCTCGATCTGTAATCAGCTCAACATTTCACCAACCATGCATGCATGAATGAATTAAAATCAACATTGATCTGGATACTAGTCTTATTCCATTCATTTGACCACTTCTTATTCGAATTCCTTAATTCCATTCATTTGATCACTTCTTTCTTCCATCTCTTTTAATCGTTCTCATTTGTTGATTCCTTATTGGGTATTGTTTCGTTCTTTCTGTACCCATATTTATTTGATTCTTTCATTCATCTTGCATTATTCTTTCACATTGTGTTTTCCTCATCCTTGATCATCAATTCTTTTTCTCTTGTTTTTGATTCTATCTTAGGTGTTGTCCTTGTTTGTTTTTCCCTGCAAATGTTCTCTTTGATTATGGTGCAAGCAATTTCTTATTTTTTGCTTGCCTCGTTGATTCCTTCTTATTTCAGATCGAGTACCATTCATTGCTTTCTGTGTCTTGCATTCGTCCTCATTTATTGATTCATTTTGCCCTATCCTCTTCAAATTCTGCTTGTGCCCCACCGTTCATTTTCCTTCATATTCAATTCCTTGATTTCTTATTTTCTTTCGTCCCTTGTAGTCGTCCTCCTTTGCTGACTCTTTATTGAGTATAAAATTCAATCTTCTTCTACCTATATTTTCTTTATAATTTTTTTTCGAATATTTTGTGTATTTCGATTTATTATTTGTTATATTTTGGATATTCTATAAAATTGTTTTCCAAAACAAAAATTTTGTTATTTCGAATAATTTTGTATTTTAATATCACAAATTTCAAAACATAACTTCGTACTTAAATTGAGCAATCAATATCTAACTACGCGTGGAAGATTGCATCATCTCATTCATCGTTTTGTTGCAACTGGATGTTGAGATGGCAAACATGCAACTAGACGTCAATGGAGGCAAATTGCAACTGGCTATCGGGGAGGCAAAAATGTGCAACTGAATATCCAGATGGCAACCTGCAACCTGATATTGTGGATGCAAACCTGCAACTTGATGTCGAGAAGGCAAGTCTACAGATGGATATAAATGAGGCCAACCCACATCAAAGAATTTCTACTATAGTAACCCCTGTTTTCCCAAATTCGTATTTTCTGTGTATTATCTGAGTTTGGGTTCTTGATAAAAAAAAAATTCGTTTTCTTAAATTCATTTTTATTCAAAAATATTTTACATCTCTTGCTAAAATCCGTTCATTTTATTAATTGTATTTATTATTACTTCAAACGATTTCTTTATATACAAACCCTATTAATGTCTTTATTAGTGTTATTGTTATTACTATTACTATTATTATTATTGTATTTTTTACGATTCTTTTTTTCTTGTCAATATTGAATTATTTTCACAAAAATGTTGAACCCCAAATTATATTATGTCTTGCATTATTATCCTTACCAGTATTGTTAATATTTTTATTATTATTATTATTATTTTTACCAGTATGATTATGATGATTATTATTGTTATTATTATTTTTATTATTTTTGTTATTATTATTTTATTATTAATATGTGTTGATTTTTGTATTATTAATATTATTTTTGTTAACACCCATTAGTTTTGCCCTAATTATTTAAATTAAATCCATCATCTAAAGCCCAATTTTATTCTGATGTCTCATTCTTTTCTTCCTGCTCGGATCGTCGCTTGGTGTCACGTGGTCTACAACGACATGTCTGCAGCTTGGAACGTCACCATCAGAGTGGCGCAGCGGAAGCGTGGTAGGCCCATAACCCACAGGTCCCAGGATCCTCTTGTTGCCTCTCCTTCCTTGTATTGTTTGTTTTGTTCCAGTCCTTGCATTTGTCCTCATCCGTTGACTCATTGCTTGGTTCATCTCTTCCTTGTCAATCCTTTCTTCGATTCCAGCTTTATCTATTTCTTCATCTATTTGCCTTGTAATCTTGCAAGTCTTGTGGTGTTTCTTCTTTATTTTTGATACCGGTTACTTCTTTCTTGCATTCTGATATGGCTAAAAATAGGGTTAAATCGGAACCGTCCAAATCGGTCGCAAATCTCCAAGCTTAGGGGTAAAATGGTAATTTCACCTACAAACGGGTCTGAAATGGGTTCTGGGTCTTCTTTCCAAAAGGCCCAACAACCCACGAACGGACCCATCTCAACTGGGTGCGGGTTCCAACCCGCAAGAAACCCAGTCCAGCTGGATAGAATTAGGGTTTATGGTTATACCTAATCAACGGCCCTGATTCCTCCTATCAATTCACTGGGAAGTAGGGATTTGATCTTATCCCGAAACTGGTCCCTATGGCGGCTATAAATACCCCCTAACCCCCACCATTAACAGGTAATCAATCCTTTGCCAGTAAAAGCTCATTCATAATCTTTCTGATTACTGACTTGAGCGTCGGAGGGTGCGTCGCCGGGATCAACCCCGGTGTTTCGCACTTTTTGCAGGTTAACGGCGGGAGATCACGGTCAAACGCCGGCAGAAAGGTTTCAGGTTTGACTATTCAGCATCCCAAAGAACCCATAAATTCTATCTGTTTGCCCCCACACCAGATTTAGCGGTAACAGATTGGCGCCGTCTGTGGGAACCCACGAATAGCAATCCTTCCTCTTCCCTTGGTTAAGATCACCTCTAGCCATGCCTCCCCAAAAACTGAGATCCAGGGGGTCCAACCGTGGACCCACTCCTCCTCAACAGTAATAGGAGGTCCCCTTCCAAACCGTCCAACCACAGGGGCAACTCCCACTACAACCTGATCAACCCCCGCAGCAGGATCAACCTCTTCAGAACCTTCAATCCCAAAGGGCTCCGCTCGGGCCCCAGAATGCCGGCACAGGGGCCTCTCGTCCCAACCCTCAGAAGCAACCTCCTCATCGAGAACGCATCTCCGTACACAACCCTTCTATCGATTCAATGACATCTCACAACCCTCGGCCTTCCGAAGACCTCCGTAATACCCTCCTTAACTGGCAGAAAGAAGAGGACCTTCGCCACAGTTTGGATGAAAGGCGGGCCCGTGAGGGAGCCTCCTGCCCGAAACATTCAAATGAGCGATCTCCTCGTCGCCGCGACCACAGGAGGTCCCCTCCTCACAGGGGGTGGAGAGAGTCCCCTGAGTACCATCGACGAAGACATCGTTCTCCTGCTGGTCGGCAGCCCCCGAGGGACGATAACAAACCTATCACCCGAGCCGAATTCCAAGAGTTCCAGGCTACAATCCTGCAGGCCCTCAACCTCCGGCCGAACAACAACAATGCTCAGAGGGTCCCCACTCCTCCTGTAACGCCCCGAATTCCAAAATACACTGAATTCGAGATTCCACAGGATCTTTACACTTCTTTCGTACAATTTTACAAGGAATTTAAAACTTTTCACTTTACATCAGAGTTTACATGAAACTTTACACTTTAAATTTTTATAGCGGAAGCAAATTTACAACATTTAAATAAATGTACATCAACATTTGAATAATCAACATTTGAATAATCTCTAAGCATCAGTTCTTTTTTAATCTTTATCATGTCATTTATCCTGCATACAAAATTGTGGGTACGTCAGTTTATTCAGCCGAAGAATATTACATACGGCCATCCTCTCTATGCCGGAAACAGTATAATTGATTTTCCATATTTAACAAACACAAACTTATTCACATATCAAACTAAGGGGAATACCTTATTGATGTCGTGTTGTGATTGTGCACTTAGTCCTTAATGCAGTTATTTATATTACATGACACTAATGCACACTTGTTCGGATTCTATGCATCCCATACTACATAGGTCCGAGGGCAAGCCTCTTAATCGTTCTTCATCTTGTAGGGTTCAATCCCTCGTCATGACTTAATCTACTACTGTAACTACGGTAAGTATCCTAGATGATCTATGAGTACAAGCTCATGTACAGAAAATCTGGAGGGGAATCCCACGCCATGTCCTGACGCATCAAGCATGCATTCTGTGGCAATTCAGCCTCCTTCATGGAACACGATCCTCTTGCAGTCACCAAGCATCCCACAAGCGTCGCCATGATCCCGATAATTCTGGAGTAGTGCCCACGCCATGTCCTGACACATCAAGCATGCATTCTGTGGATTACTCTCACATCGTAGACTCGAGGCCCTCATACTTGTGTTTTTCTCTCACTTTCATCAGCTCTTCACTATGTACTAATTCTTAATTCAATGAAATCATGAACAAAATCAATCTCTTAGAGTTAGCCCTCTCACTACTACCGGTCTTATTTCTTTCATTTCACAATGACCCAAACTGGTCTTTTCAATTTCAATATTCATGTTTCATCACTTTTCACTTGCCGGCGTGAGTTTTGGCTACACCCTAATTTTCAATTTCAATTCACAAATTCACATATTTGAGTTTTCATACTTAATAACATTCTCTTTTCCAATCACATGATTTCAAATTATTCATGAGTCAATACCCATACATGGAGTTCGATTACTCATCATGTATTTCATCAAATATTTATTTCCACATTAAAAATCATATCACCAATTATATGGTCAAGATGAATATTCACAATTCATTATTGTCACACTATTCTTTAATAAGAATAATTCACACCACTTCACTTCATATATTTTCTTTCTTGTTATATTTCCTTTTCTAGCACTTTATCTCAAGTCCTTTTGTAAAACACAACTTTTCGCAAATAAACGAGTGTAGAACCATAGTTCTATCTACACTTTTATTTCCAAAATATACTCTATTTCATTTCAATAACTCCAAATTTATTTTTCATAAGTCACACATAATTTTAGAATAATAATAGTATTTTTTCATAATTTTTAAACATCAAAAATCCACCAAAAAATATTTTTTCCCCACAAAGTTAATACTGGCCGAGACCAGGATTCGAACCAACAACCACAGAGAAGCAAGCCGCATGCTCTGGCCACTAGGCCAATCGCGCCGATCGATATAAAAGGGGGTTAAAAGTCTTAAGTACTCTCGGTTGAAAAACTGATTAAATTTGTTAAATACACACAAAATATGGTGTTATCAAGGATCGAACCCTCGATCTGTGAGAACCCAAACCGCACACTGTAGCGATTAGAAGCCTCCCGACCACTTGAGCTATAGGCTCAAGTTGTCTCAAATACAACTTGCATTTTAATTAAATCAACTCTCTATTTAATAAAACATTTCAATGTTTCAAAAGCTCTCATTTGAGTTTTACTTTCACTAAAATCTACTGTAAATCTCCAGAATAATTATTCACATAATAATTGATACTCCAGTAATTAAAAATAATTTTTTCCACTAATTAACACATATTTTGTATACAATTAGTTTAAATTGTATACTACTACTACCACATTTCTTTTTCGACATTTCTTATCCAATTTAACATCAATATTCTCTATATCAATTCCCTGTTTATATTCCTTTCACAAACCCACAAATTATATTTTAAGTTATTCCTTACAAACATTAGCACAAAAAGTTCATTCAAGCACATAAAACCATATTTTCATCTACTAACATTTGCTTTTAGTTTTTGATGCCAACAATAAATTTTACTTCAAGCAATCCATAGCTATAAATAATTCACACACAACTTAAGTTTGATGATGGAATCACATACAATCTATTTAGCAACATTTCAATCAACTAATAAGTCAATTTTCCAATTAAATGTACTCTTATTAATCTTTTTCATGCATTATCATTTTAATTCAATTTTAGCATGCTATCTAATTAGAAACATGGAAAATAACCCACCTTAATTTGGAGAGAAATCAAATTGCAACACCTCCTAAACAAGAGTCCTTGCCAAAAGAGCGTTCCTCCTCCTCCTCGATGTGCACCCAAGCCTTCAAAGATGCCAACCTGAGCCTCCCTAGTGATGCCGGCCTCCTCTTGGTGCAAGCACAACTCCCTCACACACAACTCTCAATCTTTTATCTCACTTACTACTAATAAATCACTACTAACAAATGTATATAGGTTTTGGAGAAATAAAGAGTTCAAAATAACTAGGCTAGGGAGGGTATTTATACTAAAATTTTGAGTAAATGGAAGGCTAGGATCAAACTAGGAGTTAGAAATAAAAGGCTAGGATTCAAGGAGGAGTTACAATAACCAACCATGATCAAGTAACCATCACCTATGACTCCACTCAAACTTTCCTTTTCCCTCCAATGCTCAAAACCGGCCATGCATGGTGCATTTGCACGTGTACGTGTAATGCACGTGCATGCATTTGTCCCCATTTAACAAAAGTTGTACACTACAATTTCAATAAAAATAATCCTTAAAATATGTTCTACATTACAAGTTGTATTTAAAATGAAAATAACTCATGGGCTTTGGTTTATGGCCCAAAATAGTAGTTTATAAAAAGAAGATAAATAAATTAAATTTGGGCTTAAAAAGAAAGGCATACGTTTATTTGAAAAAGGCCTTTATATAAAAATAATTAAAGAGCACATATATATATCATCATAAAATTTAATACTACCAAAAATATTGCACGTGCACACTACGTGCTAAATAAATAATAAATTTTCATAAATGAAAATCGGGCATTACACCTCCTCCGATCCAAAGTCCTTGCCATTGGTCCCTAACCCCTCCTCAAGCTCCGAGTCACCGCCATCACAGTCCTCGCCATTCCCCTAGCTACCATTGCCGAACTCCGCTCTCCCTTTCTTAAGAAGACGAGTCCAGAGACTCGCTTGGCTACCGTCGAAGAGACGATGCTGTCTACCGCCGCCTCTACGAGATGGAGAGGCGCCTCGGCCAACTGGATAAAGAAGAAGAGCTGAGAGGAAGGACCCTCCGTCCAAGCCGACCTCCCTTCTCTCGAACAATCATGAAGGCGCCTATTCCAATAGGCTTCAAGCCCCCGCAGTTTGAGACTTACTCTGGGGAGTCAGACCCCATGGATCACATCGAGAGCTTCAAGACCCTCATGTTGATCCACCAAGCTTTCGATGCTCTACTGTGCAAAACCTTCCCAGCTACTCTCAAGGGTCTGGCCCGAGAATGGTACTCTCGTCTTGCCCCATCCTCCATATTCTCCTTTGAACAATTTGAGACCCTCTTCGTCACCCACTTCGTGAGTAGCCGCCGCACCGAGAAGACTAGTATTTCGCTACACTACCTCAGTCAGAAGAAGGGTGAGAAGCTGAGAGATTATGTGAAGCGGTTTACTGTGGAAGCTAGGTCCATTGCCTCCCTCGACCAATCGGTCGCCGCTGCAGCCTTCCAGTCAAACGTCCTCAACTCAAGCCTTCGGTCCTCCCTAGCCAAGAAGCCCCCGCAAAACTTCTCTGACCTTCTTCTCAGAAGCGAGAAGTATATTTGGGCTGAGGAAGCTGAACATCGCCCCACTTTGAAGGGTCTTCCTCCGGGACCAAGAGAAAGGCATCCGAAGAAGAGGGAGCTAAGAAGCTCCAGAAAGACAACGGGGGCCAGCTCCGCCCGCCTCCCAGATTTGAGAAGTTTACCCCTCTTAATGCCAACATTTCTACTATTCTCATGGAAGTCGAGAAGGAAGGAGTTTTGCTTCTTGCCCCGAAGATGAATGCCCCCGGAAAGAAGAGAGACAAGGAAAAGTGGTGCCGATATCATCGAGACCACGACCACGACACCAACGACTGTTGGGCCCTGAAGAATGAAATCGAGGCCCTCATCTAGAGAGGGCAGCTAGCTAAGTTTGTGAAAAGGACCGAATTGATCTTCCTCCTCTCCCCAGGGGGGCTAACAAGCATCCTGAGAGGTGCGACAAGACTCCCAAGTTTGAAGAGGAACGCGTCTTGCATCTCATCCATGGAGGTCCCATGGGAGGAACCTCCAACTCTTCTCGGAAGGCTTTCATACGAGAAGTCAATTCAGTTCATTGCATACTCCCTCCCAAAGGTCTCGGAGTCCCGGTCACTTTCTCGGATGCAGACTTGGAGGGTGTCCGGACCCCCCCACTGTGATGCATTAGTAATCAACCTCCACATGGCTAATTATAAAGTGGAGAGGATTCTAGTAGACAATGGTAGCTCTGTCAACATCCTCTTCCTGGCGGCCTTCCTTGGACTCAAGTTATCACGGGACAGGCTCAAACCCGCCGGCTACACGCTCCATGGGTTCACGAGAGTGCCAGTGACTATCGAAGGGGTAATAACCCTCGACGTAACCGTTGGCAAAACTCCTACTACCTACAATGTCATTGGACGGAGCCAATGGATTTCATGGTCATAGACATCCCAGCTGCTTACAATGTGATTCTGGACCGACCTGGCCTAGCTGCTCTAGAGGCCGTTCCGTCGGTTTATCATCTTAAGATGAAGTTCCCCACCAGGGCAGGTGTTGGGGAAGTAAGGGGTACTCAAGAGATGGCTCGCAAGTGTTACATGACCTCCACCGAGGGACCGGTCCTCTCCCTCGAGACTCTTGAGGTTCCTCAAGGGAACGCCCAACCTATATCCGAACTGGTAGACGAGCTGGAGGAAGTGCTCTTTTCCGAGCAAGATCCGAACCGCAAGTTCTTCATCAGCAAGATCCTCCACTCTGCCTTCTGTTCCGACATTGTACAATGCATCAAGAAGAACCATGACCTCTTCGCCTGGTCGGCTGCTGATATGCCAGGAATTTCTGAGGAGCTCTTCATCCACCACCTAAGCGTTGCTCTGGGTTCCAAACCGGTCCAACAGAAAAGGCGTAAATTTTCCCCCGAGCGCCAGCTAGCTATAAAGGACGAAGTGGACATACTCCTCAAGGCCCGATTCATCCAAAAAGTCAACTATCCCGAATGGCTCTCTAATGTTGTTATGGTTAAGAAGGCCAATGGAAGTTGGAGAATTTGCATCGACTTTACGGACCTGAACAAAGCATGCCCTAAGGATCCTTTCCCTCTCCCCAGCATCAACACCGTGATCGACGCAACTTCGGGCCATGAGCTGCTAAGCTTCATGGATGCCTTCTCCAGATATAACCAAATCAGAATGTTCCCCCCAGATATCCTGAAGACCTCCTTCGTCACCGATCATAGGCTCTATTGCTACAGGGTAATGCCCTTCGGGCTGAAGAATGCCGGTGCCACCTACCAGCGCCTAGTCAATAAAGTCTTCCAGAATCAGATCGGCCAAAACATGGAAGTGTATGTTGATGATATGCTAGTTAAAAGCATCCATGGGGCCGACCATGTTGCCGATCTCCAAGAAGCATTCGATGTGTTGAGGAAGCATGATATGAGGCTCAACCCGAACAAGTGTGCGTTCAGAGTCTCGTCGGGAAAGTTCCTGGGCTTCATGGTCAGTCAAGGAGGGATCGAAGCCAACCCCGAGAAGATCAAAGCCATACTGGATATGGCCCCTCTTACAAGTGTGAAAGAGGTTCAGAAGCTCACAGGGCGCCTCGCGGCCATAGGGCGATTTCTGTCTAAGTCAGGAGAAAAGTGTCTTCCTTTCTTTAAGGCCCTCAGCGGGGCTAAGGGCTTCAAGTGGGGCCATTAGCAGCAAGAATCATTCGATCAGCTAAAGGCCTATCTGGTCAATCCCCCTCTCCTCAGCAAGCCTATCCCCGGAGAAACACTCTACCTCTACCAAGCTGCCTCTGAGCAAACCCTCAGCGCTGTACTAGTAAGGGAAGAAGACAAGGCCCAGAAGCTTATCTATTATGTGAGCAAGGTACTTCGGGATGCCGAGCTCCGCTATCCAAGATTGGAGAAGATAGCATACGCCTTGGTTATGGCAGCCAGGAAGCTCTGCCCTTATTTTCATTCCCACTCAGCTCACATCTCTATAAAGTCCGATTCCCTTCGCACTGTAGGGGAAGGACTTGCTAGGCCCGTTTCCACCAACTCCCGGTCAGCTCAAGTTCCTAGTCATGGCAATCGACTATTTTTCCAAGTGGATTGAGGCCGAACCATTGGCTACAATTACAGAGAACAAAGTATTGCAGTTCTTCTGGAAAAACGTTATCTGTAGGTTCGGTGTGCCTTGGGTCCTAATAACAGATAATGGAACACAGTTTATGGGGGCTGCATTCCGATCTCTGTGTGAAAACCTCGCCATTCAGCAATGCTTCTCCTCTGTCTCCCATCCTCAATCAAATAGCCAAGTGAAAAATGCCAACCGGCAGATCCTCTCCGGTATCAAGAAGAGTCTAGATAAGGCGGCCAAAGGCTTATGGGCGGAACAGCTTCCCAACGTACTGTGGAACTACCGCACTACGAAACGGACCCCCACAGGTGAGTCGCCATTTAATCTCACCTATGGGTCCGAAGCTGTGATCCCCTTGGAAGTCGGTCTACCATCTCCTCGCCTTTTGGCCTATGAAGAAGAGCATAATGCCAGAGAGCTTCGACAGAATTTGGACTTAGTTGATGAGCTCCGTGAAAGAGCTTCAATCCGCCAGCAAAACTACCGAAGAAGAATTGAGCAGGCCTACAACAAAAGGGTCCGTCCCACTAATCTTAAGGAAGGGGACTTGGTCCTCAGAAAACTAGCTATCTCCTTCCCCAGCCAAAAGAGTAAGCTAGCCCCCAATTGGGAAGGACCCTGCAAGATCACCAAGGTAGTTTGGCCCGAGATGTACCGTCTTGAAGACCTTGAAGGCAAAGAGATACCCAGGACTTAGAATGCCGACCACCTAGTAAAGTACCAAGAGAGCGCCTTAATGCCTCTCTAAGTAACTTCAAGTGTCATGCCATTCCCATCTTTTCACTTGTATTTTGCTTCTTTTTTTTGTCATTGTAATAACGACTTGCAACTTAGAAGCAGCCGATTAGCAGTTATCAATAAAGATCTTCTTTTCCCCATATTTTCCTTGAGAATTATTTTTATCTTTCTGTTTAAGGCCTTTAATCACTCTCACTCAAACGGCATGTTCGGAGTCCAAAACTTGGTTCGATTCCGCTTCGCAAGTTCGCTCTTAAGCGAGCTAAAAGTGGTTCTCCATTCAGAATTGCTCCCACAACCGTTGAAACTTACTCAAACGACGTGTTCGGAGTCCAAAACTTGGTTCGATTCCTCTTCGCAAGTTCGCTCTTAAGCGAGCTAGAAGTGGTTCGCCATTCGGAATTGCTCCCACAACCGTTGAAACTTACTCAAACGACGTGTTCGGAGTCCAAAACTTGGTTCGATTTCGCTTCGCAAGTTCGCTTTTAAGCGAGCTAAAAGTGGTTCGCCATTCAGAATTGCTCCCAAAACCGTTGAAACTTACTCAAACGACGTGTTCGGAGTCCAAAACTTGGTTCGATTCCACTTCGCAAGTTCGCTCTTAAGCGAGCTAGAGGTGGTTCACCATTCGGAATTGCTCCCACAACCATTGAAACTTACTCAAATGACGTGTTCGGAGTCCAAAACTTGGTTTGGTTCCTCTTCGCAAGTTCGTTCTTAAGCGAGCTAGAGGTGGTTCGCCATTCGGAATTGCTCCTACAACCGTTGGAACTTTACTCAAACGACATGTTCTCCCCTGACAAGCAAGTTACAAACAACAAGTACACACAAAATATGCTAACACGCAAACGCTAGTGAGTAAAACAAGCCTTCACTTCTATTTAAGTTCAAAGGAACACAAGTTACAAGGCCAAACTACTCTATTACAAGGGACTACAAAGACTCGAAGAGGCATAAACACAAAAACTTAGTCAATGCTTCTTCGGAATAGGGACGTTTTGATTCAAAGACACCCGGGGACGGCGTCGCCTAACCTTGGAGGTCATCTCTAGACCAACAAACCGAGACACCTCTTCAGCACTGCTTCTAACCGTGGCCCCAACCGAAGCACCATTAGACGAAGCAGCCACCCCGCTTTGAGCATCAGCCAGGCTACGCCTAATGGTAGGAGAGCGAGTCACGAGATCGTAAAACGAGATCCCTCTCTCACTCTCTTCGCGAGTACACGATGTCCTTCTGACATTAATCTGTTCGGGCTGAGGTTTGAGTCGAGCCACTTCCTCCTTGAGCTCAACAATCCGATCCTTTAGAGTGGCGTCCTTCACAACTATTTTGAATCGAGGAAGTTGAGCGGATCCTGCGGCTCCAGAGCTATCGGCTGTAATTCGTCGAAGATGGGTCACTTCGATGCTTTTGTCCACCGTAACCCTTCTCAACTCGTTAACCTTGGCCGTCAGCTCGTCGCGCTCGACCATCAACTTACCCACCACAGAAGCTAACTCCTTTTCCTCTGCCAAAAGTTCTTCTTCTGCTATCTCCAGGTGATGAACTTCCACCAGTAGTTCACCTTTCTCCTTCTCAACATCAAACAACATCTTCCTAAGAAAATCCACCTCACCTTCAAGACGAACCTCACGAGATCATTTCCGTAGTTGTTTCAGCTCGAAGAAATACTCCCTCGACGTTGCCCTTGAGATCCTCTAGATCCAACTTGCTTTTGAGGAAACACTCTTGACTACGGGAGAGCCAGCTTCGCTGCTTTCAAGTCAGCGCGAAGACGAGAGGTTTCGGCCGCTGAACTCGACTCGACAACCTGAAAAACGAAGGCATATCAACATGAAGAACAAAAGGCGGTGCCCAACACTTAGCCAAATCTCAAGACACTATTTTCAAGATTCAAAACAGACTTCAACACTTAGCGAGTTTGCCAAAAACCAAATTTTTATTGATACCAAAAAGCAGTGGCCAGTCCGCTACAAGGCAGTACAAGAAAAGAAATTTTTTTTTACTACAAGAGCAAGAAGATCAAGGGGCCACCTTGGGCGGAAGTCCAGAAACAGGCACCTCGGTAGATGGCCCCTCGTCCTCCTCCGCTTTGCCTTGGGGGTCGACTACGACCTGGTCACCCCCTTCTTCAGCCACCACAGCCTCGAGGTCAGCTGGAGCATCATCGCCTTGTGGCTCGTCCCCTTCCTCTCCTTCGTTCTCCTCCTCTTCCCTTTCGGCTTCTTCCTCGGCACCAGGCTACAGTCGGTACCCCAACCTGTCGAAGTCGGGAACTCGAGCCTCGACGTGATCGAGCGCTCTGGCATAAGAAAGCTCCCTATTTGCCACCATGTGCTTCTTGGCCTTGGCCTCGATCTCTGCCCTCGCCTTCTCGACGGCCTCGGCTTGTTGCAGCTTCACTGCCTCCAAAGCCCTCGCCGTTGCGGCCTTCTCCTCGGCTGCCTTTGCGACCTCCGAAGCAAGCTTCTCCTTCCCTTGCGCCAAAGCTGCCTCGAGGTCGGCGACCTGGGCCGCCAGAGCGTCCGAGCAACGCTGCTCTGCTTCGAGCTGCTTCACGGCCCTCGCCCTCTCCGCTCGGTCTTTGTCGCTGAGGGCCTTCAGCTCCCTCTCTTGCTCAGCATACTCCTCGAGAAGATGGCCAAAGTGACAAGTAGCGTGCACGGAGAAGAATACAACCAAAGCCGAACTATAGACTTAGAAAATTTTCAAGAAAAATTTGAAACAGCAAGGAGAACTTACCGACACAAGCGACCGAGCTACCTCGAGAGCATCGTCGCCTGTCGTCCCCGCCTTCAGGGTGGCTCGGTCCTTCGGGGTCGGGAGGTGGCGAACATCCTGCATGCTCATCATCGAGTCCCCTAAGAAGCCGTCGTGGTTCTTCACCCGCCAATCAAGAACGAACAGCTTCTTGTGAGCCTCGGTCAGTATCACCTCGGCCTGCTCGGTCAAGGGTGGGGCCTCAAGTGCCAGTGTCGCCGCGATGGAGAAGCCCACCTACAGGGGCAGAGAGGGTCGGCTAGACAACAACTGCCGAGGACATCTCCCGAAGAGAAGTGGTGAAGACTACCGAAGGTGCCTTGGTGGGTCGGCCAGACGAGGGACCCGTGCTCATCCTCTTCCTCTTCTTGCCATTGGCAGCTTTGCTTCGTTCAGCCAACATACCCTTGAAGTCCATGTTCGGAGCCTCTGTCCAAGTGAAAAGGAAAACTAGTTAAAAATATATATATATATACAAGGCATCAAAGAAAGTAAAACAGAGATGTCAAGAGCGTACTCTCGTCGATCGGACTAAGGCCCGACCGGTGCAACACCTCCTCGGTCATCTCCCTCCAACTCAACATCGGAAGATCGATCAGCTTCGCTGCCACCTCTGCCTCGGCCGGGGTCAACACTGGCTCGGCCTTTGCATACTTTGGCACCTCTTCCTTCCACCGGTTTGGGAAGTCCCACGCCGAAGGGCTCTTGCTCAGAAAAAACTTCCCCTTCCACGACTTTATCGAGTCGGGATTCTGTATCAGCTTAACTCCTTTCCGAGGCGATAGGTAGTAGTGAGGCTCGAGCTTGCTCATCCTGTTGATTCGATATAAGCTTCGGAGGATGACGAGCTCCGGCTCCACTTTGGCTGTTCAGCATTGCAGCAGAAAACCGAGCACGTGGCGCCATGTGTTCAGCATGAACTATATGGGGCACAGTCCATAACGCCGAAGGACTACCATCATGAAGGGATGGAGGGGGAAACGCAGGCCGGCATTCAATGCATCATTGGCGAAGACGCAGGTGTCCGGCGAGAAGCCTGTGTTCGCTCGCACTCCGGGGTCGGGGAGAATCAATGTATATTCCGGGGGGATGGCGAAACCCTTCTGAGTCCGGAGTAGGTCCCGCTCGGTTAGAACCGAGGGGATATCGTCCACCTCGGTAACCTCCCTCGGGTCGTTCTCCTTGTAGGTCCCCGAGCGACCGATGACAGCCTTAGTCAGCAGCTCGTCGCTGTACTGCCTTATCCCTCTATGGCCGGATAACACGGTCGGCATCCGAACCATCTCGCCCGCTCGTCTCTCGACCTCCACCACCGACTCGATAACTGGAGACCGAACCACTCTCTTCCCCTTCTCATCGGTCGCAGACGACCCCACTATCTCCTTCCCCTTCCTTCGGCTCACCACTCCTCTCCCTTCCTCGGCACTCCGACCTCCCGAGGAGGATGCCTCACTACCCGAGGACACTCGTGACATCTCGTAGAATAAATATCTAGGGCTAAGTGAACTGACCTTGATGTGACATTCACGGTTAGAAAAAGTCGCCGAAAATCACCTGGCCTTCGCGACAGCTAGCACAAACCGCCCTTGAGCCCAAATCTACGCTAGCAGAGCAACTCGAGAGCGAAAGTAAAAATTTGAGAGTAAAAGTGAAGGAATGAGCTAAGGGGTGAGGAGGGGTGAGAACTTATAGCCAAAGAGGCAACGGTTGGGCTTTGTAACGCTTGGGGCCCATTAAGGGAGACAGAACGACAGAATGGGGAAAGTTGCAACGGTTCAGAGGAAGGTCGCGATGGTTTGTTTGACATCGCGGCCCAGCAATCTGTAACTCGCCGAGTCACCGAGGCACTCTGCAGAGCTACCGGGGCACCAACCTCTAAATATGGAGAAAAATGCCACCGAGCCACTTTCACTGTCAGATTGTCTCAAAATTCGTGTCCAAAACTGATGAACGGCTCAGATCACGCCACGCCCACAAAATGACAAGATAAAATTTTCTCGTGATCTGAACCTTCAACTTCGAGATCCACGCCATGATGAGCATTTCAGATCCAACCACGTGGCTCGGCGACTCGTAACTTGCCGAGCCACCGAGACACTCTGCCGAGCTACCGGGGCACCGACCTCCACATATGGAGAAAAATACTGCCGAGCCACTTTCACCGTCAAGATTGTCTCAAATTCGTGTCCAAACATGATCAGCGGCTCAGATCACGTCACACCCACAAAACGACAAGATAACATTTTCTCGTGATCTGAATCTTCAACTTCGAGATCCATGCCATGATGAGCGCTTCAGATCCAACCACGTGGCTCGGTGACTCGTAACTTGCCGAGCCACCGAGACACTCTGCTGAGCTACCGGGGCATCGACCTCCACATATGGAGAAAAATGCAGCCGAGCCACTTTCACCGTCAGATTGTCTCAAAATTCGTGTCCAAACATGATCAGCGGCTCAGATCATGCCACGCCCACAAAATAGCAAGATAACGTTTTCTCGTGATCTGAACCCCATCCTCGTGATTCGCGCCATGATGAACGCTCCAGATAAAGCCACGTGGCCCAACGGCTTGACCCGAGCTACCGAGCCACCAAAGTCCTCAGTCGAGCTACCGAACAGCTTAGCCGAGCCACCGAGCTACTAAGGAGCAGAGGCCGAGCTACCGACCCACCGGAGCGCTCAGCCGAGCTACCGAACAGCTTAGCCGAGCTACCGAGCTACTAAGGAGCAGAGGCCGAGCTACCATCCACCGAAGCAATATAGCCGAGCTACCGAGGTACCGACCCTCACATGTGAAGAAAAATGATGCCGAACCACTCTAGCCGTCGGATCGTTCCAAAAATCGTGCCAGAATATGATGAGCGGTTCAGATCACGCCACGTCCACGAAACAACAAGATAGCATTTTTTCGTGATCTGAACCCCGTCCTCGTGATTCACACCATGATGAACGCTCTAAATCTTGCCACGTAGCTCGGCAGCTCGCTACGTGCCGAGCTACCGAGCTACCGAGGCACCGACCTCCGCAAGCGTAGAAATACGCTACCGAGCTACTTCGGCCATCCGATCCTCCAGAAATTTGCGCACAGCGCTGATGAAGGGCCCAGATCGTGCCACGTCATAAATCGGATTAAAAAATTAAATTTTTATTTATTAAAATCGAATTATTTATCTAAAAATTGCGGAAAAATAATTTAAAATTCAGGAAAATTAATTAAAAATTCAAAAAAATAATTATAAATTTGGGGAAATATTTTTAAGCCCCTGGGTAAATAATTATTGCTAAGAATAGTTAATTAAGACCCCGGAACAACGAATCACCACTTTGCAAAATTAAATAAATGGTCCGAAAAATAAATAAAAAATAAGAAAAATCACCAGAAGTCCAGGAAAGCTCAAAAACAACCTTGAGTACGCAACTAGCTCTGAAAATCACCATAATACCTCATACGGAGATCCGACTCCCCTCGTTTGGACTCCGATACAACTCCGCAAGCCATTAAAATAGTAAAACTACTCCTTGAAGGCTGATCAAACTCAGTCTTCGGGAGTGGGGGGCGCATGATATGGCTAAAAATAGGGTTGAATCGGAACCATCCAAATTGGGTGCAAATCTCAAAGCTTGGGGGTAAAATGGTAATTTCACCTACAAACGGGTCTGAAATGGGTTCTGGATCTTCTTTCCAAAATGCCCAATAACCCACAAATGGACCCATCTCAACTGGGTGTGGGTTCCAACCCGCGAGAAACCCAGTCCAGCTGGATAGAATTAGGATTTATGGTTATACCTAATCAACGGCCCTGATTCCTCCTATCCATTCACTGGAAGTAGGGATTTGATCTTATCCCGAAACTGGTCCCTATGGCAGCTATAAATACCCCCCAACCCCCACCATTAACAGGTAAACAATCCTTTGCCAGTAGAAGCTCATTCATAATCTTTCTGATTACTGACTTGAGCATCGAAGGGTGCGTCGCCGGGATCAACCCCGGTGTTTCGCACTTTTTGCAGGTTAACTACGGGAGATCACGGTCAAACTCCGGCAGAAAGGTTTTAGGTTTGACTATTCGGCATCCTAAAGAACCCACAAATTCTATCTGTTTGTCCCCACAATAGATTTAGCGGTAACACATTCCATTCTGCCATCATGTACCCATTCATTGTTTGATTCAATTCTTCCATGTTCGTTCTCTCTTTGATTCTAGTTCTGCTTACTCCCTATCTTACTTGTTATCTTGTGTTGTTCTTTCCTTTTGAGACTGCTTATTTTCTTTCTTGCATCCCATTTGACATCCCTGCTATCCATTTTCATTCTTTTTTTGGTTTTGCCACTGCTTTGTTCCTTTCCCTTTAATACTCTGTTTTGTTACCTTCCCCCTAAGTTTATTTTTGCCTTGTCCTATGTACCACCTAAGCAAATTTTGAGGACAAAATTTTGTTGTAAGGTGGATAGGATTTGTAACCCCTGTTTTCCATTTCTTGTATTTTGGGTGTATTTTCTTTTTCCATGTATTTTCTGTATTTAAAATTTTTGTAAATCATTTTTCCGCTTTCAATTTTTTTTTGATAAAATGTATTCTTGGATCTCATATTAAAATCTTTCTTTAATCAATAGTTTTATTTATAACTAGTTCCCAATGATATTTTGTTATAATACCAATCTTTTTATTATGACTTTGATTATTATGTTTATGTTTATGATTATTATTATTTTTACTGTTATTTTTGTTTTTATTATTATTATTATGATTATTGTTATTTTTAATTATCTATCTCTATTGATAATTGTATTGTAGTATTTAAACTAATTTTCATATTATAGTACAAATATATTTTGCTATATAAACCTAATTTTTATTAATTACTTTACCTATTCAATTGGATCTTTTATTTAAATCCTATTCCTATTGGTTTTTTATTTGAACCCATTAACCCGTTATTAATATCCATACCCAATACCCCACTTCAACCCATTACCCTGTTAGATAACCTAAAACCCATTATATTTTCCTAAAACCAATAACCCAAATACCCATTTAAAAACCCATTACTTTAACTACCCTATAAACCCAATACCAAACCCGTTAACAACTTTAACCCTACTGGATCACTACCCAGAACCATTCTCTATTACACCCCTGTATCCCCCAACCCTAACTCCATCTATATTTATAACCCATCGTGCCTGTTCAACTTCTCAAACCCCCCAGCCGCCTCTCACTCGTCCTGCTCTCCCCCTTCACCCTCGTGCCGCTTTGTCTCCCCCGTCAGCCGCGGTAGCAACGACCCCATCCTCCCGACTTCTACCCATTTCCCTACATCCCTGTACCTTCTCCACCTCGCCTCGACGACAATAGCCAGTGCCTCCCTGCCGTCGCTCACGCTGCCACGACCTTCGCACAGCCACCCTGTGCTCCCTGCTCGCGATGCCATTCGACTGCAGCACTGCACACCTGTGCGTCGTCTCCCCTCCGTCGCAGCCACCTGCGGCGGCGCCGACCTCCCTGTGCTCCTCCCGAGCGAAGCCACCAGCACCTGTATCCCCTATGTCAACGTGCAGTGGGCTAGCGACTGCAGACTTCCTCCCTTCCCCCGTGCTCCTCTCCCTGTTGCAGAGAAACTTTCCCCATGCTCTGTTTTGATATGGGTTTTTGGTCATGTTTGGGTGCATTATGGGCCGTCCGATCATCTTCATCACATCTCATCTTGATCTCTTTGATTGTGGACCGTCCAATCGTCGATATGATCCGATCATCATCATCACCATCAAGATACTTGATCTCGACAATCAGATCTCCCTTAATAATCGTGATCGTGACCATCATCTTGATCTTTGATCAGAGTCGTTCGATCATCTTAATCTTGATCTTCAATCTCAGCCATCCGATTGTGTTCGTGATCTCGATCGTCTTCATCTTGTTCGTGATCATCTTGTTCGTGATTGTTCGTGTGTTCGTTCTTGGTTCATGATCCGTTCGTTGTGTTTGTGTTCGTGCTCCAGGAATCCGTTCCCGTTATTCTCTTTGCATCGTCGTTTTCGTTGTCTTTCAGGCAAGTAACTTCTACTCCAATTCCTTCGTATGATACAAGTCAAAAATACCGCTTATAGTGTAGTTGGGTTCTAGCGACAACTCGTGTGTGTGTTATTTTTGATGGATTTTGTCTCTATTATGCTATTTGACCATAGTTGCCTCACGACACAAAATCGACATGAAAACAACTAGGTTTGACCATTCTTGATATATTCGTATATGTGAGATAATTATGCGAAATTATGTGGTTGATGAGATCCATGTGATATGATGGTGGTGAATGTATTATTTACTCTAGTTCATGATGTTTGGACACCTAGTAGACTCTATACCATGCTTGATTGTGATTGGAACAAATTTCGTATGATTTGTGTTGATTGTGGTTTTTGAGGAAATTCTGTATTTTGCCGATAATCTGTCTTGATCAGTAAGTTAGACCATGTTAAGGTTAGAATCTTAATTTCAGTATAAAACATGAGTTTTAGAGGAATTCGTCTTCTTTCTAACTCCTCTGACCTTGCTTGATTTCGTTTTCGTATGTGTGAGATATGACTGTTTTACTACAGAGGTGTAGATCAATTCCAGATTTCGTTTCTTGATGATTTTGATGACTAAATTATTTTGATACTTTTGATACACATATTATTTTGATCTGAAACTTTGGTCAGTATTTCTATACCTATCTAGGGATTACTCAGAATTTTGGTGGATTTTATTGATGAGTTTTATATGTCGGTTCATGCTTGTTTATGAAAGCTATACTTGTTGTATTTTACTCGCTATTTTATAAAGAATCGTATTTCACCCTATTCCTTTTACTGTATGGAAATCATTTATGAAATATGAAAGTTATATTATTTTGTCTATTTTCATCTCCCTTTGGCGGATTTGGATTTCATTTCACGTTTTGCGAGATATTACAGTTTTCGTACAATAGTGTTGGAATTCCAGATTTGCCAAACTAACGTTTATTGCTGCTTTCTGATTTTTGATGAATGATCTAATTTTACTGAAAAATTATGACTGATTTATTTGAGGAGTTTAATACTATTTTTCTGACTGAGAATTCGTTTTACTGATTTCTGACTGAACGTATTTTCTGGATTCAAATCAGTTTTGAGTTATGATTTTGTGAAATACTATATGGCTTATTTACAATCGCTGGATTCGTGTGGAAGTCTATTTTCCAAATTCTTCGATGGATTCAGATTTGGATTTCTGTAGTAACGGGAATCACCATTTTAGTACTGTACTGTCATGATGTCCTGAATATGAACATTCACTGTTTTGCTCGTTTATGTGACTGTATATCAGCTATGCATATTTGATTATTTTCCTGAACCTAATATTGATTATACCATGTTAGTTTGACACTGTTTCGAACACATTCATGTCTGTTTGATGACCATAATGAAAGTAACCAAGCCGGGGTTTCTTGAGGGAAGATCTAGTAGTGGAAAATATGGAAACGTGTAGTTGGAAGGGAACTAGTGTTCCATACTGCTACTGTTACTGTTACTTTTCTGCTACTGTTACTGTTACTTTACTACTACTGCTACTGTTACTGATACCTGAGTACACTGCCCCATTATGGTCCGCTATGAAATCTAAAAGCGAAACTGTTTGTTGTAGCAACCATGTGTTATATTTTTGGGGCGCATGAAGTGCTACCTAGCTAGTAATACACACAAGACTGTAAGAACATAAGACTGATACTGTTTAGACTGATACTGTTAGCCTGATACTGTTGGACTGATACTGTTATACTGTTACACCGATATACTGAGCTTACCGTTACTGGACACTGTTAGTTGCCATATGACACTACATTTGACATAAACATTTGTACTGTTAGCATACCAGGCTAATCAACCATATTTTACTAATTCATGCTAGTTATTACTGTTGATGCATTATTCCATGCTATTTGTTAGTTTTCCCATGTGCTTGTATCTTACATTATAAGTGGCCCGTAACTTGCAATTGACTGGTACTTGTTTTCTCTTTCCATCTCCTGCAATTATTAATTGCAGATCAGGATGGTTAGCTGCCCGACGGTATTGGCGAAATGAGATATTAGTGCTGGACTACTTGTTTATTAGTATTATTATTATTGTTGCTTTGGAACAATATATTTTGAGTACTTGGATATTTATTTTGTATTTGGGCGATGTGACCTAGGATATTTGACTTGTCCACATTCTGATTTATTTGAGAATATTATATTTTGTTTCAAGTAAATTCTGTTGGTATATTGATTCAATTATGCATGTGTGGTTGATTCTTTTGCTTCCGACTCTGATTATTTTGTGAGATGTTGTTAAGATTCCTAAACAGCTTATGGAAGATAAAAATCATTCGCTGGGTCAATGTTACGTACTCATATTCCGTATTTTTGGGAAGCGGGGCATGACAACAAGATTTGACATGACATAATACCTGTTACATGATTACCTGTACATGCTACTTGACAACTATTACTTGTTTACCTGCTTGCGTGATACTTGATATTTGTTACATGTTACCCGTACCATGTTAGCACATTATGTTACTTGATTCTGTTCATGATTCATACTAGTTGTTCTATTTGTTGCTATGTCTATTCCATGTTATGTTTGCTTCCGCTGTTACTCCAAAACTGTTTGTTTTATTCCTATATTATGCCTTCACTACAAGCGGCCCATAACTTGCATTGACGGACATTTTTTTTTTCTTTTCATTTTTCCTGCAATTTATTAAATTATAGATTTTGGTGATTAGCTGCCGCTGGAGTAGGTGATCAAAGATTTTAGTTGCTATTGTTTTTGCTATATTTATTTTCCTGTAATTCTTGAATAAATGTATTTGCTACATGAATTTTGTATTGGGCAATATGACCCAGAATTTATAACTTGTTCATATATGGTTTATTTGAGATTTAGTAAATTTTGTTTCAAGTAAATTCTGTTGGTATATTGATTCATTCATGCATGCGGGGTAGATTTCTCCTTGTTTACTTCTTGTTATTCCTGTGAAATGTTGTAAAGATCCTGGCAGCTTATGGATGATGAAAATCATTCTCTGGACTTAGTCACGTATCCGTATTCCGTATCTCCTTTTTGGGAAGCGGGGCGTGACAACATATTAGGTCGATTCTTGAGGATCTGTTTGAGCTCAGGTTTGCTCTCCAAGTAAAATTGTATGACTCCTATCATATTTTCTCTTCATGGTATATCGGACGGTGAAGGATCAAAACTACAACCTAGAGTTTCTCTAGATCTCTGTATAATAATGTAATAGCCTCCACAAAGAAATGTGGCAAGTACTTCATCTGAGAGTTTTCCATTGTAAACAATAGAATATCTTCTAGTGAGGCTTGAGAGATATATAGGTTCTTGGTAAAAGTATTATAACTCTTATATCTTCTCTAGTTGAATAATATCTTGGTTATTTCTCTGCTATATCAGAGTCATGCCCGCTTCCCATTATACGGAGGCCCAGCGAATGATATAAGAATACCAATTCAAATCATCCATAGGCTGTACACTACCAGCAAGCTCAACAATACAGTTTTAATCAAAGGAACGGGAATGTAATACAATAACCAATATCTGAGACACAAGAACTTACAACAAGTCCAAGAATAAACAATCTAGTAAGTAGTTCGCCAAGTTCCTTAAGTATCCCATCGATGTACCTGTATAACATTAACTCAAAAGAAAGATAAATGGTACCCATTAGAGCAAGCTACAGGATGCAAGTAGTAATAAGCAAAATAAGGACATGAAATAAGTTATAACTGGTAAAGCAATAAGAAATGACAATTCAAATATGGAACGACCATGATAACGAGAAACAATATATATAACAAGGGAGAAACTGAACTGGACAAGAAGGAAAACAAGAACTAGCGATGCAATTGTAATACAACATAATCAAGTGTAATGCAAGTAACAACTAGAATAAGTCTCAAATTATAACCAATCGAGAACAAGGAATTATGTAATGGGAAACATGTTGTATAAATAGGAATCTTGCAACTTGTAAATAGGAATCATGTAACTTGTAAACATGTAACATGTAATCTTGTAAAAAGGAATCATGTAAACTTGTAAAAGGTAACATGTAACTTATAAACGGGAATTATGCATGTGTTCAGTGTTAATCTTATGTATATCATTCTTTTATAAATCCTAACTATTGCACGCAATCCTGTATCCCATATCACAGGTTCGGGTGCATACAATCAAGTTAACGTTTAGACTGCAGTGATGAATTCCATAGGGTCATGTACTCGGGTCTTTCAGTGACACTAATAGAAATCATTTCATATCATGTAATCATATCATATGATATCATGTCATGTAACTAGAAATCATATCATATCATGTAAACATATACAAAGTCACTATTACAAGAAACACGGGCCTCCTTTCAAGTACACCCTCCTATATTGCCCACTACTAGATTATTTTCCTTATTACCCCGGCTTGTTATACTTTGTATAATAATTATTCATGAACAATGCAATAATGAGAACATGTATCAAGATAGGATCAAGGAGTATCAAGGCTATGCAATGCATGATATACAAGTTTATTTAATTAAATGCAAGGAAGTAGACATATTTACAATCAAGAACATGAAGTTAAAATTTTAGACAACAATACGTTGTTGTACAAAAATCCACTTTCCCATTGCTATCGGAAAGCGAATCAGACACCGTCAGAGGTTCCAGAAAGTAGACTTCCTGCCGGATGCAATGCATCTTCACACAACATATTATAAATAAAATAGTTAGGTCCAGACAGTTCTTTACCGACCTACTGTTCAGGCAGCAGACCAGAGTCAAATTCTTATATATATAAAGTGACTGTAAATTTATTTAAAAATATTATAAACATTATACATAGATTCCTAATCATGTCTAGTAACAACCTAGTAGATATCAAGTCTTTTTTTAACCGTTAAGCAATGTTTTGGTGAATAAATCATGGTAGTGTACTTCAAATCAATGATCGGGAAATTAGAAATCATACAATACTAAAATTGCGATAACTTGCAGCCTACATCTTGGAATCTAGATCTGTAAGAAGTTCCAAAAACTGGATTCGTAGAGACACAATTTTTATTAAATAAATTCTAATTTATTTTAAATGTAATTAGGTCCAAATCAGATTTACGAGTTAGAATTAGCAGCAAGGCATAAATATACAATTTGATATTTATGATCTTTTGATGCGCATCAAATCATAGAGGCAAATGGATTGATTCGATTCAATATATAACAACTTATTTAGATAGGGGAACCTCACGAAACATGAATACTACAAGAATAACAATTTCTAATATGATGATCTAATTACTAATTGCAGGAGATTAAACAATATGCTTGTACAAAATAATGGAGATGTACAAGGAATACTTGCCTTATAACGATGTTTGCATGTGCGACGAGAACACACAAGTGACAACGACACAACAACAAGACACATCGGCAACGAATAGTGAGAGAAACAACGACACACTACGACAAGTGCGACAATAGCAACACAGCGAGAGACGACAACAACTCAATGAGAGACAGCAATGACTCGCTGGGCAGCGGCAACACAGTGAGAGATGGCAGCAACTCGGTAAGAAACAATAGCAACACAATGAAAGACTACACCATGCAGTGAGAGACAGTAGCACGCAGCAACTGCGGCAAGGGGCAACAACAACCAACAGAGATAGTGGCAACAAAGCGAAGTAGTAACTTTGTCGACAACGACGGTGGCGACGAAAATCAAACAACAGCAGGAGGACCGCAAGAGCTGCAACATACAGCAAGTGCAGCAGTAATCACAGTAAGAAGGAGTTTGGCTGCACGGAATGATGGAGGGTTTGATTGATGTTTTCGGTTGTGGCAGCAAAGCAGAGGAGGAAGTTGGAGGAGCTCGAGGCTGCGGTGGTCAGAAGGGCAGGGAGGCGCTGACTGGCCATGGCTCTGGGTAAGGGTGTTGCTGTGTAGTGGCGAGGTAGCGAGCAGCGGTTGTGGGTGAGGATGGCGAGCAAGGAGACTGCAATGGTGGCGTCGAGGATGGCAGGGGCAGCAAGCTGTGGCAAGGGTGGCAGATGTTGTCGAGGCGGCGGTGGTGAGGCAATGGCAGGAGGGTGGAGCAGGTGGTGCGGCAGTGTCTGCGAGGGCGAGGTCGGAGGCGCTCGGAAAGGTGGAGGTGATACTGACGAGATGGTGGAGGAGCTAGGGAGAGCAGCGGGGACTGCAAGCATCGAGAGACAGTGGTGGTGTTCGGGCTCGAGGACGTAGCGGGTGTTGTAGGCGGAGACTATGGAGCTGGAGATGCTGCTGTGGCAATGAAGGAAGGCGGAGCTGAGATGGTGGCGTTTGGTTGGTCGCGAGGTCGAGGAAGAGGGGTAGGGGGCTGCTCGGTGTTGTGGTGGATGGCAATGGCGACGTAGTTTCAGGGCGTCGAGTGTAGGTGAGAAGGCTGCAGTGGTGGAGGTTGCAGCGACTACGGGTGGAAGACAAGGAGGTAGTCAGGGGTTAAGGTCGTCGAGGGTGGTGGAGGGCGATGGAGGAGAGATGAAGGCAGGCTCCGGTTGGGTTCGAGATCGAAAGAAAAGGAAGAAGAAGAAGAAGAAGAAGAAGAAGAAGAAGAAGAAGAAGAAGAAGAGAGAGAGAGAGAGAGAGAGAGAGAGAGAGAGAGAGAGAGAGAGGATTAGGGGGATTTAATACGGGGGAGATTATGTGTGTGTGTGTGGGGGGGTGGGGGGGGGGTTAGTTAGTTAGATCATGAGTAATTGGTGGAGAGGTGTATGCATTTAGTATAAGAGTGGGTGAGGGTTAGTCTAGGTTGGATTTGTGGACTTAGGCTAGAGATAGCATTTAAATGTGGGCTCACAATAAAATAAAGAAATAATCAGTTATAGGGTGGACTATGATTAGTTGTGATTATTTTAGAATGGGCTTTGGTTTCACAAAATAAACAAGATTGGGTTGAGTTACACAAAATGAGATCAAACAATAATAACAATAGTGTGGGTTACAAATTTGGGTTCAAACAAATTAATCAGATATTCAAAATAAAAGAAATTTGGCTCTAGGAGAAAAGGAAGATTTATCTAGAAAATTGAATTTCAATAATACGAAGATGAAAATAAGTACAAATTTGTATAAACGGGAACGGGGGGTTACAATACCGACCTGACAACAAAATTTCGTCCTCGAAATTTGCTTAGGTGGTACATAGGTATAACCAAAGTAGAACAGTATTAGCACTAGAATAGAAAGAACATGGATAGGATTGATATCAAATAATTAATCGATGTATGGTGATGAATGGAATGTATGAATAAGGAAGTGAACGGTATCAAAAGGAAAGAAACAACACATTGTGAGATAACGAACCAAGAAGATGAAGGAGCAGGTAGAACTAGAATTGAAGAGAGAATGGATAGGGAAGAATTGAACCAAATAATGAGTTGATGGATGAGGATGGATGCAAGGGATGGAGGGAAGCAAACAATGCAAAGAAGGAGAAGCAACATGATAATCCTGAGACCTGTGGGTTATGGGCCTACCAACTTTCCGTTACGCCACTCTGATTGGGAAGAATTCGTCATCAACATCCATTAACTCCAGCAAACTACCTCATGGCTCACCATATCCTTAGCACGTCCAAATGGCACATCTCTAGCACGAAGTTTGAACTCCTGGTAACTTGGGATTCTGAACACTTCCTGGGATCCTGGGACTCTGTCTGCACATCTTGGAGCAAAAGATGACACTTCCTCTCCTACTGATGTACCAAGCTGCTGACATATCGTTGTAGACCAGGTGACGCCAATCGATGAACCGAGCAGGAATAAAAGAGTGGGTAGCACCAGAATCAAGAATCATATGGGTAGGAAAAGAATGAATGTATACCCAATAAGGAATCAATGAATATGAATGACTGTAAGGGCCGGGAAAGAACAAGAAATGAAAGAATTGAATATGAAAGGACAAAAATGGATCAAATGAGACTAGTATCTAGATTGCAAAATGGTTATTTTATATTCATGTGATCAACGTAATGTGTATATTGTTGAGCTTAACTTGCTTCAAACATCACTAGAGTCTAACCAGCTAGAGCCTAAACTACGGGCTAACATTTTTGCCAAACATGGCTAAGATGTTAGCCAAACATGGCTAGTGACTAACCTGGCTCCACTACAAAAGAAACCAGATTTACCGGCGAATATTCCCCGGCGTTTTACTAGTAGCGCCGGGGTAGGTAGCGATTAGGAATGGGGCCACCAGATGCGATGGTTATATACCGGCGGCCGAATTAAAACGCCGGTGAATCCTATTATTCACCGGCGTTTTTTTTTAAAAACGCCGGTGAAGTTTATGATTCACCGGCGTGTCTAATTAAAACGCCGGTAAAAAGCTGCGATAAATCCCATCTACCCTAACCTTTCGCTCGCCATTTCCCTAAACCCCAAAAAAGTAAAAAAACAAAAAGCGCTTCGTTTTCCCTCCTTCCTCGCTCTCCTTCCCGCGCGTTTGCCTCCGCCGCTTAGTCCTCTTCGACGGCCTTCGAACATTCGTCATCGTCCCTTCTTCCCTTCGCCATTTTCGATTTCCCTCCTCCCTATCCCGATTTGGAGGTGAATCGGCGAACGGAAACGACCGTGTCGCCCCGCTCTCTCTCTATCTTCCCCCCCCCCGCGCTCGTCGCCCCGCTCTCTCTCTCTCTTCGGTATCATCTGTTGATTCCCCTAATTTTTGAAACTTAGCATTTTTTTCTGATAGATGCATGTTGAAATTTTCATGTTCTTATACTGTTAATGAAGCTGATTTCATGCATCTGATTGTCTTCTTGGCATGTTTTTTTGATATAAAATGGGTTCACTGTGAACTGACGATGCACAACAATTGGGTTTTAGATTCGGTTGGGCTTAACCATTAGTGGAGCAACATATATGCTCAGATAGTGTAAATTTTCATTTCAAGAAAATGTTAAAGTTACCTTGCAGATTGCCCTCTTTGGCATGATTTTTTAACCAAAAATGGGTTCACTTCCAAACTAAGTATGCTGCTAGAAATTTCATCTTCTTTTATTGTTAAAGAAGCTTATTCCATGCATCTGATAGTCATCTTGGCATGTTTTTTTAACCAAAATGGGTTCACTGTGAACTGAGGATGTTATAGCTACGTATGCCAAAATCCTCCGGATATGCTGAACAATTGGGTTTTAGATTTAGTTAGGCTAAAGAATTAGTAGAGCAACATATATGCTCAGATAATGAAAATGTTCATTTCAAGATACTGTTAAAGTAACCTGTTTGCCATCTTTGGCATGATTTTTTAACAAAAAATGGGTTCACTTCCTAACTAAGTATGCTGCTAGAATTTTCATCTTCTTTTACTATTAATGAAGCTTATTTCATGCATCTGATTGCCTTCTTGGCATGTTTTTTTGGTATTAAATGAGTTCACTGTGAACTGAGGATGCTATAGCTGTATACCAAAATCCTCCAGATATATATGCACAACAATTGGGTTTTAGATTTAGTTGGGCTCAAGAATTAGTAGAGCAACATATAAGATCGGATAATGGAAATTTTTCATTTTAAGATACTGTTAAAGTAACCTGATTGCCCTCTTTGGCATGATTTTTTAACCAAATAATGGGTTCACTTCCAAACTAAGTATGCTGCTAGCATAGGCCTCATCTTCTTTCACTGTTAATGAAGCTGATTTCATGCATCTGATTGTCTTCTTGGCATGTGTGTATTTGAATCCTTGACAGGTACAACATGCCGAGGCGTGGAAAGAGGTCAAATATAAATGATGGCAACGAGAGCCATGGGGATGAGCAGCCACTACATAATAGTGGCAGTCAAACAGAAGAAGGTGAGGGTAGCACGCCGCCCACTGTCAAAAAACATCGTGGGCGGACTAAGATGACGAATGTTTGGAGGCTTCAGAATGATGAAAGGATCGAGGTGGAGGCGAACGATGTTGGGCAACCGGTTGGCGACAACGCCAGCAAATTTTCTTCATTCATTGGGGTTATAGCAAGGAACCCCCGCATACTTCCTTTGTCATATGAGAGTTGGCCGAAGGTGCCAACCACCACAAAAGCCACTGCTATTACGACAATCAAGGTATTTCTCATCTAAAATACATAATTGGTCGGCGAAAAATTATTATTGAAATATGTATTATTAGTGATGGGTAATGAATTTTGCAGCAATACTTCTCGTTCGCCGATGCCCTTACTCCTTGGGTTGAAAAGTCACTCTCCAAGAAGTGGAGGGACCACAAGAGTGAATTGAAGTCGAAGTTTTATAACAAAGAGCTTTCAGAGGAGGAGAATGCAGTGAATGTGCCAGAAAATGTGGAGCCTTCGGATTGGCAATTTCTTGTGCACTACTGGAGTTCGGCGATCGGTCAGGTATTTACATTAAACACACAAAAATCTAATGAGTATGTGGTTGTATGGCGGCTATAATGAATTTTTCTGTTAACTTCATTGTGGCATGTACAGAAAAGGGCGGAGGTGGGAGCTGCCAGTCGGTCAAAGCAGCTAGTGCTGCACACCGCTGGTACACAGAGCTTCGCTCTGGTTCGGGAAGAATTGGTAGGCGCAATAGTATTGAACAATTTTTTACTTACAGTTATTTGTTTATAACCATTTCATCTTACTAATATATAGGCAGAAGATTTAGGGGGGCCTACGGAGTTTGGGGACATTGACTTTTTTGATGCCACCCACAAATCAAAGGATGGGACGTATGCGAGCCCTGAGGCAGCACGGATTCTGGTAATTTGTGAACTAATATCTAATGAGGAGTCGAAATCTCATCTGCTTTTAACTCTGATTGTTATGTCCTTTTACAGACTAATGCTCGGAAAAGGTATGATGAAATCTCCTCTGCTTCAGATTCGGACCCTACGGTGCCACGCCCAGATTGGCGTACCCGGTAGAGAGTTACCTTGACCGATGTTAGGGGAAAGGAAAGGCATGGGCGTGTCCGTGGTATGGGCCTTGGACCAACCCCCTCGCGGCTATTTGGACGGAGTCCATCTAGTTCAAGTGGCAATCACGACGAGGAGATGACTGCCTTAAAGGCACAAGTTGCACTCCTCCAAGAACAAATGGCCAATTTAATAGGGCAGCAGTCCCAAGTCCCACCCAGGGTAAGTATTTAAATTGGTTTTTTTAAAGAGATTATGGTCTTGAATGCATGAAAGACACGTACTAGTGTTTGTGAGTGTGCATTGTGGGTGTCGTCTATAAGTATTTCGTCTATGTTTCTTAAGTGGGTTGTGATTAGAAAGAAAGGGCTGGAGTGGAGATCTAGAAACCCAAATAGAGACATCTCGTTTATTATAATCTATACTTTTTATTGGACTATTCCCCTCTTGTTGTTGTTGCTGATGTCTCTATGTGTCCGTGTGTTGAAGGGAAAGAAGGGATGAGGGGAGAGATGAGGAAAATGCCGCTATGTTAGCCTGGTGTATCCAAAGTCTCTACCATCCTTCTTTTTGGCTCCATATATGGCTTATATATTAAATGGGTTTCCTTCCACGATGACAGTCCGTAATACTACACTTGATATGAGCCCTGTTCATAGCTGCACCCTATTGCATACTCACAAACAACTAATACGTGTCGTTCATGCATTGTATTACCAATCCCACTTTGACACATAACATGCTTAGATGACATAGTATGACCTGCTGATAAGGTTTGTTCAGCCGCGTTGTTGTACTGATTTGGAGGATTTTGGTATGCTAGCAGCATACTTAGTTTCACAGTGAACCCATTTTTTGTTACAAAATCATGCCAAAGATGGCAATCTGCAGGTTACTTTAACAGTACCTGAGCTTATGTGTTGCTCTACTAATTCTTGAGCCCAACTAAATCTAATTTTCTTAAGTGGGCTGTGATTAGAAAGAAAGGGCTAGAGTGGAGATCTGAAAACCCGAATAGAGACATCTCGTTTATTATAATCTATACTTTTTGTTTGACCAATCCCCTCTTGTTGTTGTTGCTGATGTCTCTATGTGTCCGTGTGTTGAAGGGAAAGAAGGGATGAGAGAGAGATGAGGAAAATGCCGCTATGTTAGCCTGGTGTATCCTCATTCTCTACCATCCCCTCTTGTTATATATTAAATCGGTTTCCTTCCACGATGACAGTCCATAATATTATACTTGATATGAGCCCTGTCCATCGCTGCACTAAATCTAATACCCAATTGCTGTGCATATCCGGAGGATTTTGGCATATGTACCTATAGCATCCTCAGTTCACAGTGAACCCATTTTGTTATAAAAAACATGCCAAGATGACAATCAGATGCATAAGATAAGCTTCATTAACAGTAAAAGAAGATGAGGATGGCAATCATGACAAAGATGGCAATCAGGTTACTTTAAAAGTATCTTAAAATGAAAATTTCCATTATCTGAGCATATATGTTTCTTTAAAAGTGACTGTGACCAATTGTTCTTAATTGGGCTGTGATTAGAAAGAGACGAGTTGGAGTGGAGATCTGGAAACCCATATAGAGACATCTCGTTCATAATAATTTATTATTATTGTTGTTCTTGTCATCCTTGCTGTTGTTGCTGATGTCTCTATGTGTCCGTGTGTTGAAGGGAAAGAAGGGATGAGAGAGGGATGAGGAAAATGCCGCTATGTTAGCCTGGTGTATCCTCATTCTCTACCATTCCTCTTTCTGGCTTCTATATTTGGTTTCCTTCCACGATGACAATTCCAGTTAAAACTACACTTGCTATGAGCCCTATTCGTCATTTTCGATTTCCCTCCTCCGCTCTCTCTCTCGCTCTCTTCGGTATCATCTCTTGATTTCCCTTATTTTCCAAGATTAGCATATTTTTCAGATAGATGCATCTTGATTTCCTTAACTTGAATGGTTTAGTTGGGATGAAGAATTAATAGAAAAATAAATGCTTAGATACTGGAAATTTTCATGGTCTTTCACTGTTAATGAAGCTCATTTCATGCATCTGCTTGTCTTCTTGGCATGTTTTTTTGATACTAAATGGGTTTAGTGTGAACTGAGGATGCTATAGCTACGTACGCCAAAATGGTCTGTGATTTGCACAACAAGTTGGTTTTAGATTTAGTTGGGCACAACAACAACTGGAGCAACATATACTTAAGCTCAGTTAATGTAAATTTTCAATTTAAGGTACCGTTAAGGTAACCTGCAGATTGCCCTATTTTGCATGATTTTTTCATCAAATAATGGGTTCACCACCAGACTGAGTATGCTGTTAGCATCCCCATCCTCTTTCACTGTTAATGAAGCTCATTTCATGCATCTGCTTGTCTTCTTGCCATGTTTTTTTGATAATAAATGGGTTCACTGTGAACTGAGGATGCTATACCTACGTACGCCAAAATGGTCTGTGATTTGGACAACAAGTTAGTTTTAGATTTAGTTGGGCACAACAATTAGTGGAGCAACATATAATTAAGCTCAGTTAATGGAAATTTTCATTTTAACTTACTGTTAAGGTATCCTGCCGATTGCCCTCTTTTGCATGATCTTTTGATCAAATAATGGGTTCACCACCAAACTGCGTATGCTGCTAGCATCCCCATCCTCTTTCACTGTTAATGAAGCTCATTTCATGCATCTGCTTGTCTTCTTGCCATGTTTTTTTGATAATAAATGGGTTTACTGTGAACTGAGGCATTAATGGAAATTTTCATTTCAAGATACTGTTAAAGTAACCTGTTTGCCATCTTTGGCATGATTTTTTAACCAAAAAAGGGTTCACTTCCAAACTGAGTTTGCTGCTAGCATCCCCATCTTCTTTTACTACTACTGAAGCTTATTTCATTAAGATCCAGGATGGCCAATTTGGATTGGGCTGTGATTGGATTGTTCAGTGGCTGTTGTCCATGTTCTTAGTTGGGCTGTGATTAGAACGAGAGGGCTCGAGTGGAGATCTGGAAACCCATATAGAGACATCTTCTTCATAATGATTTATTATTATTGTTGTTTTTGTCGCTCTTGTTGTTGTTGCTGATGTCTCTTTGTGTTCGTGTGTTGAAGGGAAAGAAGGGATGAGAGAGAGTTGAGGAAAATGCCGCTATGTTAGCCTGGTGTATCCTCATTCTCTACCATTCCTCTTTCTGGCTTCTATATTTGGTTTCCTTCCACGATGACAAATCCAGTTAAAACTACACATGCTATGAGCCCTATTCGTATTTTTCTTCTATGAAGAATTGATCTATGACTACAATCTCCATTCAAAACCCAATTGTTCTATATTTGGTTCCCTCTTGCTGTTGTTGCTGTTGTTGAAGTGAACCCATTTTGTTTTATTGTTGGTGAAGCTTATTTTCATGCATTTGATTGTCGTCTTGGCAATTGAATTTGACCAAATAATGGGTTCACTGTGAATTGAGGATGGTATGTAGGTACGTATGCCAAAAATGGTTTTCTTAACACAAAATGGGTTCATTTCCAAACAAAGTATGCTGCATAGCATCCCCAGTTTCTTTCACTGTTAGTGAAGCTTACTTCACAAACCTGATGGTCTTCTAAGGCTATTTTTTTGGTCCTATTTTCACTTAACTGTTAGTGAAGCTCATATCATGCACCTGATTGTCTTCTTGGCATGTTTGTTTTGATACCAAAAATGGGTACACTTTGAACTGAGGATGGTATATAGGTACGTATGCCACAGGCCTCCGGCCGGATATGCACAACACTTGGGTTTTGCGATATAGTTGGAGAGCAACATATAAGCTCAGATAGTGGAGAAATTTTCATTTTCAGATACTGTTAATGTAACCTGATTGCAATCTTCGGCCAAAAATGGTTTTCTTAACACAAAATGGGTTCATTTCCAAACAAAGTATGCTGCATAGCATCCCCAGTTCCTTTCACTGTTAGTGAAGCTTACTTCACAAACCTGATGGTCTTCTAAGGCTATTTTTTGGGTCCTATTTTCACTTAACTGTTAGTGAAGCTCATATCATGCACTTGATTGTCTTCTTGGCATGTTTGTTTTGATACCAAAAATGGGTACACTTTGAACTGAGGATGGTATATAGGTACGTATGCCACAGGCCTCCGGCCGGATATGCACAACACTTGGGTTTTGCGATATAGTTGGAGAGCAACATATAAGCTCAGATAGTGGAGAAATTTTCATTTTCAGATACTGTTAATGTAACCTGATTGCAATCTTCGGCCAAAAATGGTTTTTTTATCTGGGCTATGATTGGATCTAGGATGGCAAATTTTGACTGGGCTATGATTGGATTGTTTAGTGGATGTTGTCTATGTTCTTAATTGGGCTGTGATTAGAAAGAGTGGGCTCGAGTGGAGATCTGGAAACCCATATAGAGACATCTTGTTCCTAATAATTTATTATTATTGTCGTTCTTGTCGCTCTTGCTGTTGTTGCTGATGTCTCTTTGTGTTCATGTGCTGAAGGGAAACAAGGGATGAGAGAGAGATGAGGAAAATGCCGCTATGTTAGCCTGGTGTATCCAAAGTCTCTACCTTTCTCCTTTCTGTTTCCATTTCTGGCTTCTATATATATTTGGTTTCCTTCCACGATGATAGTTCCCTAAAAATACACTTGATATGAGCCCTATCTTATTTTTCTTATTTTTCTTATATTTGGTTTCCGTCCACGATGACAGTTTCATGGATTGTCTGAACAGTCCATGAAAGAGATGCTTAGATACTGAATTTTTATTTGTTTTACTGTTTTAGGTAGTGGATATTCCCAATCAAGGGAGATAATATAGAGTTTTCAAGTTAGATACTGAATTTTCATTTGTTTTGTTATTTTAGATATATTTAAAAAACAAAATTAAGTACCGGATTTTTAGCATTGCAATGTAATTATTTTACCTCTCTATATATCATCAACAATTCCATTTGCAATTGGCACTTTGATCTTATAATTTAAGATACAGTTAGATTTTTTATGCAAGTTCAAAAAATATGTATATTCTGTATTGTGGTATACTGTTGAACTAAACTATTGTTTTTTTTTGTTCACAGAGCGGTCGCCCAGATGAAGAAAATTCTGATGATCAGAACTGAAGCTTCTCGAGGGTATGAATCCGTGGTCCTCCTTGCTGTTCTTGTGTCCTTGCTGTATGATTGTTCTTATGTCCTCCTTGCTGTTATGTCAGACTGTTTTTTTTGGATGAGAGTTATGTCAGGCGGTTTAGTTGGGATATTTGTCAGACTTGAGATATTTGGGATGTTGAGATATTTGGGTTGTTCGTCGGTCTATTAATTTGGTTGTGATTATGACTGTTAATTTTGTGGTGAATTTGGTTGTGATTATGACACTGTTAATTAGTTTGTTGAGATATTTGGATATGACACGTGTTAAACTTTATTATATTTCTTGTGTTTGGTTGTCATTTGCGCATTAATATGAAATGAAATTGGTTGAATCAGTAGTCATGAATTAGTTTACAGGTTTTGTAAAAGAAATTGTGAATTGAAATCGAACGGAAAACGGAGAAAGGAATACAAACGGGCATAGCTACCGGATTTTTATAAAACGCCGGTCTATCTATTGAATTAGTTGCAGTGTGCGATAGACCGGCGGTCACACAAACGCCGGTGTATGCCGCTAGACGCCGGTGAACACCGTCAGTTGTAAGGGCAAAAAGGAACACCGGCATTTGATAAAACGCCGGTGTAGTTCGGTTTACCGGCATTTTTGGTCACGCCGGAGCTTGTGAGTAGGGAAAAGCGGGCAGCCATAAACGGACGTACACCGGCGGTCATAGAACGCCGGTGAACGTTCATTCTACACCGGCGTTTCTGTAAACGCCGGTAAATTGATGAACACCGGCGGTTTATAGCCGCCGGTGAATGTATATTGGAAGTAAAAGACGGCACTCAGAGGACCCAATACACCGGCGTTTTTAGGCCGCCGGTGTAGGTTTCACATTTACCGGCGCCCAGGAAAACCGCCGGTGTAGACCCCTTTCTTTCAGCGACGCTCGATTCGGCGGCATTCGGACCGGCGCTATTGTAAACGCCGGTGAATGTTTCACCGGCATAAAAAAACGCCGGTAAAGACGTCAAAAAGCGCCGGGAAATCTACTTTCTTTTGTAGTGCTCTGATACCACTAAAAACCATGTCACGCTCTGCTTTCCATTATACGGAAACACGAGTACACAAGTGAGGTCCAACGAATGATATACGTATACCAACTCATATCATTCATAATCTGTACAATACCAGCAAGCTCAACAATACAGTAATAATCATAAGAACGGAAATGTAATACAATAACGAATATCCGAGATACAATAGCTTACAACAAGTCTGAGAATAAACTATCCAGTAAGTAGTTCGCTAAGTTCTTCTAGTATCTCATCGTTGTACTTATATAACATTAACTCAAAAGAAAGATAGATGGTACCCGTTAGAGCAAGCTACAGGCCACAAGTAGTAACAAGCAAAATAGAGACAGGAAACAAGGCATAACCGAGAAAGCAGTAAGAAATGATAATTCAAATATGGAACAACCATGATAACTAGAAACAATATATATAATTAGGGAGAAACAGATCTGGACAAGAAGGGAAAAGGAACTAGCGATGCAATTGTAATTCAACATAATCAAGTGTAATGCAGGTAACAACTAGAATAAGTGTCAAATTGTAACCAATTGGAAACAAGAAATCATGTAATGGGAAACATGTCGTATAAACAGGAATCTTACAACTTGTAAACAGGAATCATGTAACTTGTAAACATGTAACATGTAATCTCGTAAACAGGAATCAAGTAAACTTGTACCAGGTAACATGTAACATGTAAACTGGAATCATGCACGTGCTCAGTGTTAATCTTATGTATATCAATCTTTATAAATCCTAACTAATGCACACAATCCTGCGTTCCAGGGTTCATACAATCAAGTTAACGTTTAGACTCTAGTGGTGGGTCATGTACTTGGGTCTTCAGTGACACTAAAAGAAATCATATCATATCATATCGTATCATGAAACCAGGAATCATATCATATCATGTAAACATATACAGAGTCACTATTACGAGGAACACGGGCCTCCTTCTGAGTACACTCTCCCATATTGCCCACTACCAGATTCTTTCCCTTATACCCCGACTTTTTATAATTTTTACAATAATTATTCATGAACAATGCAACAATGAGAACGGATATAAGGATAGGATCAAGGAGTATCAAGGCTATGCAATGCATGATATACAAGTTTATTTAATTAAATACAAGGAAGTAGACATATATACAATCAAGGACATGAAGTTTCAATTCTGGACAACAATACGTTGTTGTACAAAAGTCCATTTTTCCGTTGCTACACGAAAGCAAATCAGGTACCGTCAGAGGTTCTAGAAAGTAGACTACACGTTCCAACGCATATTCACACGACATATTATAAATAAAATAGCTAGGTCAAATAGATAGTTCTTTACAAATCTACTGTTCAGGCAGCAGACCAGGGTCAAATTCTTATATATAAAGTGACTGTAAGTTCATTTAAAAATCTTATAAACATTATAAATCGATTCCTAATCATGTCTAGTATTAACCTGCTAGATATCAAGTCTTTATTTTACTGTTAACATAATGTTTTGGTCAATAAATCATGGTAGTGTACTTCAAATCAGTGATCTGAAAATTAGAAACCATACAGTACTAAAAATGAGATAACTTGCAGCCTACAACTCGGAATCTGGATCCGTAAGAAGTTCCAAAAACTAAATTCATTGGGCTACAATTCTTATTTAATAAATTCTAATTGATTTTAACTATAATTAGGTCTCAATCTCATTACGAGTTAGAACAAGCAGCAAGGTAGAAATATACAACTTGACATTTACGATATTTTGCTGGGCATCGATTTATAGAGGCAAATGGTTTGATTCGATTCAATATATAACGACTGATTTATGTATGGGAACCTCACGAAACATGAATACTACAAGAATAACGGGTTTCAAATGCGATGATCTATTTACTAATTATGGGAGATCAAACAAATGCTTGTACGGAATAACGGAGATGTACAAGGGATAATTTCCTTATAATGACATTTTCACGTGTGAAGAGAACACACAAGTGATGGCGGCATAACAATAAGAGACAGCAGCAATGAACAACGAGAGCAACAGTGACACACTACGACAAGTGCGACAGCAGCAACACAGCAAGAGACGACAGCAACTCAGCAAGAGACTGAGCAACACAGTGAGAGACGTCAGCCACACAACGAGAGATGACAGCACGCAGCAACAACAGTAAAAGGCAGAGCGGCAACAAAGCGTGACAATAACTACTGCGAGAACAAAAATGACGATGGTGACGAGAAGCAAGCAGCAGCAAGAGGACCGCAAGCGCTGCAACATACAGCAGGTGCAGCAGAAATCATAGCAAGAAGGAGTTTGGCTACGAGGAATGATGGAGGATTTGATCGTTGTTGTCAGTTGTGGCAACAAAACAGAGGAGGAAGTTGGAGGAGCTCGGGGCTGGGTGGTCGGAATGGTGGGGAGGCGCTGACTGGCCATGGCTAAGGGTGAGGGTGCTGCTATGCAGTGGTGAGGTAGCGAGCGGAGGTTGTTGGTGGGGATGGCGAACAAGGAGGTCGCAATGGTGGCGTCGAGGATGGCAGGGGGCAACAAGCTGTGGCGAGGGTGGGGATGCTGTCGAGGTGGCGGCGGTCAGGCAATGGCAAGAGGGAGGAGCAGGTGGTGCGGCAGTGGCTGCGAGGGCGCGGTCGGAGGGGCTCAGTAAGGTTGAGGTGATGTTGACGAGATTGTGGAGGTGCTAGGGAGAGCAACGGGGACTGAAGGCATCGAGAGGCAGTGGTGGTGTTCAGGCTCGATGACGCAGCGGGTGTTGTAGGCGGAGACAGTGGAGCAGGAGGTGCTGTGGCAGTAATGGAGCAAGCCAGAACTACGGTGTTGGCGCTTGGTTGGTTGCGAGGTTGAGGAAGGGATAGGGGCTGCTCGATGTAGTGGTGGATAGCAATGGTGACCGGGTCGCAGGGCATCAAGTGCAGGCGAGAAGGCTATAGTGGTGGAGGTTGCAGCGATTGCATGTGGAAGACGATGAGGCAGTCGTGGGTGGAGGCGATCGAGGGTGGTGGAAGGCGGTGGAGGAGAGATGAAGACAGGCTGCGGTTGGGTTCGGTATCGAAAGAAGAGGAAGAAGGAGAAGAAGAAGAAGAAGAGATAGAGAGGGGGAGAGAGAGAGAGAGAGAGAGAGAGAAGATTGGGGGATTAATTCGGGGGAGATTATGTGTGTGTGTGTGTGGGTGTGGGGGGGGGGGTTAGTTAGTTAGATCAATCATCCACCGCAGCCTCAATCCTTTGTCAGGACTTGAAGGTTGAGCATCTTTGGATTTCAGCATGGTTTGGTGCGATTGGAAATTTGGCGAAGAAATGATTAAATTTTTCTTAGCTTTATTCCACTTCAACTCGGCCTTTTATAGACAGTTATAGCTTAAGATTCGAGCGGTTACAAATCACGTGCTTGTCACGTGGCTGCTCACGCTCACCTTTTACCATTCAAACAAAATGAAAAGGTGAGCTGAGCACGTAATTCACTGATACATGCACATTTGAACAAACAATAGAATCAACTGAAAATGACAACTACAGTTGATTCATCTTCTACTCTACTACACATAGGATCATCTCGAACAAACAATAGAATAACTGAAAATAACAACTAAACTGATTCATGTAACCCCCCTTTTTCGCCTATATATATTTTCCGTATTTTTTCTGTATTTCGATTATTTATAAAATATTTTGTTTTAAATTTGTTTGGGACCTCCTATTAAAGTCTTTTCTAATTAACAACTATGTTTATTTCAAATGATTGTATATTTTAACAAAAAACTTATTCCAATTTATAAGTTTATTTTCTATTCCTATTTGATTAATTATTTATATTTTAACCCAAAACCAATTCTATTATTATTCGTTGATTATTTTAAAATCGGACTCCTAATTCATCATATCCCATTATTATTTGATTTTCTATTTATTTTGATTGAGCCCAACCCATCGAGATCCAATTCTCTATTTAAATAAAACCCATATATTATTTGATTCCTTATTATTATCATTATTTTCCTTAAACACAATCTAAGCCCAAACCAGTTCATTCTTATTTTTATTATTAGTATTATTATTATTTTCATAAAAGCCCAAAACCCAAGCACATAATCCAAGCCCAAACGCCAACTACATAACTCTCCCACTATCTCTAACTAATCCCTATTATTAATCACAACTACCCTATAATCTACTCCACTACTCCTCCAAATGTGCTTAACCGACCCCCACTATCCCCCTAATTACTGTCACATACTTAATCTCCTATATAATCCCCTAATTATATTATTAACGCTAATCTTCAATTAATTAACCCTAACCCCTCCTAATTTCTCTACAGTCACCTAACCCCTTCATCTCCTTCCTCTCCCTTCTTCCGAAACTCAAGCCCTTCCATCTCCTTCACCCCGTCTATTGCCTCCAGAGCTATATCGCAATCGCCGCCAATGCCGCCTGCACCTCTTCCTTCTTCCTCGACGCCATTTCCCCGACTCGTGAACCCATCCTCGCTGCACTCCATTGCTAGCACCCACCACGTCATCGCAACCCTGCCTTACCATCGCCAGCGCACTATCCTGCAACCACCTGAAGTCACCCCCTGTGTCGTAATCCCACAACCTTTTTAATGCGGCCGCTCACCTACTGCACCCCGAACTCCTCCAACGCCTCTCTTGCTCCTTCGCCATCGTAGCGACCACCTCGAAAACCACCTCCGTGCACACCCGAGCGCGACTACCATCGCTCACCTTCGACTGCCACCCTGAGTGTCGCCCGCGACCCCAAATGGCTTCCCCAAATACCATCGTAGCACCATGACGCCAAGCCCCGACCGCCACTGCTGCCTCATCTTCATCGAAATTGACTGCTCTTGCACTCGAGTTCGTAGCCTCATCGACCCCGATCACCCCTTCTCCACTGCACCTCACCAACATCGCTTGAACCCATCGCCATCTCCGCAAGCTGCTCCTTCCTCGACTGCAACCACCACCCTTGTAGCACCCCAAATTTCCAATATAATATCTAAAAAATACATGGCACAATTCCCAGCATCAACCTCAATTGTAATAGTAAACATAGCCAAAATACAGATAATTTTTATTTCAACTTTTATTACATCAATTCTTTACAATACACAGCGGAAAAACAAACACCCTGAATTACAAATTCTTCCTTTACAACACTTTCTTTTACAATTTACATAAGCCACAACATCAATCTATCTCAAGCATCCAAATCCCAAGCTATAAGCACCTACCTGTAAAACATGAGGCTAGATAAAACCCTAATTAACCCTAAAAACTACAGGGGTCAGCCATAACGGTGTGAGTGACATCAAAGAAAAGCAACATAAATAAAACATGAAGAATAAAAACCATAAGCAACACACATCAACAGTGACGATGAATGAAGTATGAAATAGTAATAGATAAAACATGAAAACATAAGATAGTAATAAGTAAGACATGAAAACATCTAGTGAATCTAGACTAAGTGTCAAGTGTAGGAAAATAGAAATCATTATGCATAAAAAATCAAGTCAAGAAAACACAGTTGCTATATGCTGACACTCTAATGCATACTTGTCAGATTCTATGCATTCCATACTACTTAGGTCCGGTGCAAGCCCTTATCGTTCTCCACTTTATAGGGTTAGATCCCTCGTTATGCAACTAATCCTACTACGGTGATGGAAACAAGATCCAGAATACTCCGCGAATAGGCATCACAACCCTCGACGCGCAAGCATCATGTAAGAATAGCTCAACAATCGGATAATCACCTCCCAACCGTGTATCCCATGAATAGGCTTGCGAGGCCCTCAACGTACAGATACACCAGGTACATTCTATGAATAGGTCCGCCGATGTTCAACACATGAATGCACCCTACATGCTGCATGAATAGGCATGCAGACCCTCGACACGCGAACATACAAATGTCCTATCGAGACAGAACAACAAACAGTCCTGGAACGCATCCGTTGGACTAACAAAACCAAGATCATATACTTACGTTTCCCAAGTTCCATCACATCTCCACTAGTGCCTGTCCTTAAGTTGGTTATTATTAAAACACAAAAATTCCCTTTCTCTAGAGTTAGTGTATCCTGTTGGACTTAATTCCACAACAACAAACCCAAGACCCCACTGGTCTAAATCCACAAATCTTATCTACCAGTTCACAGGACTCCCACTCAACTCCTACAGACTCACAACTCAACCATCAACACAAAATAAATCTTTCATGTTAATCACTCCCTCTTTTTCATTGTTAACCTACTCACAGTGAGAAAATTCATTCATATTGTTTGTATAAGAGTATGCATATATGTATAAGAGATCCTCTTTACTGAAGTGAAGTGTGCACAAAGTGTATATAAGTCCATTTACTAAAATGCAGTTTTTGATTATGTGCATACATAAAAATCCCTTTCACTGATTGAAGTATTTGTACATTTGTATAACATATTTAGAAAACTCCTTTCACTGATATGAAGTATATATATATGTGTGTGTCTGATACATAGAAAGAATCCCTTAAAGTATATATGTAGAAATATTGTAAAAGCTCTTTTATTGCAATGAAGTATATGCAGAAATAGTATGAATTTGAAGCATGTGTAGAGTACATAGAAGAGGAAACTCTTTGTTGAGATGAAGTTTCTGTATATATATATATATATATATATATATATATATATATATATATATATATATGATATATAAAAATCCCCTGAAGACATATTAGTATATATATGATATATAGAAAAAAAATCCCTTTTGTTGAATTGAGCCTATGTAGGTTATAGGGGATGAAAGCATATGCAACTTATGTAGTAGGTCTTTGGTTGAAAAGAAACCTCTCTTTTCTATTAGTAAAAGGAAAGGAAAAGAAAGGCCCCTCTGTTTTGTTTTTTTTTTTCTTTCTTTTTTCTTTTTTTTTGAAGGAAGGTCTTATTCTTGTATGGTCATTTTCTTTGCCATCCTATTTTGTGGCCCTGTAATTTGTTTTAGCATGAAATTAAGCATATTCAGGGAGATGTATGGATTTTGCGAGTATTCAATGTCCAGAAGCATAGATCTTATTTATTATATAACTTGGTAGATACTAAAGGCTCTTGTGTATCAGGACTGTTATAAGTTCGATCTGTACTTATAATCCAATAGATGATTAATTAGTATATATATTAATTCCAGTAAAATGTGGTAGAAAATATAAAGGGCAAAAACTGATATATAGAAAACCCCTTTTACTGAAGTGAAGTATGTATATGTATATATATGATATATATATAGAAATCCTCTTTACTAATTTGAAGTGAAAAAAAAATTGCAGATTATGTAGAAAATGCCCTTTTATTATTTGCAATCCTGTGTATGTTTCAATTTGCATACTTAATATTTTGATGTTAGGTTACTGTGTACGAAAACTATCATCAAATCAAATTCTAAGCAAACGACATTCTACTGATAATACAGGAACATCCAAAGGCATGGATTGTATGTTAGAAATCAGAATTTTGACAACACCATTCACTCTAATAGCAGATGCAGTAAACAACAGAGAAACTGGGGAATCAAATCAGCTCATTAACAAAATATAATAGTGAAGAAATGTAAGTGGAATGTAAAACGCAGACTATTTCCAATATTTGTTTTAATATTTCTGACTAGGATAGATATCAAATAGGCAATAGTTGAGAAACAAACAACAAACTTAGATCTCAGAAGACAACTGACAAACTAAAGACAAACTTTGAGATCAGAAGACATAAACTGCATTTACAGAAGACATAACCTCAGTAGCATCCAATTCCTCTTTACTTCGAAATCCATCTTTTAACTCAATAATCCATCTTGCAATTTCATAATACTTATACACAAACACTCACAATAGTTTACTTGTGAATATAATCAAATATAGTATGCCAACAATCAAGTTTCATTCATCAAAATTCACCAACATTGCATATATATATATATATATCAATCAGCAAAAGGTCCTAACTTTATTCAAATTGTACATTATACAATATACAACTCATTATATCCAACCAAATCAGTAGAAATCTGAAAGAAAGCAATATACTCATGATTTATATTAGGTTATTTAACAATCTCAATTCATCAATTAGGGTTTTAATTCATCAAAGGCATAATTTCAAGTAAAGATTCAATTTTGAACTCATCTACTCATCAAATCTATTATATCTTCATACAAACTCTTATAATGCTTTCTAATCGATAAATCATCACATACAACATACATAGAACAAAAAAAAACAAACATATGTCACTCACCTTATTGAAGAATCAACCGAAGAAAAATAAGAAATAAGAAAAATCCCTCCTTTCGCAAGAAAACCAAGATCATCATTTTAAAAACTCCAAGAAAATAACAATAATGAAATCCTTTGTGTTGTACAGTAAGAGAAGTCTGCACTCCACCCTTTATAGGCCGGAAATCCAAGAGAATTAGGGTTTTGAGTAGATTTGCAAAATACATCTTTTTTTTTTTTTTTAAGGAATAGGATAAAGTCTTACGACTCCAACCCAACAATAAAATAAATCAAAAGTAGAGTACAAGAATAATTTTACACGAAGTAAAACTGTAAGAAAGAAAATTACAATAAAGGCCACTGCATAATAATCCAAAAGGAGAGGCAACTGAGCACGCTGCCTCACACAGGACGCACATCAACAGACAGAAAAGAAGGAAACCAAGCGACAAACACATAAGAGCTTGAAGAAAGCGCCATCGACTCTATTGGAAGGCACCACCACTGCATCAGTCACCGGCCGGAGAAAAGGCCTACATGCGAGGAGAAGACAGCCACCATCCCACACCCACGAATGATCAAGACGGTGCCCATTAGCCCAAAAACCAAAGGTCCCAAACAGACCATAAACTTCGAAACAGGCTGAGCCAAAACTCACAACCCCCACACTCGACCCATTAAAAGGGCAGTAGAAACACGATAGGTCAAAACATAAACGAGATAAAGAACGTAAATAAGTACAATACAACAGCAGATAAACTGAATAGCCACTCAAGCATCGTGGGGGAAAGATAATAATTACAAACCAAAGAACACCCAAAGGGGCACATCGAGAAAATAAACACAGGCTGTAACCAAAAAGCCGCCTGAGACCAGGCCAAAACCTGTCCCAAATCAGTACTCACCAGAGGGCTAACCAAACTGAAACCAACCCCAATCTGCCAGCCCAAACCCCTAAAAAAGAAAGACCTAAACAATGCTTACAGTGGAGCAAGGTTGGCCCGGGACGCCAACCGCCAAAAGGGACCACAAAAGGTGATCACCCAGTACGAAGGACACAAAATCAGCTGAGAGCAACCCGAATAACACCTGGGAAAGAAACAAAAGAGCTGCACAAAGAAGTATATAGCGCACACAAAATAATCGAACATATAAGATGCTAACAACAGAAAAGAACAAAAGAGCTTAGTAAACAAAATAATAGGATGGGGGCATAACATAAACAGATGTCTGACCCCCACTCAATATGAACAACAAAAGAAAGGAGCCAAACAGTAAAACTTAAAAACACCTAAATGACATCAACTGCGATGCCTGAAACAAAAACCAAAATGAGTAAGACTATTAAGCATCAGCCCATCAAAGGAAAAGAAAATTAACAACCATGCCACAATGGTCAAAAACAAAAGGAGCCCTCCACAGCTGTTGGATAACTAGGGGATCCAAAAGAGCGAAGAAAGTCATTAACTCGAAGCCTGCATAAAAGAACATAATAATAGGTGAGCTATAAAACAGAAAGAAGTTAAGGAGGAAGAAAATTATAGAATCGAAGGAAATTAGCTCCCTCTTCAATCCGCTGAAGACTCAGGGCCTCTACTTATGGCTGGGCTAAAGTGGAAGACCAAAACTTTGAGTAGAAGATGAGATCATCCATCAGACTAGCAATAGCACGAGAAGATTGGGAAAAAATGCAACTATTTCTTTCTTTCCATATGATCCAAATGATGATCATGATGGAAAGGTCCCATGACTTACGGATTTTTTTCTTAATGTGACTACTTCTCTAGTCAGTCCAACAAGACCAGAGAGAGGGAGGGAACTGGGCAGCTTCCCACACATATAAACAAGCTAGCCGAAGTGGAAGGATGATAACGCAGTGAAGAAATAAGTGATTAACATCTTCCAAATTAGAGAGACAGAAGGGACACACCTGACCTAAAGCAAGGTTCCTTTTGTTGAGGTTCTTAACCGTTAAGAGCTTGTTGTTTATAGCCAACCAAGATAGAATTTTAACTTTTAAAGGAGCACAACATCTCCAGAGGAATTTGGCAAAAGGAGAACTGACGCCACCATCATTAAGAAAATTGTAGAAAGATTTAACAGAGAAGATAGCCGACGCTAACCATCGCCAGATAAAATCATCTATAGGATGCCACGTGTATCTGGATAAGCACTCAAGAAGAGAGGCATAATCAATAGCCTGGATAGGAGTTAGGGAGGAGTTGAAAGGAATATGCCAAACCCTAAGGTTGTTGTTAACTGACAAGTAATCAGCTACAGTTGCCTTCTGGTTGGAAGCTAGAGAAAAGAGGAGAGGGAAAGCATGCTTCAGCTTAAAATGCCCGATCCAACTATCAGACCAAAACTTAGTCTTGACACCAGACGCACATACATTAATAAGACCACACTGAAAGGGAAGAGCAACTTTCCATACCCATTTCCAAAAGGGAGAGGCCTCTGTAGAAAGGGTCGGATGGAACTCCTAAACTTTATGCCGTGAGTGGCATTTCTTAGAGATTAAACGGGCCCAAGGAAAGCCATCATCTTTGATCAATCTCCATAACCATTTGCCTAAAAGAGCAAGATTTTGGTTCCTCAAATTGAGAATACCCAACCCTCTAGAAGATTTGGAGGTACAGGCGATCTTCCAATTACAAAGATGAGTACCTACCCTGTACAAATCCGAGCCAGACCAAAAGAAATTGCTGCAGATTTGGTCAATCCTCTTGATGACCCAGGAGGGCACATAAAAAAAGGACATCATATATAAAGGAATAGAAGAAAGAAGGAGTTAACCAGGATCAATCTACCACCACGAGAAAGTTGTCTACCAGACCAGGTATTAAGTCTGGATTCTACTTTCTCTATCATGGGGAACTAGTCCGATTTATGTAGTTTACCCCATCTGAGGGGAATTCCCAGGTAAGTAATAGGGAAAGAGGCTATAGTACAATTGAAGAACTGAGCAATCTCATGTTGACGGTCGTTTGACCCCCTAGCCAAAGAACAGAAGATTTCTGGAAGTTAATGGTAAGGCCCGAAGCCTTCTCAAAGATATAGAGGAGAAGCTTCATGTTTCTAAGAGTGCAACCATTCGGTTTCGCGAAAATGATGATATCATCAGCATATTGCAAGTTCAGGATGCCTCTGAAGCTATTAGAGCTACACAATCCCTCAATAACATTCGCTTCCCAAGCGTTTCGAAGTAACCGGCTAAAGACATCAGCTACAAGGGCGAAGAGGAGGTAAGAGATCGGGTCACCTTGACGAAGGCCACATTTACATTTAAATTTGTGACATTCTGGGCCATTAATGAGAACAGAGGAGGTGCCAGCAAACAGGCTAGATTTGATCCAAGCGATCGATTTTGGACCAAAACCACGATGCCAAAGAATATCAAACAGAAAGTCCCAGCTGACATTGTCGTACGCCTTTTGAAAGTCAAGCTTTAAAAGGATACCTTCCGCCTTGGATCGATGGCACTCGGAGAAAACTTCTTGGGCACTAGCCACACTATCAAGAATAAAACGGTCTTTAATAAAACCGGATTGGGCGGGTTCAATTAGAGGAGAGATAACTAGGCTGAGGCGACACGATAGTACTTTCATGATAATCTTAAACGAAGTGTTGAGCAGACTAATCGGTCGGAAGGAAGTAACTGAATTGGCACCAATCAATTTGGGAATAAGAACAATGTTTGCATAGTTGATGTGATCAAAAGAAAAGGTGCCTTGATGGAGGACAGAAAACATGGATAGTAGGTCGTCTTTAAGAAAATCACAAAATTTTTGGAAAAAGAAAGAAGGAAAACCATCAGGACCAGGAGAAGAATCAATTTTGAGTGAGAAAACCACTGATATAAATTCATATGAGATAAAGGGGGCTTCCAAAGCGGACAAATCATGAACTTCATTACCGCAGAGGCGATTCCAATCTAAGATAACAGAAAGCGGTTTAGGACTACCCAAAAGGTTTCAGAAAAAAGACAGAAATGTGGAGTGGAAATCCGCATCTGATTTGAGTTCAATGCCGTTGTGAACGATAGAAGAGATATGATTGCATCGCTGACGATGCGAAGCAAAATTATAGAAAAAGGAGGTGTTGGCATCACCCTCCTTGAGCCATCAGATTTTAGCCCGTTAGGCCCATTTTATATGCTCGTTCTGAAGAAGGGCTGTGAACTCCCATTTGTACAACAGGCGTTCGCAGCGAAGGGAGTCAGAGATAGGACCTTGCTCTTCGAGCTGGTCAATCAAAATACTTCTTTTAAAATATATCTTTACATATATAGATGCTTATACTTGGAAATTAAATAAAACCAACTTAATTAAGATTTAAAAACAACAACAACCATCCTATAACCAGCCAGCACTATTTTGAAAACCCAGAAAACGAATTTGCACTTTTACTCCTCTAAGTGAAAAATTTACAAAAAGACCCTTCTTGATCAAAACTTGCAAAATAAACCAAATTTATTAAAACAAAAAGTAAAATCTTTACATCTGAGTTGACTAGGCATCCTGCCAAGCCCAAAAATCCAAAAATCTGGAGTTTTTATTCCAAGTGGTAATTTTGCACAAAAGTCCCTCTTTTTGTAATATTTGCAAATAGGTCCAATAAATATCAAAAAAATCCAAAAGATTCACAAATAATATCTAATAATATATAATGAGTTTTCCAAAAATAATTTTTGATTTTAAATTCCAAAGAAAATATTTGCACGTGTTTTGCACGTGTAAAAAGGTAAATTTCAGAAAAATATTTATTAAATCACCAAAAATCATTTTAATCCATTTATTAATCTTAAAAAAATTATTTAAAAATCTAGGGTATTACAACCCTGAACCCATTCACTTCCTCTTCACCGCCTCAACACCGAGTTCCAGCCACCCAAGCAAGCATCACCACTGATCACCACTGCTGGACCACGACCCCCCTTGCTGCTCTTCCCTCTACTGCCGCCACTCACGCCACCTTCACCCGTAACTTGACTTGATGCCCACTACAGTCAAACTCCACCATAACCAAGTCCTTCACCACCGCGCCGCAGCTTCACGTTACCAGCAATCTTGAGCACCACCCGTCTGCTCCCTCGAAACACCACTGCCTCCTTCCACCTCCTTGCAGCACCCCCGTAGCCCCTCAACGGCTGAGAAAAACTTGCGATGCCTCCTCCTTCACCTCAATGCACTTGCACCGACTGCCCCCTCATCAAAGCCCCTGCCTTGCTGTCCTTCGCCGTCAGTCCTCTCCGTTGTTGCTACTTTTCTTGCTATGTGTTGCCACTCTCATCCTCGCTGTTGTGCCACTGTCTCGTACTCGTTTTTGTCATTGTCGTTGCTGTAGTCGTTAGCACTGCCGCTGTTATCATTGCTCCTCTTCGTTCAGTCAGAATCATCACCATTTATAAGGTAAGCATCTCTTGTACACATTTTATTATTCTTCTACAAGTATTTTCCTTGACATCCGGCAAATAGTTATTGATTTAAATGTCATATCAAATTGAATTCCATTATTGATTCATCATTTTCTTTATCGCATCATGTTATTGATTCATAGTCTTCTTATCGTGCAATTTTTATTGATTTAAAGCTTGAGGCGTTAAATTATTGTATTATGAACATTCAACTTTGCTGCCCTATGAATTGCTTGACCTTGTACTGAGGTTTCGACCCAGTTCCCAACACTGAAATTTAGATCTTTGTACATAAAAATTGTAGCACACTGAGTCTTGAATCCGGAACATCTTACGAATTCTCAAACCGATTTATAGATAGTAAGTTATTGATGTTTTAGTACTATCATGTTGTAAATTTCCGAAACGAGACTGTGCACGGAACGAGTAAAGAATGAGTTTATATGCATACTACTGTAACTATAATGTATCGTGTGATTTATAGATTGTAAGTTATTGATTTTTTAGTACTGTCATGTTGTAAATTTCGTAACCGAGACTGTGCACGAAACCAGTAAAGAATGAGTTTATATGCATAGCTACTGTAACTATAATGTATCGTGTGAATATGCCTTGCAACCGGCAGAGAGTCTATTTTCTAGAATCTCTGACGGAATCGGATTTGCATTCGCGTAGCAGCGGAAAAGTGAATTTGAGTACCAATATGTGCTGTTGTCCAGAACTTGCATTGTTATGTTTTTGCATATAAACCTGCTATTTTCCATATTTAATGAATTAAACTGTATATATTTCATGTATTGCATAGCCTTGGCATTTTCTTGATATTGTATTGATACTACTGTTCTCATCAATTGTACCCATTACATAATTCTTGATACCACTATTCTCATTGATCATATTAATTGCATGCTCATAACTGATTGTAATAAAATGATAACAAGCCTGGGTAATAAGGGCTGACTTGGTAGTGAACGATCAGAGACTGTACTCGGATAAGGGGCCCGTGTTTCCCTATATTTTTATTGTTATCGTGTATCGTATCGTGGACAAATTCTCATTATTGATCATTGTTTGTGAATTATTGATTATTGATTATCGTTGCCGAGTACATAACCTATAGAGTTCACCACCATAGTCTAAATGTTACTTGATTGTATGCACATGAACCTCTATTATGGGATGCAGGATTGCGTGCATTAAATATGTTAATAAAAGATTGATAGATCTAAAGATTGACACTAAACATCGACTTTTGATTTATTGATATTGATTATTGTTTATCGACTATTGTTCATTGATTATTGACTATCGACTGTTGGCCCCATTGACTATTGTTTATCGATCATTGATTATCGACCAATGCATTATTGACCATAGAATATTGATCCTATTATTAACTATTGTTTATTGATTATTATTTTACTGGTTATTAACTATTATTTATCGACCATTGTACAATTAATTATCGACTTTGATCTTCTTATCATTTATCATTTATTGACTTCTGATATCGTCCCAGTTTCATATTTATTGTTATATTGTACCATATTTTTTTCACTGCTTGCTACTACTTGTCGCCCGAAGCTTGCTCTAACGGGTACTCACCATAATTTTTTTTTAGTTATTATTGATATGAGTATAGATGATGAGACACTGAAGAACATGACAAACTACTATTGCATTGTGTATTCTCGGGCATTCTGTAAGTTCTTTGTATCTCAGATATTGGTTATTCCATTATATTCTTGTTCTTGTGATTTTTATTGTATTGTCTGGTATTGTACATCGTATGGATGATATGAGTTGGTATACTTATATCAGTAACATGTCCGTGTTTCTGTATAATGGGAAGTGGGGAGTGAAAATTCATCTTCTACTCTTCTTCATACAGGATCATCTTTGCTACTCTATTATCGCATCCCTGACAACTCCTTCCCCCTTCAAAAGGAACTTGCCCCAAGTTCAAAATCAGGGAATTGCCTCCAAAAATCATCAATCAATACAACTAGCATGAGTAGCATCCATGCCCTTCCACTAAATGTGTAGCTGAATTCTCATCCTGTTACCCTTCTTGAAGTACTGACGCTCCAGTATCACCTCAGGAATGAATGCAGAATCTTCCTCAACCCACCACTGAGGCAATTTCTCAGAGACTGCTGGCAAGTGTTGTCCATGACATTTCTTTAGGTTCAAAATATGAAAAACTACGTGAATGGTTGTCGAAGGAGGAAGTTCAAGATGATACACCACTGTACCAACCCTCTCAAGAACTCTGTAAGGCCCATAATATCTGACAGACAACTTGTAAGGCATAGTACCTTTGATTGAAGACTGCTTGTAAGGCTGTAGTCGAAGCAAAACCAAATTCCCTACTACGAACTCCATTTCAGTACGACGCCTATCTGCAAAATGTTTCATATGCTCCTGCACAGCCTTAATATTATCCTGCAACAACTTAAACACTGCATCTCCACTGAGTAATTCATCTCCTGGGAGGAGACCTACCATAAAATGCTTGGAAAGGAGTGATCCCCATGCTTGAGTGCCAATTGATGTTATACCAAAACTCCGCCAAACTCAACCACTGGACCCAATCTTTTTGCTTTAACCCACACATACATCATAAATACATTTCTACTGCCTTGTTGACAATCTCTGTTTGACCGTCGGTTTGAGGATGATATGCAGTTGAGTGTAGAAGTTTACTCCCTCGTAGTTTAAAGAGTTCCTCCCTAAAATTACTCACAAAGATAGGATCCCGATCACTCATTATACTCCTAGGTATGCCATGTAATTTACGGATGTGTTCTACAAACACTCGAGGAATTGATTGCACTGAATATGGATGAGATAAACTAATAAAATGGGCATATTTTGTTAAACGATCCACCACCACCATAATAACTGATATACCCTAACTCCTTGGCAAACCTTTGATAAAATCCTTTGAGATGCCTTCCCAAAACTTATCAGGTATTGGAAGAGGTTGTAGAAGACCCGTAGGCGCAACAGTTTCTGATTTACTCTTTTGACAAATTTAACATTCTTTCACCATTTGCTTAATATTCTTGTTGATGCCATGCCAAATGAATGATCTCTTGATGCGATATAAGGTTTTATGAAACCTTGAGTGTCCTCCCACAGCTGTAGCATGATTTTCAAAGAAGATTAAATTCCTGATGGAAGATGTAGGACTTAATAAAATCTTTCCCCTTATAATACCACACTCCACCCTGAACTCTGCAAAGATCCCCTGATAACTCATGACTGTCCAAATGCATTTGTAATTTGTCAAAATATTCATCATGCTGTACCAATGCCTTCACTTCATCCACCTGTTGAGGGACTACAAAGGTTATCTCCTTTAGCTCCCTGTCAATAGGCAGTCTCCTTGATAATGCATCAACTCCCACATTATTCTTTCCCTTCTTATATTCGACAATTAAATTGAACTCAAGTAACTTCCACAAGCATTTTTCTTGCATCTAAGTATTTATGCGTTGCTAAAGAATAAGTTTGATACTCTTTTGATATGTTTTAAAGATAAAAGTTCTACTAAGGAGGTATTGACGCCACTGTTTCACTGCAGCTACAATGGTTCACACATCCTTCTCATAAGTAGACAAACTCAAGGCCTTACCCTTAAGTCTTTACTCATATAGGCCAATGGATGAAAATCTTGCATAAGAATAGCACCAATACCGAATTGAGAAGCATCGGTATCTAGAACAAAATGTTTTGAAAAATCAAGTAATTTTAAAACTGGAGTCATAGTTAGAGCCAACTTAAGCCTTTAAAATGCATCTCTTGCAGTAGTAGACCATCGAAAAGCATTTTTTTAAGTAGCTGAGAGAGGAATCCATAATGTCTCACAAGTTTTCGATAATAACCGGTTAATCCCAAAAACCCCCTCAACTCCTTTATAGTAGTAGGCTAGGTTCATGCCGACGCTTCACTGTATCAATCTTTACGGGATCAACAGCAATACCCTCTTCCCTAATAATGTGACCAAGATACCTTACTGTCCTCTACCCAGAGCCGCACTTGCTCACTTTAGCCACCAAATTGTGTTTACTTAACACTTGCAGTGCTATTGAAAGATGTTGCAAATGACTATCCTAAGTCTTGTTATATATATAAGGATATCATTGAAGAAAACTAAACTCTTGAAAATTTTCATCCATTAAGCACTGAAATTGGCAGGAGCATTTGTTAAACCAAACGGCATCACCACAAATTCGTAGTGGCCTTGATGCGTACGAAATGCAGTTTTCGAAATATCCGACTCACTAACTCTTATACGATGATATCCTAACTTAAGATCAATTTTGGAGAAGAATTTGGCACCATTTAACTTATCCAACAATTCGTCAATAACAGGGACAGGAAACTTAGCCTAGATGGTTTGGGAATTGTGCTCTCTATAATCGATGCACAAATGCCAAGTTCCATCTTCTTTCTTGACAAGTATAACCGGGGATGCATATGGGCTACTACTAGTTCTGATCAAACCTGTGACTAGCATCTCTTTGATTTGCTTTTCAATCTCATTTTTATGTAGAAATGGCTGTTTATAAGGACGTATACGCACTGGCTTCTTCCTTTCAATGAGTGTAATTTTGTGGTTGATATTTCTCTTGGGAAGTACGATCCACGTGCTCAGCAAATACCAGAGGATATTGGTGTCGTATACTTTAAACATCATCACTAACTGGTACTCCCTTTGATAACTGCAAGAACTAAATTTTTCCTACCTCCTTGAAGTCCTTTTGATCATGTACTTGTATCATAAATGCTACACTATCCATATGCCTCCATCATATCAATTTGTGGGCTAGTAATACCCTGCAGTCTTTTAATACACCTGATACACTGAAATCCATAGTCATTTGGCTAAAATCCATGGTTACATGCCCCAATGACCTCAGCCAGTGCGCACCAAGGACCATTTGAGCACGGTCTAGAGGTAATAATAACAAATCGGCAACTAATTCAATTCCTTGTACAGTAAATTTTATCAAATCAACCTTTCCTTCACTGTACTTATTCTACCCATTTGCAACGATCACTCTGAATTTTGGTTCATTCTTAATCAGTAAACCCACCTTGATAGCTGTTTGTGGGTATAAGTAATTGTGAGTAGATCCCATATCAATCAATATGTATACCTCTCTCCCATTAATTCTTTCTTTTACTTGAATTGTTTGAGGGTAAAGCTGCAACCCTTTTAACGCATGAAAAGAAATCTCAGGTTGTACAATCGACTTTTCATTAGACACAGCTAGTTCCTCTACATCCTCCACACTCTCCTTATCCGAATCATCTTCATACTTTTCAAGGAAGTTAAATTTTTGAGCCTTACACATGTGCTCCTTCATGTACTTCTCATCGCAATTGAAACACAATCCCTTTTCTTTTCTTTCTCTCAATTCACGAGGATGCAAAAGTTTGGGCACTGTAAGTTCAGGTAATTTGTTCTCTGTGATTCTAGCAGTTGGTGTGACATTAACAATATTAGTAGTTTGTGTTCTAGGAATGTATGCAGGTTTAAAAACCTTACAGGTGCATGCCCACTTCTCCTCATACCCTCTTGTTAAAGCTATTGCCGTTTCACATCTCATCTAATTTCGTCTCTTAATCCATTCACAAAGGTGCTTAACAAATGATTTTCTGTCCATTCCTTAATAAAATTGGATAATCTATCGAATTCTTGAACATAAGCTTATAAATCTCACTTTTGCTGCAGTTTAGACAAAACACCTCTATAATCCACAAAGATAGTTGGTCCGAACCTAGTAACCAACTCTTCTACGAATTCATTCCAAGTAATTGATAAGCTCCTAGGTTTTACATGCATCCTATGCCATTGTGCAGCTCTCCCTTTAATATTTAACACTCTGAATTTCAACTTTTGTGAATCATTGATATCATACAAATTAATAAATTGCTCAGCGCCACACACCCATTCAGTAGGATCCCCCTCATGAAACACTGGAAACTCCATGTAAAATGAAGTTCTATGAAAATTCATTGATTCTTGCCTACATTTAGAATTTGAATAAGTACGATTAGGATTAGCTACCTCCCTGTTAAGCCTTGTCAGAATTGGTGCTAGAGTCGTCAGAGGATGTACGTTTGCCTGATTCTTGGCCATTTCTTGCAATTGTTCAATCACGTAATTCAGATGCATCTGAACCACTGCCATTCGGCCTTGGAGGACCTCCACCTTTGAATCCACCGCCATCGGGCTGCAAACATCTCGATCTTCTTCTTCGGCGACTGGCTCTGATACCACGGTGTTAGGACTTGGAGGTTGAGCAGCTTTGGATTTCGGCATGGTGATGCTAAATTAGGGTTTGGGGCTATTGGAAATTTGGGGAAGAACAAATTAGAATTTTCTTACCTTTATTCCACCTCAACTCTGCCTTATATAGATTACAGCTCAAGATTCGAGTGGTACAAATCACGTGCTTGTGATGTGGTTGCTCCTGCTCTCCTTTTACAATTCAAACAAAATGAAAAGGTGCAATAAGCACGTAATTCACTGATACATACACATTTGAACAAACAAAAGAATCAGCTGAAAATAACTACAACTAATTCATCTTCTACTCTACTTCACACGGGATCATCTCGACTACTTGACTATCGCATCCCTGACAATCAACTCCAAACCCAACTTCCCTTCTTCCTCCTTAAGCTTCGACCAAACCAACTACAGCTCCTGACATCACACCATTGCCTCCCGATTCCCTCACCTCACGTCGCCAAAAGTTTCCCTCAAATCCCTCAAATCCCCAATAATCCCCTGCCTCTTTCCTCACCCCTCGTCACCTGCCTCTCCCCCTCTAGGTTTGGATTTGAACCAACCCCGAAACCCATTTCTCTTCTCTACCCTTACCGAAACCCACAAATCATCTCCTCGCCCTCTCCTCATCCTCCTCCTCCCATTCCCTATCATTGTCTCAAATGGTGGCTCAAAAACCTACCCATTTCTCAAAACCAATTTAGACCTCTCTCTCCCAAAACCTTAACTAGATTTGAATCTGATCAACACGACCCGTATCTCCTTCCAACCCAAAAAAAGGGTTGCCCAAAACCTTAATACCCAAAACCCTTCTCTCCTACATCCCAAACCAAACCCATAACCCAACCCGAATCCAAGCCCTAATCTCTAAACTCAAAACCTTAAATCCTAATACCCTAAAACCCTAACTCAGTCCAACTCCAAACCAAAAACTCGAAACCTGAAACCCTAATCTTATTATTCTTATTAATTTTTCCAGATCCAAAACCCTATTTCATCACACAAAAAAAAAAAAAAAAAAGATTTGAAACCCAACTCCAAAATCCTAATCCAAGTCCAATACAAAACCAAAACTCTTATCCCGTCTTCGCTGACAGGGGGAGAACATTATATGTCGGCTCAATAGTCTCCCTCCTCCTACCTTCTGTCGATGCCCTACCACTTCTGCATCCAGATCCCCATACAAACTCACACTAGTTAATCCATCGTGAGTTTGAGTGGGGAAGATCCCGAGATCATCCCAGCTGTCATCCCAGATCCAATTCTACAAAAATGAGCTCCTTATAGTAGTTTCCTTCAAATATAAACTCAATATCTATTTGCTCCCACACCAAAATAAACAGCCCGTCAAAATTCTGCCCCGAAAAGTAGTTATATCTCCTAAGATTGGTTCTGCATCATTGATTGAACATCATGGTCTGAATCTGATGGTTGCTAACGCGGCCTAGGGACCAGCAAAAAGCCTGAAACACCGGGGGTGGCCCCAGTGACAGACCCTCTGATGCTCATGTCAGAATAAGAGAGAGAAATTGCAAATTACCTTGTAACCGAGGACAGGGGAGGGTATTTATAGGTTTGAGAAACAGTCTAGGAGATCGATATGAATCCATTAGAATGATATGAATTTCTTATCTCCTGTTTCAATTTCCCTCTCAAGAGATAAGCTCTCTTATTTGGGGATAAGAGATTTGACTAACAGCCCTTATGGGATGTCTCTCTTAGTGGGACTAATCTGTCACTTTTAATTTGCTTAAAAGCGGCCCATGTCTTGTAGAGGAGCCGGGAGAAGGTCCGGACCTGTTAAAGAGGTCTGCTATGACTAATCATCATGTAGAAGCTTTGAGATCTGTGCTTGAATCATACGACCCTGATTTGCTCCGACTTTAAGCATTGTCATAAGCCCCATATTTTCGGGAGACAATTTTCTTGGCTTTCAGGAAATAGTTCACCTTATTTTTGGATTATGAAATACAATCGTACCTTTCAGAGTATATTAAAGACACCTGAAACTGATCAGAATCTTCTGAAGGCGGCGAACATTTTCCTACAATTTTCTGGACTTTTCTGTCGTTTTTCAGATTTTTTCAAAATTTTTAAATATTTTCTCCAATTTTCAAATTAATTTTTCAAACTTTTTAATTAATACTAGTCTTACCCTGTGCAAATTGCAAAGATTAAAATAATTTTGACAGAGTCATAAAATTATATGGGACTAAAAAATTTAGAGATGCACTTTAACTATTTCGATCACAATATAATTAAAATATGACAAATCTACAAATAACAGATTATCACTTCCAAACCAATCAACATAATTCTATATTTCAATTCAATTTAAAGGAAAGAAAAAAAGTCGAATAATTATTGAAGTTAGGCTGTGGCTCTTCTTAGACTCCTTGATGTATTCTGCTATCTCCTCCTTGATCGTGTTGTTCTCAACCGCCTTCCCTCTCAAATCAAGCATTCCCTCTCAAATTAAATATAATCAACATCAGAAACACATGGAGAAAAGAATAATTAATAATTAGCAATATCAAAAGATGACAAATGTACAAATTACAAATTCACGTTTCAAACTAACATCATTCTATATGTTCCATTCAATTAAAAGGAAACCCAAAATTCTCGATGTGTAACATTTCAACAAATCCAATACCAAATATAGGTAAACCCTAGGTCCCAAAATTTAGAGATACCAAAAAAATAGGAATTTTAAAAAATCACTTGCAGTCTTGTCAGCTTCCTCCATTCTAAAGCTTGCTTGCAAAGACTCATATTGTCTGCAAAGTTCCTCAATATTTACCTCCAATTGTTTCATATTACTCCTTAGTTGTGCCTCTACAAAATGATCAAACCATAAAACACACATACAATACTACAATTCATCAAATTTTTTCAAACAAAACAAAAGATGTAGAAAATATGATATTTACCCTCTACCATTCAAAAACTAAAACCATCACTTTACACTTCCTACAAAAGGTAAAACAAATCTCATTTACCGTAAAGAGCCACTATTCTTGAAAATTCTTAATTACATAGAGTAAAAAAACTTCACCAAATTATTTAATTTTAAACAACAATGTAAGTAAAATAAAATCAACACAGAATTACATAAATACACATGAAAAAAGAAACTCAATTCGAATCATATTGCATAAAATTTTGAAAGACTTAATTTCCCCCAATTCTACAACAATCACGTGCTTCAATCACCCTAAATTTTAAACCATATACCCTAAAAACCAAATCAAACACAGAAAAACAATTAACAAAAAATACTGTGAAAGATGAAAACAAATAAAAAGACCCACAGAATCATGTGTCAAGTATCTCAGTAGAAGCAATAGTACCTGCAAAAATCACAAACAGATAAATTTTAAGCAAAAAAAAAACTGAAAAATAGAATCTTTCAGATAAAAATTTTGTCCCACCCCGCTTCCCAAAATTACGGAACACAAGCATGTGACGTTGGCCCAGTGAATGACTTGCATCATCCATAAGCTGTTTACCCATTCAACTCAATAATAATAATAATAATACAAAACAATTGCGCAGGTAATAATAATAACCACATGAACCATAATACTTGAATAAGGCAATATGAAATATCTAAATTCAATAATCTAACATTTGGAAACAATAATAATAACCGGGTCATAAGCCCAATACAATAATAAATCCGAACAAAATAATAATAAGTCTCAATACAGTAAGTCCAATGCAATAATAATTAACTAAAAAGCAATAAATCTTTAGAAAGTTTGTTCTCCAATTCTTGCAGGTAATTCTCCATGATCACATGTAAACACTTCATCTAAAAAGAGAAGAAAAAATATTCTTGGAGCAAGTCATGGACAGCAAGTAGAGAAAGCAAAAAATAATGGAATAACGATATAATAATAAATTCAGTGGATCAATAGGAATCAATAACATGGGACGATAGCAATAATCAATATCAATGATAGTCAATGCAACGGTTATAAACAATGGTTCAATATTCGATGAAAATGTTCAATGGTCGATATCAATAATACATAGACAATGTTCGATATCAATAGAAACAATGATGTTCAATATGTAATATCGATGTGGTGTCAATTCTTAAGTCTATTAATCATTTTAATCCTAACTAATGCACGTACTACTGCATCCCATTCTACAGGTTCGATGCATACAATCAATTTCGTTTAGACTCTAGTGGCAAATTCTACAGATCATGTGTCGGTACGATAATCACTGATACGATAATAATATTGTGCACAGTACATTATAATGAATCACTGATTCACTGATACACTGTTACGATACACAAAAGATTGGGGTACCGTAGTCAACACTCGAATAATCAATCGATAAAACATAGGTCGAAATATTCACTATATCATTCACTACCCAAGTCAGTTCCTTAAACCCCGACTTGTTAATTATTTTACCAATGTAACAATATATTATGCAATTAGAGACATTAGAAGAACAATAGTAACAATAGAGGAACAATAGGATGATAACTTTGGATAGGACAATTAGAATAATCACAATAACACATTAGGATCATGCAATGCAGCACATACACTTCAATTAATACAATACAATGATATAGGAATAATTATATTAAGAAAATCTGGAAAACGAATTTCTGGACAGCAAGAGGTAACTATACAGAAATCCGTTTTCCCGCTACTACAGAAATCAAAAACTGAAACAGTCAGAAATTCTAGAAAATAGACTTCCTAACAATTCCAACGCATATTATAAATCCAAAATTCGACAATAGTAGCTAGGTGAAACACATCATTCTTTACAGGTTTCATGTTCAGACAGAAAATCGACGTCAAGTTGTTATATCTTTAGAATCAGCGAAAAGTCAGTTATAAATTCATCAAAAATATTCTTTAGACTCCTAAACATGTTAACTAACATTCTGGAGATTATCAAAGAATTATTTTAATATTAAATCATCCTTTTAATAGATTGAACATGAAAACATACAAGAATCTGAAATTCTGGAAATAAAATACAGCAATAGTAAAATTATCATAACTTTTGCAATACAACTCGGAATTCAAATACCTTAGATGCTCTGCAAACTCGAAACATAGGGCTACAACTCTTATTCAGAAAGTTATTTATTTTGAGATCAAATACTGGGTCTAAAACATCAAACAATTTTCAGACAACAAGAACATACAGATTTTCGATATTCTTCATGAAATAAAGTGATTAAACATGATGGGTTCCACTTCAATTAGTCAATAAACTTCATAATCAACATGGTAGGCACATTAGCATGCTAAATACAATTAAGAACACACACATATACTAAATTAACCACACAATTCATGAATCAAATAATCAAGCTATCAACCTAGTATTCGATTCTACGATAGTGTCTTTATGTGATGATTATGTGAACAACCCTATTACCAATACTACATGAATGCATGAAAGATTTGATATTTAGAGTCAACAAAGGCACGGAGTCGAGAATATTTGGGTTAGCTCATGTAAACCCTTAATAAACTCAACTTAAGAGGAACAATATACAATACGATAAACAATTTGGATCTACTTGCAAGAATTTCAATAAAAACTTGAATTTGATACAAGATTCAATTCAAGCGGAAAAGTGACTTGCCTTATAGACAATAAATTCGAATATTAAAAAAGATTCTGACAACTCAAGAGTTACAGCTTCCAACTCAGGATGGTCTTCTTGCGAGCGTGAAGACGAAGCATTCCCACGAGCCATAGTCTGCACAAAACCCAAAATAATTAGCATTCAGATCAAGTTGATTATCAATGTTTGTGCAATGCATGGTCTGTTGACAGTTAAGTAAATCCTAACCGAGTCAAGCCTATCTCCAAGCTAACACATTAGCCAAACATGAAGCTCTGATACCACCCAAAACCTTGTAACGCCCCGCTCCCCAAAAGGAATACAGAATACGGTACGTGACTAAGCCTAACGGATAGTTTTCACCATCCATAAGCTGTACGGATCTACTTCACTCATCACAATAGTAACTATAACAATATACTCAACCAGGCATGCATAAATAATTATAACTCAACAGTATTTATTCGCAACAATAATGAATATTGCAAACAAATACGAGATCTGAAACAAAATAATATCATGGGACTACAAGCCCAAATACAAGTATCAACACATAAAATATCATGAAATTATATTACAGATAGTATAGTCAATAAAATTAAAAAAACAGAGTAATGCAACAAAATCTCAATTCTTACAGTTCAGACACAGCAGTATCAAAACGGAGATAATTCACAAAAATGCTATTCGAAATCTAGATCCATCAAAAGGGTAGAAAACTAGACAAATCAGGCTACAGTTTGTATTCACAAAGTTTTCATCAAAAATGAGTAGAATCAGGCTGAAAACATAATTCTTTATTGAAAAGCGTGCAGTTTGGGAATATATCGATTGGTATCATAAGCATGAAATGAGATACAAAAGTCGTTAATTAATTCCAAAAAAATTAGGGATTGATCCTAGCCATGTCTAAACAAACTCAGAAAAATATAGAGTTCAAATTCTACTTTTAATATCAGTTTTGAAATAATATTTCATACTGAATACATATAGTTCAGAATCTGGAATATACGATATGACTGCAGTAAAACAACAATAACTCATGCATCGAAAATCGAAATTCAGATCCGTCAAAAGTTATGACAACTAGAAAACAAAGCCTACAAATCTTATTCATAAATTTATTTATTTTACTGATGTTAACAGGGTCGAAATTATTGTACAAAAATAGGGCAGCAGTGAAACAAAAGTTCTTTTATGCATTTTATCAAATAGTTTAATTACAAATGATCCAATCTAAGATGGCATACAAAGCATGGCGTATGATTAACTCAAATAAGCATGGCATGTGAATAAACAGTCTATAATAGGATAGTACATCATATAAACATCCATGAAGCAATCATCTACAACATACGATATGTCACAACAAACACATACAACAAGATGTCCATCTAATCTAATTGTTTTTCAAGTAACGGGTGACAACTACTGTGAACTAATCATAATCAAGAGATGAAGGGATGGGTCAACTAACAAATATGGTCATCATGAGGGTACTAAACAATTTCATGCGAGACTACTTATGGTATTTAACTTGTATGACAAAAAAGTACATACAAGCTACTTGTCTGAAAATGACGACGAAGATGAAGAATAGAATAACGGGAACGGATCCCCAAAAACTAGCACAATGCACGAATGAGATACATCATGAACAAGAGCAAGATCCAACCAACGATAATACGATGGTGCACGTGTTCTGACACACACGCACATGGCAGTAGCAACAACCAGTAGGAGCAGTGGCAGCAACAACCAAGGCGACGACAGAACAGGCGAGGGGGGGTCAGCGGCAGTCGACCTCAGCAAGTGTGGATGACGGCACGGTGGGACAGTGGTGCGACAACGTTGAGGGTTGGCACAGCAATGAGGGTTTCTCACGGCACAGCACAGGGAAGTCAATGACAGAGCAGGCAGGGGTGTCACGGAGCATGGGGATGTGCAGTTAGGGGATGGGGAGAAGGGAAGCACGGTGGCAGGGTCTGCTGTGGGTGCACGGGTGGAGGAGAGAGGAGCAGGGTGATGATGTGTTGTGGGAGCAAGAGCTGGGTGCCGGCGAGGGGTAATGGGTGCAGTAGGGTTAAGCGAGTCAGGAACCCTTCTCCCTAGAGGAAATGGCAGGGATTCGTCCAACGGGTCGGGAGGTAGGAGACAGGGGGTTAACGGCTGAGGTAGAGATAGATGGGGTTTAGGGTTCGATAATTAGAGTTAGGGAGTACATAGTGAATATTTATAGGGTTTAGAAGTAGGTAAGGTTATTGGGTTAAATAGGATAGGACCCAATAAGAGAATAGGGTTTTGGGTTTATGGGTAGTATCCAATAGGAAGAAAAGAGTCCAATAAGAGACAAATAGGCCATGAAATAGGTTTAAACAATAAACAAGATCAAGAACAAATTTGTAGACCAAACAAAAAAGAACATAAAGGCTGGATCAAACAGAAATGAATAACACGGAGATAATAATCAGAAATTTAATTAAAAATAAACAAAAATACAATAATGAGTAACAGGGGTTACTTGGACACTGGAGTGTGAGTACCTAGGTGGACATTAGAGTGTGAGTGTTAAACATAAAACTAAACTAAATGAAATGGTTTGAGTATGAACAAATTTCTGCAGTAGGCAGTTGGTGTGAATATGATTTACGTTGTGGTGCTTTAACTGTTTCACATGTTTTGTAGTATTCAGTAAAATGACTGGGAGGTGTAATAGGTCGACTTATTTGAGGTTTTCATCTTGTTGAATAAGACTCAGCACCTCTGGACAGGCGACTGAAATTTGGGTTCAGTCGACTGGTCTGAACTACAGAATTGGTTTTTTCATTAAAAACTATAGTTATAGGTTTTTCAAAAAATTCATATTATTTATTCTTAACAATAGAAATAGATTCAGGCTTATTTACATTACTGTTCTTAGTAACATGAGGTTTTTCAAGAGACTTAAAAACCAAGTCCAAATCACTTATTAGATTGAACTTGATTTTGGAGAACATCATTTAAATACTCCTTTCTTTTTATTAAATTTAGATACATTCTTGGATATCTTTTCATAATTTTTTCTAAGAGATACAAGATCTATATCCAAACTGGAAAGTCGAGAATTTAAAGACTTGACTTTTTTATCTATGTCAAGAATCTCTTGGGAAAGTATTTGATTTACTTTCTCCAAGTTTTTAATTCTAATTTTTTTCCTTTTTAAGATCTTGAAAAATCTCATTGAAAGTATCTAATAAATCATTCGAATCATAATCATCACTTACTTGATTTTGTAAAGCCATAAAGCATACATTAGCAAACTCATTTGTCTCTTCACTTTCTTCTTCCGATGAAGAGTCGCTATCGTCCCAAGTTGCTTGATACGCCTTTTTGTTCTTCATGTTCTTGTTCTCGGTGTACTTCTCCTTCTTGAAGTTGAAAGCCTTTCTTTTAGATTTCGCATTCTCTAGTGGGCAATCCTTCTTCATATGTCCTATCTTGTTACACTTGAAACAAGTTGGAAGTTCACTAGTATCCTTAGATTTTGAATTAAATTTACCTTTCCTTAGAAACTTGTTGAACTTTCTCATGAACATGGCTATCTCTCCCTCATCTTCTTCTTCATCCTCGGAGTCCGACATGGGCATGAATGCTAGAGTCTTTTCCTTTGATTGTTGAGGTTCTAGATCCTTCTTGCGTTCTTCAAGTTGTACCTCATATGCCATAAGATTTCCCTCACAATTTTCAAGAGAGAGTTGTGTTAAATCGTTGGCCTCTTCTATGGCGGTGGTCTTCTTCTCCCATTCGGATGTTAGTGCACGAAGTACTTTCCTCACCATTTCGGCTTGAGTGTACGTCTTTCCAAGCGCCACAAGAGAGTTTGTAATATCCGTGAACCTTGTGATCATTTCAGACACATTCTCGTTCTCCTTCATGTGGAACATTTCAAACCTATGAACAAGAACATATATTTTAGACTCTTTAACTTTATTAGTTCCTTCATGAGTTATCTCGATTGTGTGCCAAATTTGATGCGCCGTTGTTGCATTGGACACACGATTGAACTCCTCGTTGGTAAGGGCACAAAATAGAGCGTTCATCGCCTTTGCATTGTTCATTGTTTCGCTCTTCATGTCATTGCTCCATTGTGCATATGGAATGGTATGAGCAGTGTACTCGGTCTCCGTCATGTTCCATATCTCATAATTGATGGACGGAAGGTAGATCTTCATTCTACACTTCTAATAGTTGTAATTGGTTCCATCAAATAGGGGTGGCCTTTGTGTGGATTGGCCTTCATGGTATTGGCTTGCATTAGATGTAGTTGCCATTGCACTCAACCTTGCTCTGATACCAAGTGTTGGATCCTGTAGGCAAGGCAAGAAACATTAGAGGGGGTGATAGTGTTGTATAAAAAATAATAACGAAATTGAACTTTTTCTTACTGTCCAGTCGACTTGAAAAGGGAATACAGTTGACTGGGGCATCAGAATAGAAGAGTATTTTATACAAGTCTGATCAGTCAACTTATAGCGGAACTCAGTCAACTTGTCAGAAATGTTTTCGAAGATTATGTTATACCAGTCTGATCAGTCGACTTATAGAAAAGGGACAGCCGACTTGCCAGACAAGTTTCACAGAGATATTAAATACAAGTAAAGAAAATACAACCACTGAGAGAATCAACCACAGAGTACACAGCGATGTATCCTGGTTTGGTCCTCCCGACCTACATCCAGTCCCCAAGCAACCCACTTGAGATTTTCCACTATTCTTGAAAAAAATACAAGATTACCTTACGACATTAGACAAACAACCTTGTCCAACCCGTAGACCTCTCTCACCACTAGAGAGAGCAAACCCACTCTTCAACCAAGAGTGAAAACCTAACTCTACAACCTAGAGCCCTACTCTCCATCCGAGAGGAGCACTCTCACAACCCGAGCGTGAAAGAAAACAATAAAAGAGTTACAACAACCTATATCATTGTTGTGATTGTGTTTTTTGTATAGAGGCTAATAGGTCAACTTCCGAAATCAGTCTAAAATAAATTCAATGTTATACTAGACTAATTTCAGAGAACCAAGACTTAGAAGATTATGAATGCTTGTTTGAATACTTGTTCTCTTTTTCAAAAGCAAAAACTTAAACTTTATCAAAAATGCTTGGAACCTATCCATGGTGATTCCTAGGCTCTATTTATAGAGAGGAATCACTAGGATGTTGTAAAACAGTTTATAAAACTGATTTAAAACGGATATAAAACTTTTGAATTCAAAAAATAACTTTTAAATTCTGAAAACTGTCGAAACGATTTGAACAGTCGACTGGGTTGCCATGATGAGTCGACTGGCTAGAGTTTGAAAAAGTTCAGACAGTTTCGTACTAGTACAGTCGACTGGTGCCAAACGGCAGTCGACTGGTACTCAACAGCTAATCTTAATCAAGCTTGTTTCGACCTTTAAACTTGTGAAAAACACTCAATTATAAAGATATGTGTGAGTGTGTGTGTGTGTGACAGGGCTATTACATCATTCTAAGACTCAAAGAAATAAAATTAAAATTGTTTACATGACATTTAATAAAACACATTGAAGCAATGAATCTTGTCTTGATCTTGAGTCTTGAATTTGAGCTTGAGCCATTGTCTTTAGTTGTTGAAGCTTGCTTGATCAATCTTGTCTTGAACTTAGAACTTTGTAGCTTGATCAAATTTTCTTTGAGGGCTTCATTGGATCAACTTTGCCTCTGTGTATCACACATGGTATTGACATTGATACATCCTGCAATATATAAGATGTAGCACAACTTTGCATTGTGTTGTAGTCATCAAAACCAAGAATCAACAGGATGATGACCTGTGTTATTATCATTATCTTCATCGTGTAAGAAATTGCACCATGGCCCGTGTTATTATCGTTATCATCATTGTGTAAAAAATTGTCTCAATGGCCCGTGTTATATTGTTATCATCATCATACCCAGTATATGAACTACAGAATCTACCACTATAGTCTAAACGAAATTGATTGTATGCATCGAACCTGTGGTATGGAACATATGAGACACAGTAGTACGTGCATTACTTAGGATTTAAAATGATTAATAGACTTAAGGGTTACACATCGACATTACATATTGTGCATCATTGTTCCTATTGATACCAAATATTGTCTAAGTGCTATTGATACCATTGAATATTATTATCGAATAATGAATCATTGTTTATACCAATTGCATCGATTACCATGATATTGATTATTGCTATTTTTCCATGTTATTGAATCCTATTGATCCATTGATTCATTGTTATATCGTTATTCCATTGTTTCTTACTTTCTCTACTTGTTATCCATGACGTGCTCTAAGGACAATTTTTTTCTCTTTTTAGATGAAGTATTTATAGGTGTTGATGGAGAATTGCCTGATGGATTGGGAGAACAACATTGGTGAAGGAATTGATAGCATCGCCGCTTAATAAATTATTATTATTTTATCATGGAGATTTAATCATTGAACTATTTTTATTTCATTGTTTTATGGGCTTTTGACCTGAATATTGTTACTATTTGTTTCCAAATGTTGGATTATTATTATATTTGGTTATCTCATATTGTTTATTCCAAGTATTATTGTTCATGAGATTATTATTATTGCCTGCGCAATTGTTCTTTGATTATATTATTGAGTTGATCTGATAAACAGCTTATGGGTGATGTTAATCATTTGCTGGGCCAATGTCACGTGCTTGTATTCTGTATTTTTGAAAAGCTAGACGTGACACGGCACCACTGTACCCATTGCATGTCCACATTTGAGTATAATAAAATAATGGCAGGTCGGGGTAATAAGGGTCGACTTGGTAGTGAACAATCGGAGACTGTACTCAGGAAAGGGTCCCTTATTCTTCGATTGATTATTTCAAGGATTGTGTATTATTGATTGTGGATTATTGATTGTTGATTGTTGATTATTGTGCCGAGTACACGATCTGTAGAGTTCACCACTATAGTCTAAATGATCATTGCTTGTATGCATCGAACCTGTGGTATGAGACACAGAATTACGTGCATTAGATAGGATAATAAAAGACTAATGGACTTCGATTGAAACTTGCATTCTTGATTATGATTTTTTTTATTAACCTTGAATCATTGATCGCAGTCATTGATTATTGCATCATTAATTCTAGACCTTGGATTTTATTATTTTCCCTTGTTATTGAGCTTGATTTTGATCTAGTTCATTATTCCTTGATATACCATGATTTTTGTTCCTTGCTTGCTACTACTTGTTATTCGTAACTTGCTCTAACCCCACCCCCCCCCCCCCCCCCCCCCCGCTGTAATGCCCCGGATTCCCGTTACCGGACATCCGTGATGCAACCAGAATCTTTGCCTTCAAATGCATCTAAACACAGTAATAACACGGAAATTTGAAAACTTTTTATTGCCAATTAAGGTCATTACATCATTGATTACAACCAATATCTTGTTCTTGAACAAGAATACAAATTACATTAACTCGTTACATCTTATTACAAAATATATATCAACTCCTCTTGTAAAATTAACAACTGTCTCCCGGAATGGCAGTCGACGGATCACTGCCGAACTCCGCTGAACAATCTGTTTCCCTGTGGCTTGCTCCTCGAATTGAGTCTTCTGCTGCGCGACTCTGATATCTCTGTACCTGCTCGAAAGGTATGACCGGTACTTAAAAGGTGGGGAACGTCAGTACATTGACTGACGCAATGCTGATGATAACAGCAATCCCCAAACTGGCAACCACAAACCATCTTGAATGGAAAAAGAACGTGCATCCTAATTACCTAGTGCTCATGTATGCCATGATCTAACGACTAAATGCACCAATCATAAGCCTATTTTAAAGCAAGCAAGACCTTGGGACTCTGGATCTGCATGCATCCCATACTACATGCGTTCCAGACCCAAGCATGGCCTAAAATATTGCACAAAATAAGAATGCACACGATTCACCTACACTAATGCAATTCATTTGGGAACGCATGCATTCCATACTACATACCTTCCCAAAATCAACTTCGATAGAAACGTATGCATACCATACTACATACGTTCCAAAGAGTTCGCCTCTCCTGATTGTAGGGTTTAAACTCTCGCCATACATCCTACCCTTGTACTCATCCTGTTCCCAATAGATATCCGCATCTGAGGAGGTTGCAGTCACTCGGTCTAGTCCTGCACTGCAGTCCCTAAAGTGGTGGTCGCGTTTGCCACTTAGTACCTACGCACGGACCTCACTCAAAAAGTCGTGCCAACCTTCTGGTACAAAACCATGTACCCAAATGATGTCAATGATTCACATATAGAACAAAACCCACGCGCATAGGAACATGATGGCCTCAAGGGTCAAATCCCCCTATCCGACAAAAGCTCCTCTCCCGTTCCTTACCCCGGCTCTTTGGGAATTAACAGACCGAGATACGAGACCTGCGAACTCAAAACTTGAGAACCAAATCCGTATCCCTACGATAGGAAAAGTACAACACCCGACTATGGTCTGCTAGTACTAATGCAATATACATACTCCTAATACACAACTCTAATCCAAGACTCACTCTAAACATTCACGTAAAAGACTGCTCCAAAACTCTGCCCATCGACCACTGGTCCCAGCAATGCAAGTCCCGCTCGCCACTTCCCCTAGCTTAGAATTCGTCCCTCACCATAGCCTGCGTTCATCCTTAACCGGCATGAATACAACTCGACGGCACCAACTCGGACGTCCAACGCCTCGGCAGAAGTTTATATCTAAGGTCGATAGACGTAGGGTATCATCTACCCTATTGACTACTCGAGTCAAAAATCTACCATGGGAGTCAACCAGACTAACAATAGACACCAATCGTCCCCAAATAGCAAGCCATCAACTCTTTATGTACACAGGGGAGGGGTCCTCTCAACACTTAGTCCAAACCCAAGATTAAGCAACTACGGTGTTTCTGCCTGAAACTTAAAAAGATCATAACTCCCACAATACAACTCAGATTTAGGATTTCAAGCTCAATCTGGAAAGGTAAAGACCTAGTCTACAACTTCTTAGTTGATCATTTTCCCAGATTCTGTCATCTAGTCCCTCAAATTGGCCTCTCAAGCCTCAACCTGTGTACTTCTTGTACACTAGCTGCACCTTACCGGTAGCATAAATCACTACCTACTCATCAGAATGATACAACCCAGTATCTATGAAAAGGTGTGGATGTCCTCCAAAATTCCTTAATTGATAACAAATCCAAATTATGTCATTTGATCACCCTAAAACATACATTACTCTCAGGTGTACAGAACTACACACTAAGCTTTACTCAAACAGAGCTCTCAGCTCAAATCCTGGTCTCTGTCCAGTCTTGTAAAAATCATATTAAATCATCTACTCATAGGAATCACCTCAAACAAGGCTTGTTAGAAAGCTATAGATGTCTAATACAATTCTCTATGAGAACACTTCCTCAAAATTTGCTCTTACAGGGCTACAATTTTATCATCTCATCAAGGTGTCTATTCTGATTGAATTAAGCACAGTACATGATACAAAATTCATCATAAATCATATACTCATCCAATGGTCACTAAATTTACATTAAAGAAACTAGAAATCATAATGAACAACATGCAAAAGGATTCATACTCAAATTCCAAGTATTCGCTGAGTTTTATCTGTTTCAAACATGCATAAAGATCATATTGTTCTTCAATCACAGTTCTAACTACTGTTGATAGACTAATTTTGAACATGCAAGTAACTTCACCCAAATAATTTCATGAATTTTTCGTAGAGTTTAGATACATGTAAGAAAACATGGTAAAAATTTTAGAATAAGATCATGTGCCAAGTAATTATAAGAATTCTCTCAATCTCAGGTATCACAGTGAACAGATCCTGCTTTTGCCTTACGACTCTGTCCATAAGATAAATTTTATTAAAATACCAAACAATCTCAGAAAATTCCAAAATAATTCATGCATCATCTAGACACGTAAGGGAACGATCGGTCAAAATTTCATCATCAATTTCCATGTAGTTTGTTCTCGGGCAATTCTAGAAAATGACATGTAGATCGAGATTTTCTGTTCTAGTTTCATATTCAACATTCAATCTCTTAAACAACCATTCTCAACTCCTACCACTACTCATGCATGCAAGAATCAACAAGAAATAACAAAAAAAGTTTTGAGAAACTCCCTACCCTGATTTGGTTTGAGAGAAGATGATGGTCTTGAGCTTTCTCCTCCAAGAATGCTATCTCCAAAGCTTGAAATCTTCTCCTCCAAATTGCTTCCTCTTTCTCTCATTCTCTTTTCTTTCATTTTGGTGTTCTGAAATTTCAGAACTTGGGAGGGAAAATGTAGTGGGTTTTTAATGAGAAAAGAGTGAGGAAAGAGGGAGGAAGGGGATGCCAGATTTGGGGTAGGGTAGGGGTAGGGGTTAGGGTGTAGACTGGGTGGTTTTGCAAAAAAAACCGTGGTCTTAGCCCTTGGTTTTGAGGGTACAATGTTTGCTGAAATTTTGAGCTCTTAATTGAGTTCTAGATGAGAGATGAGAGGTTTGAATTGAGTGTATGCAAGGTATACCCATTATAGCTTCATACAATTTCATCCCCCCCCCCCGCCCCCCCCCCCCCCAATCTCTACCTGATGAGCTTGCAGGTATAAGAGGAGATTTGACCGAAGGACTTGGTGAGAAAATCTTCTAGAGAATGGAATTGGTTATTAGACTGCTATACTTTATTTTGTTCATGTTTATTTTGTAATGCCCCGATTTTTATTTATGAAAATTATTTAATTTTGCACGTAGTGTGCACGTGCAATATTTTTTGTAGTATTAAATTTTATAATTACTTTCTTCATGATGAGTATATAAGTAAATATGTGCTCTTTAATTATTTTTATATAAAGGCCTTTTTCAAATAGACATAAGCCTTTCTTTTTAAAGCCCAAATTAATTTTATTTATTATCTTTTTATAACTATTATTTTGGCCCATAAACTAAAGCCCATGAGTTATTTTTTTTAAATACAACTTGTAATGTAGAACATATTTTCTAGATTATTTTTTTTATGTACAACTTTTGTTAAATGGAGACAAGTACATGCACGTGCATTGCACGTACACGTGCAATTGCACATGTGTAGGCCGGTTTTGGCAATGGAGGGAAATTGAAAATTTTGAGTGGAGTCATGGGTGGTGGTTACTTGATCATGGTTGGTTATTGTAACTCCTCCTTGAATTTTAGCCTTTTGTTTCTAACTCCTAGTTTAATCCCTAGCCTTCCATTTACCCAAATTTTTAGTATAAATACCCCCCCCTAGCCTAGTTATTTTGTACTAATTATTCTCCAAGACCTATAGTATAAAATACATTATTTTTGTAAGTGAGTTAAATGATTGAGAGTTGTGTGTGGGGAGTTTGTGCTTGCATCATCAAGGAAGGCCGGCATCAAAGGAGCTCGGGTTCGGCATCTTGGAGGCTTGTGTGCGCATCGACGAGGAGGAGGATCGCGCTCTTGGCAAAGACTTTTGTTTAGGAGGTGTTGCAAATTGTATTTCTCTCCAACTGAGGTGGATTATTTTCCACATTTCTAATTAGGAAGCATGCTAGAATTAAATTGAAATGATGATGCATGAAAAAGATTAATAAGAGTACACTCTTAATTGGAAAAATGGCTTATTAATTGATTGGAATGTTAATAAATGGCTTGTATGTGTTACCATCATTTAATTTAAGTTGTGTGTAAATTAATTATAGCCATGGATTGCTTAAAGAAAAATTTATTGTTAGCATCAAGAACTATATACAAAGTTAGTAGACGACAATGTTGTTTTATATGTTTAAATGGACCTTGTGTGATAATGTTGTAATGAATGACCAAAAATATAAATTGTGGGTTTGTGAATTGAATAAAAACAGAGAAATGATATAGAAATTATTGAAATCAAAATTGGATAAGAAATGTCGAAAAGGAAATGTAGTAGTAGTAACTTACAATTTAACCAAATTGTATGGAAATATGTGTTTAATTATTAGAAAAATTATTTTTTTTTATATACTGGAGTATAAATTGTTATGGGAATAATTATTCTGGGAATTTAGAGCAAGTTTAGTAAAAGCAAAATCAAATGAGAGCTTTTTAAACATCGAAATATTCTATTAAACAGAAAGAATTGATTTAAGTGGATTTCGAGTTGTATCTGAGACAACCCGAGCCTATAGCTCGAGTGGTCGGGATGCTCTTAATCGCTACAGTGCGCGGGGTTCCTCACAGATCGATGGTTCGATTCCCGTTAGCACCATATATTTGTTTTGTACATTTAAAAATAACTTAACTGCAGTCGAGAGCATGTATAGCTCTCAGCTCTCCTTTATACTGCTTGGCGCGATTGTCCTAGTGGTCTGTACCTGTTGCTTGGTTCCCTGTGGTTGTTGGTTCGAAACCCGGTCTCGGCCTGGGTTTAATTTGTGGGAAAACATATTTTTTTGGGAATTTTTGGTGATTAAAAATTATGGAAAAAATATGATTATTATCCTAAAAATATGTAGGACTTATGAAAAATAAATTGGGAGTTAATAAAATAAAATAAAGTATATTTTTTGAATAAAAGTGTAGTTGGAATTATAGTTCTACACTTATGTTTTTGTGAAAGTTATAATTTGCAAAAGAACTCGAAATAAAGTGCTAGAATGGAAATATAAATAAGAAAGGAAATATATGAAGTGAAGTGGTATGAATTATTCTTATTGAAGAATAGTGTGATAATTATGAGTTGTGAATATTCATTTTGACCATATAAATGGTGATATGATTTGTTAATGTGGAAATAAATATTTGATGAAATGCATGCATGATAATTGAATTCCATGTATGGTTATGGACTCATGAGTAATTTAGAAATCATGTGATTGGAAAAGAGAATGTTATTGAGTATGAAAACTCAACCATATGAATTGTGAATAGAAATTGAAAATTAGAGTGTAGCCAAAACTCACACCGGCAAGTGAAAGTAATGATTTATGATTATTGATATTGAAAAGACCAGTTTAGGTCATTATGAAATGAAAGAAATAAGACCGGTAGTAGTGAGAGGGCTAACTCTAAGAGATTGATTTTGTTCATGATTTCATTAAATTTAAGAATTTAGTACATAGTGAAGAGGTGATGAAAGTGAGAGAAAAATACAAGTATGAGAGCTTCGAGTTTACGATGCGGGTGTGAGCCACAGAATGCATGCTTGATGCGTCAAGACATGGCGTGGGTACTACTCAGAATGATCGGACTTTGGCAATGCTTGTGGGATGTTTGGTGACTGCAAGAGGATCGTGTGCCATGAAGGAGGCTGAATTGCCACAGAATGCATGCTTGATGCGTCAAGACATGGCGTGGGATTTCACTCCAGGTTTTCTGTACACGAGCTTGTACTCATAGATCATCTAGGATACTTACCGTAGTTACAGTAGTAGATTAAGTCATGACGAGGGATTGAGCCTTACAAGATGAAGAACGATTAAGAGGCTTGCCCTCGGACCTATGTAGTATGGGATGCATAGAATCCGAACAAGTGTGCATTAGTGTCATGTAATGTAAATAACTGCATTAAGGACTAAGTGCACAATTCACAACACGACATCAATAGGGTATTCCATTTAGTTTTGATATGTGACAAGTTTGTGTTTGTTAAATATGGAAAATCAGTTATACTATTTCCGGCATAGAGAGGATGGCCGTGTATAATGTTCGTCGGTTGAATAAACTGACATACCCACAGTTTTGTATGCAGGGTAAATGACATGATAAAGATTAAAGAAGCACAGATGCTTAGAGATTATTCAAATGTTGATGTACATTTATTTAGATGTTGTAAATTTGCTTCCGCTGTAAAAATGTAAAGTGCAAAGTTTTCATGTAACTCTGATGTAAAGTGAAAAGTTTTAAATTCCTTGTAAAATTGTACGAAAGAAGTGTAAAGATCCTGTGGAATCTCGAATTCAGTGTATTTTGGAATTCGGGGCGTTACATATTTCCTTTCCAGTATTGTTATTATTGTTGTACTTTGTATTCCGTGATTTTATGACCCGAAGTTTAGTTTATTTTTCTCCCAGATGTTCGGTATTATTTTATGGATTTATTTCATGGATTATTGAAGTTTATTCATTATTTATGTGATTATTATTCATGTGTGGTTGTGATCATATTTAATATTGTTGAGTTAATCTGTTACAGCTTATGGATGATGTACACATCATTCGTTGGGCCTTTGTTACATGCTCGTATTTCCATATTTTGGGAAGCTGGGCGTGATAGGTTTTTGGTGGAATCAGAGCCAGGTTAGGCTCTAACCAGCTTAACTCAATAATTTGCGCACCATGTTGATCACATGAATATGTAATAACCAACATATATCTGGATACTCGCCGTTTTGACTATATTGCAGACTATGGCTCGTGGAGGCTCTTCCACTTCCCGACCCAAGGATGAACAGCTAGACAACGCTACTATCCTCCAGATGATGCAACAAATGATGGCCTTGCAACAAGTGGACAATGAGTTGATGAGGGCTACCTTAGACGGATCGCTTCATTTTGGAGATAGGTTGTGTGTACCTAGAAAAGTCGGATAGAAGCTACTTGTAGAAGCCCACCGCTCTCCCTATTCTATTCACCCCAGAGGAAAAAAGATGTGCAGAGATCTGAAACAGCATTTTTGGTGGCGGTATGAAGGGAGCAATGGCGATATTTGTGTCTAAGTGTTTGATCTGTCAGCAAGTGAAAGAAAAGCATCAGAGGACCGCTGGACTTCTTCAGCCTCTTCCAATTCCGGAGTGGAGATGAGAGAACATTACTATGGATTTCATGACGGCATTGCCAAGAAGCCCCAAAGGTCACAACGCTATTTGGGTAATAGTAGACCGTTTGACGAAGAGTACCCATTTCATATCTTTCAGAGTGGGTCAGTCCACAAAGAGCTTGACCGAGAAGTACACTCAGGAAGTTGTGAGAAAATGTAACCCCTGTTTCAATTTTTCGCTTTTTCCTTCCGTAACTATTTTCTGTTCTCATTCTTGTAATTTGATCTTCGTATATATTTTTATTATGGATTTTTTTTCACCTGCAACCAATTTTATTTCGTCAATCTATTTGTATTTCTCATGCTGAACCCTGAGAATGTTTCTGTGCACTCTACTTTCATTTTATCCTTGTGTATTGAGTATCCTAATTAGCCCATTAATAACTTATTTATTTATCTATTTGGAGCCCAAACCCCAGCCCATCTCTTATTGAATTCGACCCCAAACCCAAGCCCATCTATTAATGAATCCTAACCCAAACCCAAACCCATCTCTTATTGAATACGAACCCAAACCCAAACCCATCTCTTACAGGATCCTAAACCCAAAACCACATACCCTAATTCCCACTAACAGCCAATCCCCAGATTACCTCCCCATGATCACCATATCTGCTAACTGCACCCCCTTAATCTCCTCCCTAACTACCCATTACTCCCCACTAATTACTCTCTTAAACAGCCATTCACTCCCCCCCCCTCTCTCTCTCTCTTCACTCTTCTTCCCCTTTTTCTTTCTCCCGAAACCTAATCGACGCCTGCCCTCCTTCTCCCTCGTTGCCAGCTCCTTGCAAGCTCAGCCCACCAAAGCTTTCCTCCTCGCCAGAGCTAGTGACCACCTCCACCGCCCTATCCCTAGTTACCGCTCTCCATCGCCTGCCATCATCACCATTGTCTTCCACCTTGCTTGACCACCATTGCATCCTACAACCACCAAACCACCCTCCTATCGCCAGCTGCACCGTCGACCATGCCAGTAACCCTCCCAGATCATAACACAGTCGAACCAAAACATTGTCCTCCTCGCTCTATCATTGCCACCATCCTCTTCGTCGAGCTCCTCACCCTGATCGTCCCCCGCGACCCCCGCGCTGCTCCACCACCGCGACTACCCCCACTTTTTCTCCATACACCGTCGACAATGCCTCCTCCCCCAGCACCCTCGTCTCCCTATCTCCCCGTCACCTCGTCGATACACTGCCGCCGCGACCACTAACTGCACCTCCTCAACCACGATAGCCACCCCGCTGCTGCCCTCATCGCAATCCGCACGCAGCCACCGTAGCACCCCGAAGTCCTCTTTGCTGTCGTTGCTTTTTCTGCATTTGCTGGGAGTGCTATTTCCATGTGTTACATGTGGTTATCGTAACGTTGTTTGCACGTCCATCGTTGCCATTGGGATTCTCATCGTCATATAAGGCAAGTCTCCTTAAACACTATTATTATTCTAGTTCAAGAATTGTTGATGTCCACAAGTAGTTTGTATTTTGATTATCGTAATAAATTACTTTGATACCCTTCAAAGGGACTACCACAGATTCATTGGCGAAACAAAGTAGTAGTTTCCTTTTCGTGTCATACCATTGCATCAATCCCAAGCTTTGTTATCTCCATATGCATGCACTACACACATAAAAACTAGAATTGCTCATATATAGGTGATACAATGATTGAATGTATATCAATTAAATGTGATGTTGTGACTTCATTTATAACAGTGTTGATTTGTTGGGTGGATTGTAGGAGTCCATTTTAATTGCTAATATCGATGGTAGTTTAATTCATGCTATAAATTTATATGCGTTGAGTATTTTGTTGATCACATATGAATTGGGCTTTCTACCATTCTACCAGTTGTTCCATGTTGCACTACGTTTTTGGCCCTGTTGTGGTTAAAATCAATCAGAACTATATAAAAAGAAATTGTAGCTTTATGAGTCTAATTTCCAAAACATTCGAAAGATCTAAATTCCGAATTATAACCTGTATGTTATCACACTTTTAGTACCACTGACTTTTGATTCCCAAAACTATTGTTTAATGTTACACCAACATGATTTCTAATTAATATGTAATGTCAACAGTAGAATTTATGCTTAATTTCTCCTTGGGAGTTGCTATACATGTTTAGGGTTCATCTTACAATTTTTATTAGATTTTTATATTGAATTTACAATCTTGTTATGCATACAAAATGTTAACTCTAGATTGCTACCAAAATGCTTAACCTGTAAAAAATAGACTAATTGACCTAGCTGTGGTTAGAATCACTTAAAACTTACTGAATATAAGTTGTAGCTCTTTGAATCTGGGATCTAGACCATCTGACGATTTTTTTATCTGACTTTCGGATTACAAGATACTCAGATTTTACTACTGTACTGCCATGATTTCAGATTCACTATTTTGTAAGAACGTCATCGTGTTTAACTAATTGAAACAATAAGATAAATCATGAACTAGAGTCCAATGAATTCATGAATGCTAGTGAACAACTCCAGGAAGTAGAATATAATTTTTGTAAGAATTTTGTCATAGTTTTATTTGATTTACACCTATAACAATCCTTGCTTTAAGTTGCTGCCTGAACAACAGACTCGTAAAGAACTAGCCGGTAGACTAAATTCCTGTAGTTGCAATATGCCGTGTAAATATGCGTTGGATCTGGCAGAGAGTCTACTTTCCATAATCTCTGACAGAACCTGATTTGCTTTCATGTAGCAACGGAAAAACTGATTTTTGTACAACAACATCTTGCTGTCCATAATGTGTGTATTGTGTTTTAAAGCATATTCATGTTTGACTTTTGCATGTAGTGGATAGAACTAGTTACACCATGCATTGCATTGCCTTGACATCTTTTGACATCACCTTATTGCTCCTATACTCATTGCATGTTCACATTGAATATAATAAAATACTAACAAGCCGTGGTAATAAGGGTCAAATTAGTAGTGGACATCATCAGAGACTGTACTCAGAGAAGGGCCCCATGTCTCGTTATTGTTATCATTATAGATTGTGGGTTATTGATTGTGGATCGTAAAATATTAATTGTAAATTCTTGTTTATTGTGGCAAGTACATGACCTGTATAGCTCACCACTATAGTCTAAACGATCACTGTTTGCATGCATCGAACATGTGGTGTGGGACACAATATTACATGCATTAGATAGGATAATAAAAGACTAATACAATTGATACTTGATTATTGCCATTGACATTGATTATTGCTCGTAATCATTGATTATTGTTGCATCTATTGATTATTGCTCTATAACTCTAGACACTAGAGCTCATCATTTAATTCTTGTTATTGCTTTTGACTTTGTTCTAGTTCATTTTCTTGATGTACCATGCTTCCTTTGTTCCTTGCTTTTTAGTACTTGATGTCCGTGACTTGCTCTAACGGACAATTTTTCTCCTCTTTAGTTGACGAGTTCACAGTAACCCGATGTGAGCTTAACGATGGATTGGGTGAGCAAACTTTCTAGTGGATGAAGCTGCTTAGTAGTCTATAATAGCTATTTGATTCATGTTTCTTTATTTCCTGCATTGGTATTTCCCGTACTTTATATTCCGGGCTTTGTTGTCGCAAAGTTTGTTTTTTCCCAGATGTTGGATATTACTTTGGTGAATTATTTCATGTTCTTGAAGTTTACCTATTGTCTATTTGATTTATTTGATTGCTTATTCATGCGTGGTTGTGTTATTTTTCTTCATATTGTTGAGTTAAACTGGTACAACTTGTGGATGATGTTTACATCATTCGCTGGGCCTCAGTTACATGCTCGTATTCCCGTATCTTGGGAAGCGGGGTGTGACAGGGTTTTTAGTAGTATCAGGGCCAGGTTCTGGCCGATGTGTTAGTCAGGATTGGCTAGCATATTATCCAGGTTTCGGCTCTAGCTAGATTAACTTAATAATATGCGCACCACGTTGATCACATGGACATATAATAACTAACGTATATCTAGGTACTCACCAATTTGTTTGTATTGCAGACTAAGGCTCGTGGGGGCTCTTCCTCATCCCGACCAAGGGAGTAGCTATCAGAGAATGCATCCGTCCTCCAAGCACTGTAACAGATGATGGCTCTGCAGAAGGAGCACAATGAACTGATGAAGGCGGCCTTAGAGGCGGCCAATTGTACCGCTATTGGCACTACACCTGGGCTACTGCCACCAAGGCCTGGTACCGCAGTAGATTTCATGAAGTTGCACCCAAAAAAATTTTCGGGCACTGAGACGCTGCTGGAAGCTGAGCAGTGGCTGATCCGCACGGAGAAGTTGTTGATCGCAGCTCGGATCTCCGATGTGGATCGAGTGGATATGGTGAGCATCCAGCTTATCGACCTCGCCCATATCTGGCGGCGAGCCGAGACCCAGAGGCTGGAAAGATTCATCACCTGGGCCACATTCACTGAGAGCTTCATGACGAAGTTCCTCCCCAGTGTCAGCCAAGGTTGAAATGGAGCGGCAGTTCGTCTCCTTAACTCAGGTTGGTTGGATAATGTTATTCAATGTCACATATTGTTGTCTACTTCATACATGACTTTAACATTATCCTTAACTCAGTCGAACCAGTCGGTGGACAAGTACGCTGCGGAGTTTACTCGGCTTAGCTGCTTTGTAATTACCATGGTGGCCAATGACAAGGATAAGGCCCACAGGTTCTTCATGGGTCTGAACTTCGACATCTAGGACCACCTAGCTGCTCTCTAGTACCGCACCTATGGCGATGTTCTTGATGCAACTAGGATTCATGAACATGATCACAGGAGGAGGAGTGCCACTCAGTGGGCAATTCAGTACCCTGCCGCCGCCTGACCTACTTGAGGGCCGATTAGTAGGCTAGTCCCGACCCCTTCCACGAGGGCACTATCGTATCTGCCTGCTGCCCCGAGGACAGTTCAGACTTGCAGCCACTGCCATAAGATTGGGCATCTACAGAAGGACCGCAGGTTAGCCAATCGCCTGTGTCTTGCCTATGGGGGAAGTGATCATGTGGTTCGGGATTGTCCAAGGAACCGATTCCCTGCACCAACTGGAGGCCCAGCTCAACAAGGGGCACTAGCTCGAGGCTAGGGCAGGCCACCGCTCCCATCACAGAGGTGGGTTTTCAATCAGATGAGATCAGCTCCGACGGGAGGTTAGATTGGAGGACGTGGTCAGGCCTATAACTCGATCAGTTGTTGGCATCATTGCGGGTATTTTCTTTCTGGGGCTGCACCATTTGTTTTCCATTCTTCTTATTTGATATTTCCTGTGAAATTACTCGTGTTCATATTTCTGCATGCACATTCATTCCTACCCTTGACACTTGTTAGGTGTCATCTTAGTCCACTCCCTCCCTGCTCATGTTTTGTTCGATTCCGGTGCTACTCATTCCTTTGTTTCTACCTGCTTCGTGGATCAACATCGTTTGGCTAGCGATGCCCTACCTACAGCCTAGAATATTACCACAGGCGGACGTATCATCATTTGTTCCAAGGTGTGCAAGCATAGCCCTTTGTTGATTAGGGGTGTGAAATTCAAGGCCGACCTTATTGTGATCCCCAACACCGGCTTTCATGTTATCCTTGGAATGGATTGGCTGGGAATTACCCATGCTGTGATTGATTGCCGGGAGAAGAAGGTCATGTTCAGGCCCCTAGGTGTAACGCCCCGATTTCCATACACTGGAAAACCGTGACATAAGCCAGAATCTTTTCCTTCAATTAGCCACAATACACAGAAAAATAGGAAAATTTAAAACTTTTTATTCAACACAAATGTGTTAAATGTTCGAATGTTATAAAATTGCAATACATTACATCAGTGTTACAGTAATGCCATACAAGCCTAAGTATTACAAACTTTCAATAAAAATTACATCAGAGTACAATGAGTAACATATTACACTTGGTACTTTCACTTGGATGCTTCTCAACATAAATAAATTACAATAGATGTTACAATTGAAAATAAGAATCAACACTTTGCTTCTCTTGCCTTGAGTCCTCCTGAATCCCGTACCTGTAGTTTTGCAATCCAGTACCTATTGAACTAGGGACGTCAGTACATATACTGATGCTTTAAGGCTGATGACTAGTAGCGATTCTCAACATTAAACAAAAAGATTGATGAAAAGAGAAAAGTGTATATATAATTGATGTGTCAGTGTATGCTATGACTTAGAATCTAATGCAAGATTAACTAATGCAATGATGCACTTATTCTAATGCAAGCATGTCTACAAAATAGTATGCAGCACAAACTACATATGCCTATAACAAGCCATTTCTTCATATATAGGGATTTGAGCCTACGCCATGAATTCTACTCTTGTACTCAACATGTTTTTGAAGATACAGCGTGACTGATAAGGTTGCTTTGAAACGGTCTAATCCTGCCATTCGTAGTCATATAGAGGTGTCTCCGTTTGCCACTATTTCCCGGCATACCGGACCTCACTCAAAAATCTGACGAACCCTTTGAGTTTACTATAATACAGGTTAGCTCGAAGCATCCCCTATGTCCCCCAAGCTTATAGACCGTAGTCTATTATTAGTTCGTCGTTCCTGATATAGAACATGACGGAGTTTCGGGGATCCATCCCCTAGCTCTGACAGGATACTTCCCACGCTTATCGTGGCACTTCAAAAATTAACAGACGAGATATGGATCCTGTGCTCCCAACTCATGATAAGGCACTGACCGTATCGTTTTGATAGGAAGGGTACAACCAATAGCACCACTTAGTGTTGGCCTATAGAATAGGTTGGATCATAAGGTATCACCCTTAATACCAACTCTTTCCCTTCGGTAAAATGATAATAAATAAAGGTTAATTAGTAATAGCCATAAGTTACTACCCTAACGATTTCACTAACCCTAAACAATCCGAGAGATGACAACAGTACTAAAACAACATGCCAGGTCTTAGGTTAGACTTCGCAAGATAACTTCACTAGGTGCTCAACCTAGACTTACTAGAATCCCTAAGGATCCTGTCCACAGCCTATCGATCCAAGACCCCTGCAATATGAACGTATTCGCATGCTACTACCCTGAACCTGGATTCCGTCTACACTCTCGGACCGCGATTAACCTACACCGATTAAGATCTAACGGTGCACGAGGGGTGACCCGTCCATAGTCCACGAGAAGTAAAATAAATACATGTCTTGATGGTCGATGGCTCCTAGGGCAATGATATCAACCTAGACGAGCACAATAACTGTGTACTAGCTAATAAGCTACATACGAGCAAAACAACATACATACGAGCCGACTAGCTATATATGCGACAATGATTTGCTAACAGTTAGCGTGAACTATTTTCCAACATAAACTTGCTACTTATGAACACAAGGAACACTTATTACTCATAATCAAGTGCATGATTCAAACTACTAACAGAACTTGATCTTTTATTCGTGAAAGCAACATCAAAGTCTTCTAACATTCTAGAAGCAATTAAACATGCTACTCATATCGGAATTCAATAAAATTAGACTTTTTTGAAAGGTGAGAACATCTACTACAACTCTCTAGTTGAAAAACTCCTCAGATTCAGTCAATAAGAAGTAGAAAAACCTTGAACAACCTAAACAGCGAGCTTCAACCAATAAAGGCCAGCTGCTGTGACCTGCAAAGGTCATAACTCCTACTCTGCTTATTGGAATCTAACAAAATAGTAAAGTTTGGAAAAGGGAGAACATCTACTACAACTCTTTAGTTGACCACTTTTCAGATTCCTTATGGAACTCAAAATCCAGTTCCTAGAACACAATTAAAGAACAACAAAAGACAGCACTAACTGAAACTTGTAAAGGTCATAGCCAGTGCTATACTTCTCGGAATCTAACAAAATTAGAATTTTTGGAAAGCTAAAAACATATACTATAACTTCCTAGTTAATAACTTTCTCAGATTCCCTATGGAATTCAAATCCCTGCTCTTTGAACAAAATTCAAGAAGAACAAAAGAGAGCACAAAGCTGAAACTTGTAAAGGTCATAGCCAGTGCTATACTTGTCGGAATTTAACAAAATTGGACTTTTTGGAAAGCTAAGAACATCTACTATAACTTCCTAGTTAACAACTTTCTCAGATTCCTTATGGAATTCAAATCCCTGCTCTTCGAACAAAATTCAAGAACAAAGGACAGTACAAAGCTGAAACTTGTAAAGCTCAAAACTTTTGCTATACTTGTCAGAATCTAACAAAATTGGACATTTTGAGAAGATAAGAACATCTACTACAGCTTTCTAGTTAACAACTTTCTCATAATCCTTATGGAAATCAAATCCCTGCTCTTTGAACACAATTCAAGAACAACAATAGACAGCAAAAAGGCTGAAACTTGTAAAGCTCACAACTTTTGCTATACTTGTCAGAATCTGACAAAATTGGACATTTTGGAAAGCTAAGAACATCTACTATAACTTTTTAGTTGACCACTTTTTTAGATTCCTTATAGAGCTCAAAATCCAGCTCTTTGAACAAAAATTTAAGAACAACGAAAATGACAGCAAAAGCTGAAACTTGTAACGCTCACTACTTTTGCTATATTTGTCAGAATCCAACAAAATTAGACATTTTGGAAAGCTAAGAACATCTACTACAACTTTCTAGTTAACCACTTTTTCAGATTCCTTATAGAGCTCAAAATCTAGCTTTTTGAACAAAATTTGAGAACAACAAAAAAGACAGCAAAAACTGAAATTGTAGCTCACAACTTTTGCTACACTTGTCGAAATCTAACAAAATTAGATTTTTTGGAAAGGAGAGAACATCTACTACAACTTTCTGTTGTGCAATCTAGCTACCTAAATATATAGATAAACTAGACACAAATTAAAAACCTCGCAAGTGCACGAATCGTTTATAAAAGCGTAGTAATAGCAAGGGTCGATCCCACAGAGATTGTAGACTTTAACTTACTAATCAATAAAAAGACTAAGAATCATAAAGAGTTGTTTTAAAAATCTAAAAGAAATAAAAAGATTAAAACTAAATTAAGAAGTGTTGAATCACAAATATCTATTAAGTAGTTGGGTTTAGATCTCCACCAATAGTCAATAATGCTAAGTTACCTTCTGAACTTCTTCTTATTACTCATGTTTGTTCCCTTCAAGGGCATGGTATCTACTCCTTAAAGTACTGTTTCCCTAAGCCAAGAATTAGGCATGGTATCTACTCTAATTCGTTTCTTTCATTAAGTGTTTAGCATGGTATCTACTAAGTTGTACTTAAAGAAAACATAAGATCAGTGGAAACGAACAAACACTCAAGGTTCTAGAAATTGGTATCAGATATAGATCCCTTAAGTTGATTGAACCAAGAACCCCTAAAGATTCCCTTGTTACCAGTCATGAACACGAGATACGGGTCGTCTCAATATGCTCATATAACAAATTCAGATGGATGGTAATGCAAACTTGATATTCTCAAGTTCTGTACGTCAGTCGACTGGCTCTCACCCCAATCGACTGCTCTCAGAGCTTTGAGAACAAGTTTGATTATCATAAATCTATATCAATTCAATCAGATTCAATCAATAAGTAAAATAGAAGATTTCAAAAGAATATAGCATTACATAACTACGGCTTCAATCTACCCAACTATGAAATTAGTTCCACATAATAATACTTTTATTAATCAACGAGTTCGAATACATGACCAACATAAAAGAATAGAAGAAGAAGAAATAAACTAATGAAGTCCGGCAATGAGGTCGACTGGCTGTCACACAGTCGGCTGCCTTCGAATACTTGATCTCCTATCTCCTTCCTTGATGCCGATAAAAGTGCTTCTTGTTGATGACTCTGGAACTTGTGATTCGGTGATTAGGAACGTGGAAGAAGAGAGAGAGAGAGAGCCATTCATGCTTCTTGGTTGGTATTTATAGAACACGGCTGAGGAATTAGGGTTTCCCCTTTTTCAGGAAAGTCCCTCTCTTTTTATTATTTCTTTCCTTATTTGATCGGCGATTTATATCTTTCTCTTTTCTTCTTTTATTCCTTATCTGCTAACCACGTGCTTTTGCCAATCCCCTGTCTCTGGCTTTGATTCGTTGGAGAAGTTATTATTCGCATATAGCCTGGGTTTGGATAGATTTAGATTTAGATTCGGCTGCATCTTATCCTTTCACTCCGCCGCATACCAGTCGACTGCCTTGGATGTAAGTCGACTGGTACTGAGACATCTGTGGCTTCACGATTTCTCGGTCAAGTCGACTGATGTTTGGGGAAGTCAACTGTGCCGAAGCTTAGCAAACTCTCTGTCCAGTCGACTGGCTGAGGAATTAGTCGACTGATCTCTGCTGTAGTCTGTATTGGTCTGGAATCTGCTTTGTTTTGCTGTTATCGGCTGTTTCCTATTGAAAAGAGAAAATAAGAGTTAAGTATCACATATAGAGCTTTTAAATGTGCATTTATAATAAGATTATTGCTCCTAAATGTGAATATTCTTGTGTTCATCACTTTCTAGTTGACCACTTTTTCAGATTCCTTATAGAGCTTAAAATCCAATTTTTTGAACAAAATTCAAGAACAACAAAAGACAGCAAAAAGGCTGAAACTTGTAAAGCTCACAACTTTCGCTAAACTTGTCGGAATTTAACAAAATTGGATATTTTGGAAAGCTAAGAACATCTGTTACAACTTTCTAGTTAACTATGGAATTTAAATCCCTGCTCTTTGATCAAAATTCAAGAACAACAAAAGACACCACAAAGCTAAAAGTTGTAAAGCTCACAACTTTTGCTATACTTGTCGGAATCTAACAAAATTGGACATTTTGAAAAGTTAAGAACATCTACTATAACTTTCTAGTTAACAACTTTCTCAGATTCCTTATGGAATTCGAATCCCTGCTCTTTGAACACAATTCAAGAATAACAAAAGACAGCAAAAAGGCTGAAATTTGTAAAGCTCACAACTTTTGCTATACTTGGACATTTTTGAAAGCTAAGAACATCTACTACAACTTTCTAGTTGACCACTTTTTCAGATTTCTAATAGAGCTCAAAATCCAGCTCTATAAACACCAGTAAAAATCACAAAACAGCAGACTTTGACAGCAAAAGTTGAAACTTGTAAAGCTCATAACTTTTGCTATACTTATCGGAATCTAACAAAATTGGACTTTTTGGAAATGGGAGAACATCTACTATAACTTTCGAGTTGACCAATTTTTCAGATTCCTTATAGAGCTCAAAATCCAGCTCTTTGAATACATGTCAAAGTTAACCCAAAACAGCAGTTTTGCTGTTAACTCGCTGTTTTGGGGAAACCGTTTGTTTGGCCTAGTAAGTTAACCCAAAAAGAATCTTAAAAAATTAGAACATGGTAAGAACAAGTATGAGAACCTCTCATATTAATTTGGAGTCAAAATTCCAACTTTAGCATAAGTAACTAATTCATAATCATCAAAACTACATACTAGTTTAAGATTTGATCTTTAGGGTTTTTATTGAGTTCTACCACTTCCTTCTTCATATGCAATTCTATTCTAGTCCATAATAACCATATGCACATGAAATTAGTCCAAGTTGCTTAACAACATACAACAATAAAAATAAACAAACAAAGCTTAAAAGTAGAGAAACCCCCACCCAAATCGGTTGTAGGAAGAACTAGCTTTGCTCTTCACCTCCTTGTTCTTGCTCCTCCTCAAGAACACCCCACGAAAAGAGAACCCATTCTATTTTGATTTGATCTCCTATTCTTTTCTTTTCTTTTCAAATTTTTTCTAAAAAAAAGCAAGACAAGAAGAAGAAGGAGAATGAGTTGAGAGTGAAGGAAACAAGGAAATGAAAGGAGGGCTTCTAGCCCTAAGGGTTGGCCGGCCACTTCTTTAAAGGACAGGTGGGAGAGAGCTTGTGGTTAGAGAGAGATCCAATTGTCTCTCTCTCTTGTGGCTCAAAACATTTGAGATCAATTAGAAAATAAATACTGCAATCAACACCCTATTCAATCCCTACCCTCCATTTGATCATGATTGATCAAAATAAGTGGTATTTTTCCAAAATCACATACTACATGATTTCGTACGAACGTACGAAATTAATACAATACATATACATACATACATCTGTCTATACAGATAAATTTTTTTTAGTTAAAACGAACAATCTCTATCAAAAATATTTTAATTCAAAAATAATAATAAAAATAATTTTATTACCAGCTCGGAAGATTACAGTACCAATTTGATACAATACGGATATATACAGACTGGTATATATATATATATATATATATATATATATATATATATATAATGTTTATTAGTAAAACCGGGTAATATCCACCAAAAATTTCAATTCTGAAAAATAATAATAAAATAATAATAAAATAATATTTTTAATATCAGGCCCGAATATTTCAGACATTTTCTCAAAAATGCATTTTACAGGATTTTGTACAAGTGCACAAAACTTATACAATAGATATACATACTTGTATATATATATAGATAATGATTATTTATTAAAACTAAATAATTTCCATAAGAAATGTTTTAATTTTAAAAATAATAATAATACAAATATAATGTCCAACAGGATCTTACACTAGGTCACCAGGAGTTTGAGTTCCTCGCGGGTGAAACACCGTCAGATCAGAAGGCTTGCCTGCTGGAGTCAATGCACACGGATGATGAAGTTGCATTCGTGGTTGTGTGGGATTTTCTGGATATTTTTCTGTAGGAATTGGTCGGATTTCTGCCAGACCGAGATGTTGAGTTTGGCATTGAAGTTCAACCAGGAACAACACCAATCTCCAGGAGTCCATACCAAATGGCACCATTTGAAATAGCTGAATTAAAGGTGCAAGTCTAGGAATTGTTGGAGTGGGGTTTCATTAGGCCAAGTGTTTCTCCTTGGGGAGCCCCAATGTTGTTCGTCAACAAGAAGGATGGAAGTCACAGGCTTTACATTAACTATCGGGAACTGAACAGTGTCACGGTGAAGAACCGATACCCACTATCGAGGATTGTCGACCTATTCGATCAGCTTGGCGGTGCTTCTATTTTCTCGAACTTGGATCTCCGTTCTGGTTATCATCAGGTTTGAGTAAAGATCGAGGATATTCAGAAGACAGCGTTCCGCAGGAGATATGGACATTATGAGTTTTTAGTAATGCCATTTGGAATTACCAACGCACCAGCCGTGTTCATGAGTTTGATGAACAGGGTGTTCTCGCCGTTCTTGGACAAGTTCGTTGTGGTGTTCATCGATGATATCTTGTTGTATTCTCAGAACTGTAAGGACCATGCGGAGCATTTGAGGGTTGTCTTGTAGACCTTAAGGGACAACGGCTTTATGGGAAGCTCAGCAAGTGTGAACTTTGGCTTGACCGTGTTGCATTCCTGGGCCATGTAATCTCCAGCGATGGTGATTCCGTTGATCCGTCGAAGATCTCTGCAGTCAAGGATTGGCCAGTGCCAAAGTCAGCTTCAGAAGTGCAGAGTTTCCTCGGATTGGCAGGGTATTATCGAAATTTGTTCAGGATTTCTCAAAGATTGCTGGACCCCTGACTAATTTGACAAGGAAGGAGAAGAAGTTCGTTTGGGATGGAACATGTGAAACCTTCATAGAATTGAAGAGTCGGTTAACATCAGCACGTGTGTTGACTATACCTGATAGTTTAGGAGCTTTTTGTGGCTCATTGTGATGCTTCGGATAGAGGTTTGGGTGTTGTACTAATGCATCAAGGCAAAGTTGTTGCTTATGCATCCAGACAGTTGGGGCCGCATGAGAAGAATTATCCTACGCATGACCTGGAACTTGCTACGGTGATCTTTGCCTTGAACCTATGGAGGCATTATTTGCTTGGGGATAGAGTGGAGATCTTCACCGACCACAAGAGTCTCAAGTATGTGTTCACGCAGAAGGAACTGAACATGAGATAGAGAAGGTGGTTAGAGCTGAAAGTAGACTACGACATCAACTTGCAGTACCATCCTGGCAAGGTGAATCCAGTACCCGATGCTTTGAGTAGGAAGCCTGCTGCTATGCATCTTACCAAGCAAAAGGAGATTTTGGAGGATATGAGGCAATTGGAATTGGATGTGATACTTCCTGGTTCTGCAAAGCAGTGCATGATGTTGCAGTTATAGTCTTCACTGGTAGAGCAGATTAAGGAAGCCCAGGCAGGTGATTAGCAGTTGCAGAAATTTTGGAGCGAAGTGGAAGCAGACTTGAGAACTGACTTAGTGATTCACGCCGATGGATCGCTTCGTTTTGGTGCCAGACTGTGTGTACCTGGAGGAAAAGTTAGGCAGAAGCTACTTCCAGAAGACCATCACTCGCCCTATTCTATTCATTCAGGATGCACTAAGATGTATAAGGATCTGAAGCAGCATTTTTGGTGGCATGATATGAAAAGGGCAATGGCAAGGTTTGTGTCCCAATGTTTGATATGTCAGTAAGTGAAAGTAGAACATCAGAGGGCCACGGGACTTTTGCAACCTCCTCCATTCTCGGAGTGGAAATGGGAGAACATCGCTAAGGATTTCATGACAGCATTACCAAGAAGTTCCAAGGGTTACAATGCTATCTGGGTGATAGTAGACCGGTTGACGAAGAGTGCCCATGTCATTCCATTCAGAGTGGGTTAGTCTATAGAGAGCTTGGCTAAGAAGTATATTCAGGAGGTTGTGAGACTGCATGGAGTTCTGTTAGCATCATATCGGATAGAGATACGAGGTTCCTGTCTCAGTTTTGGGAGAGTCTTCAGAGAAGTTTGGGCACTAAGTTAAGCTATAGCACCGCTTCCACCCACAGAAAGACGGTCAGTCTGAGAGAACGATCCAAACATTGGTGGACATGTTGAGGTCTTGTGTTCTTCAGTTTGGTGGTTCGTGGGAAGATCATCTGCACCTGGTTGAGTTCTCGTATAATAACAGCTATTAGGTGACCCTCAAGGTAGCTCCATACGAGGCGCTCTATGGTCGCAAATGTCAATCTCCTGTTTGTTGGTATGACATTGGCGAGAGGAAACTCTTAGGGCCTAAGTTGATCACGAAGACTATCGATGCAGTGGCTCAGATCAGGAAGCACTTACAGGCAGATCAGGACAGGCAGAGGAAGTAGGCTGATTATCATCGAAGGCCTATGTAATTTGAAGCAGGCGATCATGTTTTCCTAAAGGTTTCTCCATGGAAGGGTGTTATCCGCTTCGGTGGCGGGGGCAAGCTGAGTCCCCGATTCATCGGCCCATTTGATATCGTGGAACGAGTGGGCAATGTAGCCTACAAGCTCACACTACCACCGGCTTTTGGCTGGAGTCCATGATGTATTCCATGTCTCTCAGCTCAGGAAGTACATCAGGGATGACAGTCATGTGTTTGACTACTCAGAATTGTCCGTGAGACCAGACTTATCGTGCGAGGTCCAACCCATCTATATCTTGGACAGACGTGAGAAAGTCTTGAAGAATAAAGTAATCAAGCTTGTTCGGGTCTCATGAAGTCCTCACTCGCTCGGTGAGTCGACATGGGAACTTGAGGAGGAGATTCAGAAGAAGTTTTCCCATATGTTCGAGTAGTTCTTCTTTTATTTTGGGTTACCCTACGACCCGCTTGAAGAAATTTTGAGGACGAAATTCTTCTTGTAAGGTAGGGAGGATTTATAACACCTGTTCTGATTTTTCGGATTTTCTATCTATAATTCTTTTTCGTTCTCATTCTTGTAATTTGATCTTTGTATTTATTTTTATTATGAATTTTTGTTCACCTGGAACCAGTTGTATTTCTTCAATCTATTTGTATTTCTCATGGAACTCTAAGATTGTTTCGTGCACTCTAATCTCATTTTAACCTTGTGTCTTAAGTATCCTAATTAGCCCATTAAAAACATAGTTATTAATCTATTTGGAGCTCAAATCCAAGCCCATCTCTTATTGAATTCTAACCCAAATCCAAGCCCATCTCTTATTGAATCCTAACTCAAACCCAAGCACATCTCTTACTGGATCCTAAAGCCAAACCCACATACCCTAATTCCCACTAATAGCCAATCCCAGATTACCTCTCCATGATCCCCATTTCAGCTAACTGCACCCCCTAAATCTTCTCCCTAACTACCCATTATTCCCCCACTAATTACTCTCTTAAAAAGCCGTTCTCTCTCTCTCTCTCTCTCTCTCTCTCTCTCTCTCTCTCTCTCTCTCTCTCCCCCTCACTTTTCTTCCCCAGTTTCCTTCTCCCAAAACCCATTCGACGCATGCCCTCCTTCTCCCTCATTGCCAGCTCCTCCCGACCTCAGCCCACCATCGCCTTTCTGCTCGCCAGAGCCAGCGACCACCTCCACCGCCTTGTCCCCAGTTGCCGCCCTCCATCGCTTGCCATCGCCACCCTCCATCACATTCCCCTCGACTTCACCTTGCTCGACAACCACTGCATCCTATAACCACATAAACCACCCTCCTATTGCAAGCTGGCACCGTCGACCATGCCAGCAACCCACTCAGATCACATTGCAGTCGACCCCAAACTTCATCCTCCTCTTTCTGTCTTTGCCACCGCCTTCCTCGTCGAGCTCCTCACCCCGATTGTCCCTCACGACCCCCTTCGCTGCTCGACCACCGTGACTACCCCCGCTGTTCCTCCAAATGCCGTCGACAGTGCCACCTCAGCCGAGCACCCTCATCTCCCTATCTCCCTGTCACCTCATCAAAACCCTACCACCGCGACCACCAACTGCACCTCCTCAACCCCGTAGCCACCCCGCTGCTGCCCTCATCGCAATCTGCACGCAGCCATCGCAACACTTCGGAGTCCTCTTTGCTTCCGTTGCTTTTGCTGCATTTGCTGTGAGTGCCGTTTCTGTGTGTTGCATGTGGTAATCGTCATGTTGCTTGCACGTGCATCGTTGACGTTGGGATTCTCATCCCATTATTCTATCACATTCGGATTAGTCGTCTTATAAGGAAAGTCTCCTTGAACACTATTATTATTCTAGTTCCAGAATCATTGATCTCCGCAAGTAGTTCATATTTTGATTATCATAATAAATTGTTTTAAAACCCTTCAGAGGGAGTACTACGGATTCATCAGCGAAACCAAGTATTAGTTTCCTTTTCGTGCCATACTATTGCATCAAACCCAAGCTTTGTTATCCCCATGTGCATGCACTACACACACACAAACTAGAATTGCTCATATATAGGTGATACAATGATTGAATGTATATCGATTTAATGTAATGTTGTGACTTGATTTATAATAGTGATGATTTGTCGGGTGGATTGAAGGAAATCATCTTAATTGCTAATATCGATGGTAGTTTAATTCATGCTATAAATTTATATGCGTTGAGTACTTTGTTGACCAAATATGAATTGGACTTTTTGCCAGTTGTTCCATGCTGCACTAAATTTTTGGCCCTGTTGTTGTTAAAATCAATCAGAACTATATAAAAAGAAATTTTAGCTTTACGAGTCTAATTTTAGACGTATAACCTGTAAGTTATCGCACTTTTAGTTTGACTGACTTTTGATTCCCATAATTACTGTTTAATGTTACACCAACATGATTTCTAATTAATATACAATGTCAACTGTAGAATTTATGCTAGATTTTCCCTTGGGAGTTGCTGGACATGTTTAGGGTTCATCTTACAATTTTTATCAGATTTTTATATTGAATTTACAGTCCCATTATGCATGCAAAATGTTAACTTTAGGTTGCTGTCAAAACGCTTAACCCATAAAGAATAAACTAATTGACCAAGTTGTTTTTAGAATCACTTAGAACTTTCTGAATATATGTTGTAGCTCTTTGAATCTGGGATCTAGAGCATCTGACGATTTTGCAATCTGACTCTCGAATTGCTAGATACTCGGATTTTACTTTTGTACTGTCGTGATTTCAGATTCACTATTTTGTAAGGATGTCATCGTGTTTAACTATTTGAAACTGTAAGATAAATCATGAACTAGAGTCCAATAAATTCAAGAATGCTAATGAACAACTCCATGAAGCAGAATTTTGGCCTACTTTTAATCGATTTACTCCTATAACAATCCTTGTTTTGAGTTGCTGCCTGAACAGCAGACCCGTTAAGAACTAGCCAGTAGACTAAATTCTTGTAGTTGCAATATGTCATGTAAATATGAGTTGGAACCAGCAAAGAGTCTACTTTCCAGAATCTCTAATTGAACCTGATTTGCTTTCATGTAGCAACGGAAAAACTGATTTTTGTACAACGTCTTTCTGTCCAGAATATGTGTTTTATCTTTTAAAGCATATTCATGTCTGACTTTTGCATCTAGTGGATAAAACTAGTTACACCATGCATTGCATTGCCATGACATCGACTCATTGCTCCTATACTCATTGCATGTTCACATTGAATATAATAAAATACTAACAAGTCGGGGTAACAAGGGTCGACTTAGTAGTGGACATCATCAGAGACTGTACTCGGAGAAGGGCCCCTTGTCTCGTTATTGTTATCATTATGGATTGTGGGTTATTGATTGTGGATGGTGGAATATTGATTGTAAATTCTTTTTTATTGTGCCGAATACACGGCCTGTATAGTTCACCACTATAGTTTAAACGATCACTGTTTGCATGCACCGAACCTGTGGTATGGACACAGTATTACGTGCAATAGATAGGATAATTAAAGACTAATGCACTTAGAATTGATACTTGAATTTCCTGATCTTGATTGTTGTCATTGACATTGATTATTGCTCGTAATCATTGATTATTGTTGAAACTATTGATTATTGCTCGATAACTCTAGACCCTTGAGCTCATCATTTAATTCTTGTTATTGCTTTTGACTTTGTTCTGGTTCATTTTCTTGATGTACCATGCTTCCTTTGTTCCTTGCTTTTTACTACTTGTTGTTCGTGACTTGCTCTAACAAATAATTCCCCCTCTTTAGTTGACGAGTTCGCAGGAACCCGAGGTGAGCTTAACGAAGGATTGGGTGAACAAACGTTCTAGTGGATGAAATGGCTTAATAGTCTATAATAGCTATTTGATTCATGTTTCTTTATTTCCCGCATTGTTATTTCCCGTACTTTGTATTTCGGGCTTTGTTGTCTCGAAGTTTGTTTTTCCCAGATGTTGGATATTACTTTGGTGGATTATATCATGTTATTGATGTTTACTTATTGTCTATGTGATTGTTTATTCATGCATGGTTGTGTTATTTTCTTCATATTGTTGAGTTAAACTGGTACAGCTTATGGATGATGTTTACATCATTCTCTGGGCCTCGATTACGTGCTCATATTCCCGTATCTAGGGAAGCGAAATGTGACAGACTGCATGGAGTTCCTGTCAGCATGTATAAGACAGAGATATAAGATTTAGGTCCTAGTTTTGGGAGAGTCTTCAGAGGAGCTTGGGGAATAAGTTGAGCTATAGCACTACATTTCACCCATAGACAGATGGGTCATCTGAAAGGATGATTCAGACACTAGAGGACATGTTGAGGACTTGTGTTCTTCAGTTTGGAGGTTCTTGGGAAAACCATCTGCACTTGGTGGAGTTCTCGTACAACAACAGTTATCAGGCAAGTCTCGAGACAGCTCCGTACGAGGTGCTCTATGGTCAGAACTGTAGATCGCCAGTATGTTGGGATGACATCGGTGAGAGGAAACTTTTGGAGCCTAAGTTGATCACAGGGATAGTCGACGCAGTGGCTCAGATCAGGAAGCACTTGCAAGCAGCCCGGGATAGGGAGAGGAAGTGGGCCGATTGTCTTCGAATGCCTTTAGAGTTTGTGGCAGGTGATAATGTGTTCCTCGAGATATCACCATGGACTGGTGTTATCCGTTTTGGAGGTGAGGGCAATCTAAGTCCTCGATTCATCGGTCCATTCGATATTGTGGAATGAGTGGGCAAGGTAGCCTACAGGCTCACAATGCCACCGGCTTTGTTTATAGTCCATGATGTATTCCACGTTTCTCAGCTCAGGAAGTACAACAGGGATGACAGTCATGTGATCGACTACTTGGATTTTTCCATGCGGCCAGACTTATCATGCGAGGTCCAACTAGTGTCTATCTTGGACAAGTGTGAAAAGGTACTGAGAATAAAGTCATCAAGCTTGTTCAGGTCTCATGGAATCCTCACTCGTCTGGTGAGTCGACTTGGGAACTTGAGGTGAAAATCCGGAAGAAGTTCCCTCATATCTTCGAGTAGGCTTTTCTCGGGCTTACCCTATGTTCCACTTGAATGAATTTCGTGGACAAAATTCTTCTTGTAAGATGGGTAGGATTTGTAACCCCTGTTTCCAATTTTTCGGATTTCCTTTGTAATTCTTTTCTCTTCCTATTTCAGTAATCTGTTTATTTGACAATAAATCTTGTTGTTCATCTTTAACCCAATTGTATTCTTTCAATCAATTTTGTTTTCTTATGTTGAACCCTGAGATTCTTGTGCACTCTTTTTTATTCTTTTCTGTTTGGGTATTCCATTAATCTATGGTATCATATTTGCATCTTGTTGGACCCAAACCCAAAACCTGTTAACCAAAGCCAATCTACAGGTCAAACTCCAACTGTATACTATCCTACCCTAATCTCCACTCACGGCACAATCCCCTATATTTACTCCCAGTCACTCATCTTCACGTATCCCTTGATTTTCTCTATATACTAATAAACCCTCCTAATCCCTTCATTAACTAAACCCTAATCCTCCTTCCCTTCACAGCCGCCTACCCCATACCCGACTCTTCTCCTTCTTCTCGTTTCTGCTTCCGAAACACAACCACGATCACCTCACCGCTGTCATTGCACTCCTCCCCCTCATCGCCCTCCAGTCACCACTCATCCCCTCGCCATCCACCATCGCAACAGCCCACATCTCCAAGTCGCACCACCTCCATCATCCAGCACCGTCATCCTCACCAACACCCTCAGTCTCCCTCTGCCCACTACTGCACCCCGCTACTACCATCCCGCAGTCCCCGACCACCTAACCTCCAGCCATTGGACCGCACCACCTTACCGCAGCCACCATCCCCTCCCGCTCGCTCCCGTGCACGCTGCATCCCGAAGTCCTCTGTCTCCTCCTGCATGCAACCGTCATCCCGTAACTGCTGCACCTCGATGCCACCCGCTTTCCACCATCATAGCATCCCCCGCACTCAGCCCAGCCCCCAACCCGCCACTTGTTGTCCCGTACCCATTACTGCACCCACTGTAGTCGACCTCGCTATGTGTTGCCCCCGTCATTACTTGTGTTGCCGTTTTCTCTTGTTGTTGTTGCTATTGTTCTTACTGTGTGTCGCTGCTGTCGTTCTTGCTTGCATCGTCGTTGTCACCGTGTGTTGTGCGGATGTTCTTCCTCCAGTTGTTTCTCATTGCATATGCAAACATCGTATAAAAGCAAATCCTTTTCAACAACTTGTTACTCCAGTTAAGAATCATTTGATCTCCGCAAGTAGTTCCCATTTCAATTATCATATTCTATTTGCTTGATACATCTCAAAGAAACTATTACAGATTCATCGGCGAAACCAAGTAGCAGTCTTTTTTTTCGTGCCATTCCCTTGGCTCAAACCAAGCCTTGTTATACATCGTCATATGCATACACTACATGGATACATAGACTAGAAACATGTTATTATGGTTTGAATGCAATTCAATTGGATATGATGGTATACCTAGATTCGTGAATTTAAGGTTATGGAGATAATGGTTTGTCTTGTTAACAATAGAGTTCTACCATTATGATTGAGTATAATTTCATGTTAATTATTGCCAAAAAGTTATATGCTTGTGTATCTAGTTTGTTGCTAATTAATAATAATCAACTTGCTGCCCTGCTGTTTATTCTATGTTGTTTTGAGTTTTTGACCCAGTTTTTGTTATAATTAAGTGGAAACTTGTAAACGACATTTGTAGCCTTTTGAATCTAGTTTCTAGAACATTCGACATATTTAAATTCTGATTCATAAACTGCAAGTTATCATATTTTTAACACTGCTAAGTTAATTTTTCATATTGTCGTTTACAAGCATATCGACATAAATTGTTAATTAAAATAAAATGTTAACAGTAGAATTAAAACTTTATATTGACTTGGTTGTTACTATACATGATTAGGAGTCACTTGAAATTTTTATAAGATTAATTGATGATTTTTCAGACCCTGTCGCACATATGAGAACATGACCCTAGGTTACTGCCAAAGCACTAGTTCAGAAAAGAACCAGACTTTTGACCAAGTTGCATACAATATCATATAAAACTTATTAAATGAGAATTGTATCCTTGTGTGTCTGGAATCTAGACTATCTGACGATGTTACAATCTGACTTACAGATTGCAAGGTATTCAGATTCTCGTGGAGTAACATTTGAATTTCAGAATACAGTTTGAAAACACATTACCATACTTAACTAATTGAAACAGTAGATTAAATTAAGAATTTAGACATGAGATTAATTGTGTAGTTGCTGAACATTGTTAAGAACTAAATTATGATTTTTATAAGATTTTGAATGATTTTACAACCAACTTTATATATGAGAATTTGACCCTAACATGCTGCCTGAACACGAAACCAGTAAAGAATGAAATTATACACATAGCTAATCTGATTATAATATATCGAGTGAATATGTATTGGAACTGGCAGGAAGTCTAGATTCTAGAACCCCTAACAGAACCTGATTCTCTTTCCTACAGCAGCAGAAAAGTTTTTGTACAACAACGTCTTACTGTCCAAAATGTGTGTTTTTGTGTTATAAAGGATATCCTTGTTTGATTTTGCATTTAATGAATAGAATTAATTACACTATGCATTGCATAGACATGACACCTTCTTGACATTGCCTCGATACCATTGTTCCATTGCATGTCCACATTTGAGTATAATAAAATAATGACAAGCCGGGGTAATAAGGGTCGACTTGGTAGTGAACAATCAGTGACTGTACTCGGGGAAGGGTCCATTATTGTTCGATTTATTATTACATTGGATTGCAGATTATTTATTGTGGATTATTGATTGTTGATTATTGATTATTGTGCTGAGTACACGATCTATAGAGTTCATCACTATAGTCTAAACGATACTGTTTATATGCACCGAACCTGTGGTATGAGATATAGAATTACGTGCATTAGATAGGATAATAAAACCCTAATTGACTTAGATTGACACTTGCATTCTTGATCATAATTATTGTTATTGACCTTGAATCATTGATCGCAGTCATTGATTATTGCATCGTTAATTCTAAACCTTGAATTTTATTTTCATACCTTGTTATTGATCTTGACTTTGATCTACTTCATTATTTCTTGATATAGCATGTTTTCTTGCTCCTTGTTTGCTACTACTCGTTGTCCGTAACTTGCTCTAACGGACACTCCCCCACCCCCCTTCGCCTCTTTAGCTCATTAGCTTGCAGATACAGGAGGAGATTTGACCGAAGGACTTGGTGAGCAAATCTTCTAGAGAATGGAGCTGACTATTAGACTGTTATAATTATTTCGTTCATGTTATTTCCTTTCCAGCATTGTTATTAGTGTCTTACTTTGTATTCGAGGCTTTTATGACCCGCAGTTTAGTTTTTTTCTCCCAGATGTTGGGTATTATTTTATGGATTTATTTCATGGATTATTGAAGAAGTTTATTCATTGTTTATGTGATTATTTATTCATACATGGTTGTGATCATATTTCATATTGTTGAGTTAATTTGTTACAGCTTATGGATGATGTAAACATCATTCGTTGGGCTTTTGTTACGTTCTCGTATTCCCGTATTTTTGGAAGCGGGGCGTGACAAACTCCAAAACACTTCGAAAAATTCTATTTATGATTCCACACACCAATTTAGATAACTCAAAGCTCACCTTGAGTAGCCCGCTGAAAAGGAGAACACTTAGCAATCACCAAGGCTTTGCTCCTTTTGAGTAGCTCTCCAACTGTACAGCTCGACCGAAAGCTCCCATTGCTCGACGAGGAGTTATAGCTTGACGGAAAGCTCCATAGCTCGCCGAGGGGAATAGATCCACAGGACAAGTAGCTCGATGGTGAAGTGCAACTCGACCAAAATCCCATAGCTCGATTAAATCCCATAGCTCGACGGAGAAGCAACAGCTTGACGAAGACATCCATAGCTCGACAAGAGATATAGCTCGACCGAAAAGAGAGTATCGCCGTAGCGCGATAGCCATAGCTCAACCACATCATAGCCCGACGAAATTGTGGTAGCTCGGTGGAGAAGTGTATCTCGACAAGAAGCTATAACTCGACGAGTTCATAGCTCGACCAAAATGTGATAGCTCGACGGAGAAGCATAGCATGCCCAAAGCTCCATAGCTCGACGATGAAGTGGAAGCTCGGAGACAACAACATAACAAAATCCATAGCTCGATGCCATGGTTGCTCGATGATGAAGTGGAAGCTCGGAGACAACAACATAACAAAATTCATAGCTCGACGCCATGGTAGCTCGACGAAGCTAGCTCGCCCAAAGCTCCATAGCTCGAAGCTTACAGTAGCTCGACAAAGACATGAGTCCAGAGCCCGACCAAGATGGAATGGCCAGAGTACGAAACCATCAGTCGAGCTAGGGGTCTCTACAGTCGTCCCTAGCCGTCGGATCCCCCCAGATGATCATGCCCGAACGAGATTGGCGCATGCGATGCAGCCATTCCCCTCTTCTCCTTCAGCTCGCTTCCCTGCCATTCGATCTTACTCTGCAAGCGATCACTACACTGATGAGCGCTCCAGATCGTGCCACGTCACCAATGGTCATAGCAATTAGATCTCAGCCACTCAACCCCATCAGCAGGCGAGCCATCCTCTATCAATGCTACGAACCGTGTCAAAGTTTGCGTCAAGGTTTGATAATTCATTAAAAAATCCAAAATTTTCATTCTTAATTTGAAAAATTAATTAAAAACCTAAAAATACTTATTTAATTGGGAAAGTTAATTAAAAAGTTTTGAAAAATCAGTTCCAGGTAGCTCCAATACACCCTTAAAGCTAAGATTATTTTCGTATTCCAGAATCCGAAAATAAGGCGAACTACTTCCCGAAAGCCAACAAAATTGTCTTCAGGAAGTGGGGGGCTTATGATAATGGTAAAAACCATAGCAAATTAGGGTCGTATGTGTTGGTGTATGCCCTAGAGGCGAGTTGTGTATTGACATTACTAGTTTACATTGTATCATGATATTTATTTCATATATAAGGCATTTCATTTATTGTGTTGTTTATTGTGATTAAATGAACATAATAAATTACTTAGAATATTAGGTTCAATACCATGGGATATCAAGTGCATGACTTGATTGTGATATCCTACTGGTTGTAATCAGAACACTATTCTTAAATGTCCCTAGTCAAGTATTACTGTGAATTAGGACAACAATAATACATAGAGACTAGTATGTGCATAGAATGATGATCATATCTCACGGGTCATAGATATGAGATATCAAGTCTTCACATGAGTACATATTAGAGTAATTATGTACTAGACTGACCAACCATGACAACGTTGCATGGATCGTTACAAAAGTGTCATCAGTGGTTCTCGTAGTGACAAGGGTGTGTGTAGTCCTTTGACTTGAAGTCACTACGGTTCCCTACATGAGAAGTTATATATTTTAATGTCATCAAATGTTGCTTGTGATAAGGTAATTATAAAGTCAACTATTGGATATACTACAAATCATTTAGAGGGATGTGAGTGACTTAGATAGGATTTGTCCCTCTTACATAACAGGAGCGATATCGATGGGCCCCTTGATTGAGTGAGACTACAAAATGCACAACCATGCTCAAATGAGTCAATATGAGATATTGAGCTCATTTGTTTTAGTAAGTCTATTCAGATATCAAGAAACCAAAGATTGAACTATACAAGGGTGACACGCTCTATGCCTTGTGGCAAATTAAGATATCTGGACGAAGGGACTAGACTACATGATAACATCGGTCATGAATAGGTTATGCCTATTCACTAACTTTTCCGTTAGCTGAGTATCGGTGATGTATTGCTAGATATCGCTCACTGTTTGTAATACTAGAATACAATTTTAGTATTACTATCAACGTAAGAACCTATAGGGTCACACACTTAGAATGGATCAAAATTGGAATTTAAATTCATAAGATGAATTTAATTGTGGATCCATGTAAGACTTGGACTCCTGATATTGGTTGGACATTTAATTAGATTAAATAGACTAACTAAAGTTCAAAGACCGACTCACGAATCTGAAGCAGGTCAGATTGTGAGTCCAATAGCCTCATTACTCTCTTAGGGTTGATTTTCTACAGCTATATATATGATATGCATCTGTGAAAAAGTGTTACATGATAAAACCCTAGCCGTCACAGAAATTGTGAGAGTGAGAGTTTGTGAGGAACATCCCCTTCCTGTAGCTAGCACCGCGGCATGGGGGAAAGCTTGATTGGATCTGTTCGTGTGGATACCGTAGAGGCACAAAAATTTTGCAATGCTGTGATCGACATTCATTAGAGACAGCAGATCCATCTTCAAGGTATAACTCTTAAACACAATATATTGTTTTCACATGGATTAATAGCTAGGTTTCGATATTTCTTTGTAATTTTTCCACTGTGTATTTGATCTGAGACTACCATCGAAACCTAAGAGTATGACCCAACACAGATCCTAAAGCTTCTACAAACAGATTAACTGTAACAGGCCTCTTTAACAAGTCCGGGCCTTTTTCAGGCTCCTCCACAATATGTAGGCATCTTTCAAGCCCACTAAAAGTGTCAGATTAGGCCCACTATGAGAGACATAGCTTATAAGGGTTGTTAGTCAAATTTTCAGGCTCTTCCACAATATGTAGGCCTCTTTCAAGCCCACTAAAAGTATCAGATTAGGCCCACTACGAGACACCCAGCCTATAAGGGTTGTTAGTCAAATTTTGAGAGGCCCAGCCTATAAGGCCCACTATGAGAGACCCAACCTATAAGGGTTGTTGTGCGATATCTATGGGCCCCTTGATTGAGTGGGACTACAAAATGCATAACCATGCTCAAATGAGTCAATATGAGATATTGAGCTCATTTGTTTTAGTAAGTCTATTCAGATATCAAGAAACCAAAGAGTGAACTATACAAGGGTGACACGCTCTATGCCTTGTGGCAAATTAAGATATCTGGACGAAGGGACTAGACTACATGGTAACATTGGTCACGAATAGGTTATGTCTATTCACTAACTTTTCCGTTAGCTGAGTATCGGTGATGTATTGCTAGATATCACTCACTGTTTGTAATACTAGAATACAATTTTAGTATTACTATCAACGTAACGAGAACCTATAGGGTCACACACTTAGAATGGATCGAAATTGGAATTTAAATTCATAAGATGAATTTAATTGTGGATCCAAGTAAGACCTGGAATCCTGATATTGGTTGGACATTTAATTAGAATAAATAGACTGACTAAAGTTCAAAGACCGACCCACGAATATGAAGCAGGTCAGATTGTGAGTCCAATAGCCTCATTACTCTCTTAGGTTTGATTTCCTACAGCTATATATATGATATGCATCTGTGAAAAAGTGTTACATGAGAAAACCCTTGCCGTCACAGAAATTGTGAGAGTGAGAGTTTGTGAGGAACATCCCCTTCCTGCAGCTAGCACCGTGGCATGAGGGAAAGCTTGATTTGATCTGTTCGTGTGGATACCGTAGAGGCACAAAAATTTTGCAGTGCTGTGATCGACATTCATTGGAGACAGCAGATCCATCTTCAAGGTATAACTCTTAAACACAATTTATTGTTTTCACATGGATCAATGGCTAGGTTTCGATATTTCTTTGTAATTTTTCCACTGTGTATTTGATCTGAGACTACCATCGAAACCTAAGAGTATGACCCAACACAGATCCTAAAGCTTCTACAGACAGATTAACTATAACAGGCCTCTTTAACAAGTCCGGGCCTTTTCAGGCTCCTCCACAATATGTAGGCATCTTTCAATCCCACTAAAAGTGTCAGATTAGGCCCACTATGAGAGACCCAGCCTATAAGGGTTGTTAGTCAAATTTTCAGGCTCCTCCACATTATGTAGGCCTTTTTCAGGCCCACTAAAAGTATCAGATTAGGCCCACTACGAGAGACCCAGCCTATAAGGGTTGTTAGTCAAATTTTGAGAGACCCAGCCTATAAGGCCCACTATGGGAGACCCAGCCTATAAGGGTTGTTGTGCGATATCTATGGGCCCCTTGATTGAGTGGGACTACAAAATGCATAACCATGCTCAAATGAGTCAATATGAGATATTGAGCTCAATTGTTTTAGTAAGTCTATTCAGATATCAAGAAACCAAAGATTGAACTATACAAGGGTGACACGCTCTATGCCTTGTGGCAAATTAAGATATCTGGACGAAGGGACTAGACTACATGGTAACATTGGTCACGAATAGGTTATGTCTATTCACTAACTTTTCCATTAGCTGAGTATTCGTGATGTATTGCTAGATATCGCTCACTGTTTGTAATACTAGAATACAATTTTAGTATTACTATCAACGTAACGAGGACCTACAGGGTCACACACTTAGAATGGATCGAAATTGGAATTTAAATTCATAAGATGAATTTAATTGTGGATCCAAGTAAGACCTGGAATCCTGATATTGGTTGGACATTTAATTAGATTAAATAGACTGACTAAAGTTCAAAGACCGACTCACGAATCTGAAGCAGGTCAGATTGTGAGTCCAATAGCCTCATTACTCTGTTAGGGTTGATTTTCTACAGCTATATATATGATATGCATCTGTGAAAAAGTGTTACATGAGAAAACCCTTGCCGTCACAGAAATTGTGAGAGTGAGAGTTTGTGAGGAACATCCCCTTCCTGCAGCTAGCACCGTGGCATGAGGGAAAGCTTGATTTGATCTGTTCGTGTGGATACCGTAGAGGCACAAAAATTTTGCAGTGCTGTGATCGACATTCATTGGAGACAGCAGATCCATCTTCAAGGTATAACTCTTAAACACAATTTATTGTTTTCACATGGATCAATGGCTAGGTTTCGATATTTCTTTGTAATTTTTCCACTGTGTATTTGATCTGAGACTACCATCGAAACCTAAGAGTATGACCCAACACAGATCCTAAAGCTTCTACAGACAGATTAACTATAACAGGCCTCTTTAACAAGTCCGGGCCTTTTCAGGCTCCTCCACAATATGTAGGCATCTTTCAATCCCACTAAAAGTGTCAGATTAGGCCCACTATGAGAGACCCAGCCTATAAGGGTTGTTAGTCAAATTTTCAGGCTCCTCCACATTATGTAGGCCTTTTTCAGGCCCACTAAAAGTATCAGATTAGGCCCACTACGAGAGACCCAGCCTATAAGGGTTGTTAGTCAAATTTTGAGAGACCCAGCCTATAAGGCCCACTATGGGAGACCCAGCCTATAAGGGTTGTTGTGCGATATCTATGGGCCCCTTGATTGAGTGGGACTACAAAATGCATAACCATGCTCAAATGAGTCAATATGAGATATTGAGCTCAATTGTTTTAGTAAGTCTATTCAGATATCAAGAAACCAAAGATTGAACTATACAAGGGTGACACGCTCTATGCCTTGTGGCAAATTAAGATATCTGGACGAAGGGACTAGACTACATGGTAACATTGGTCACGAATAGGTTATGTCTATTCACTAACTTTTCCATTAGCTGAGTATTCGTGATGTATTGCTAGATATCGCTCACTGTTTGTAATACTAGAATACAATTTTAGTATTACTATCAACGTAACGAGGACCTACAGGGTCACACACATAGAATGGATCGAAATTGGAATTTAAATTCATAAGATGAATTTAATTGTGGATCCAAGTAAGACCTGGAATCCTGATATTGGTTGGACATTTAATTAGATTAAATAGACTGACTAAAGTTCAAAGACCGACTCACGAATCTGAAGCAGGTCAGATTGTGAGTCCAATAGCCTCATTACTCTGTTAGGGTTGATTTTCTACAGCTATATATATGATATGTATCTGTGAAAAAGTGTTACATGAGAAAACCCTAGCCGTCACAGAAATTGTGAGTGAGAGTTTATGAGGAACATTCCCTTCCTGCAGCAAGCACCGCGGCATGAGGAAAAGCTTGATTTGATCTGTTCGTGTGGATACCGTAGAGGCACAAAAATTTTGCAATGCTGTGATCGACATTCATTGGAGACAGCAGATCCATCTTCAAGGTATAACTCTTAAACACGATTTATTGTTTTCACATGGATCAATGGCTAGGTTTTGATATTTCTTTGTACTTTTTCCACTGTGTATTTGATCTGAGACTACCATCGAAACCTAAGAGTATGACCCAACACAGATCCTAAAGCTTCTACAGACAGATTAACCATAACAGGCCTCTTTAACAAGTCCGGGCCTTTTTCAGGCTCCTCCACAATATGTAGGCCTCTTTCAAGCCCACTAAAAGTGTCAGATTAGGCCCACTATGAGAGACCCAACCTATAAGGGTTGTTAGTCAAATCTCTTATCCTCAAATAAGAGAGCTTATCTCTTGAAGGGGGATTCAAACATGAGATAAGGACTTCATATAGATCTCCTAGAGTGTTTCTCGGGCATATAAATACCCTCCCCCTCCTCAGTCAAAAGGTAATTCGTAATTTCTCTCTCAAACACTCTTTCTTTATCTGGTTCTGACTTGAGTATCGAAGGGTCTGTCGCAGCCACCCCCAGTGTTTCAGGCTTTTTGCAGGTCCATTGGCCGAATCAGAAATCATTCGATTCAGATCACGGTGTACAATCAACAATCCAGATCCAATCTCATGAGCTCTAATTAATTTTTACGACAACAATCAAAGGTCAGATCTTTAGTAGTTTCCTTCAAATATAAACTCACTATCTGTTTTCTCCCAGACCAAAATAAACAGCAACACCGATGTTCATCATGTCTACCCAGGGCCATCTCGAACCATTACTTTCACTACTTCTACTACTTCCCACTTCCCGCCGTAGAGCACTACTTCAACTTCTTCCCACTTCACACCGAAGAGCACTACTCCCACACTTCCCAGATCCAAGAGCCAGATCATCCCTGTGCCACCGAGCGTCATCCATTGTGCCATCGAGTGCCATCACATGCGTCATCCTATATCCAAGTGTCAGATGCACCACCGAGCGTCGTCCATGTGTCATCGTGTGTCATCCCTTGGACCGTCACTGAGCACCATCCCATGCACCGTTACTGAGCACCGTCCCTACGTCGCCATGCATCGTCCCTGGGCGACCGTGTGCCGTCCCTTCCACACAAATATCGTCAATATTCCAAATCAATGTTGCTTGAACCAACTTGAGTTTGAGGGGGGTGATAGATGTGAGATATTATATTACTCAGCTTAGTCTCATATGGAATAATATATTAGTTTAATCTTTGTTTCTCTTCAATATATATGAGACATTGTACTCAGTTATAATCTATCCAAAAATCCAATAATCTAATAAAATATTCTTTTCTACCACTGAATCTAACAATAACGAATTTTACCACTTACCACTCAGTTATTACTAAATTTTGCCTAAGTTAAAATAAGAAACCTGATAACATAAAATTTGTTGCAACTAAGGAAACACAAATGAAGTTTCCCTTCGAATGACACGATTCATCAATGAATATGTTGCCGCTGAATCTGGTATGGGGGCAATAGATAGAATTTGTAGGTTCGTAGGAACTCGAACAGGCTGAATCTTACTTCTTCCCTTGTGAACAAGTTGACTCCTTGGAGCTCCCGTGGACCTGCACAAACGTTCGAAACACCAGGATGGATCCCAACAACGAACCCTCTGACACTCTTGTCAATACCAGAAAAAGTAAAGGAAAAAAGCTTGAGTGGACAAAGAGTGATCACCTGTGACAGTAGGAGGTAGGGGGTATTTATAGTCCCCGTGGGGATCTATTTCAGGATCAAAATGAATCCCTACTTCCCGGTATGGCTGGAGAGGGGTGGTTAGAACCACCTCTTCAGGATAACGACAAGCCAAGATTTCCTCCTATCCTGTTGAACTGGTCCCTAACGGGTTGAGACCCGTTCTCGGCTGAACAGATCTGTTCATGGGTTAGCAAGTCCAAGAGGAGAGACCCGGTTCCCAATTCGAACCCGTCTGTAGGTGAAATTACCATCTTGCCCTTGTAACTTTAAGATCCGTGCCTACTTTGAATGGTTCCAGTTTAACTCCATTTTTAGCCATATCATGAGCCCCTCACTCCCAAAGACTGTGTGTTACAGCCTTTGGGGAGTAGTTGTGTTGTTTTAATGGTGTATAGGGTTTTGTCGGAGTTTTGGAAGGGTGTTCGAATCTCGTTTGAGGGGTGGCAGTGCTTTTCTGAGCTAGCAATATACCCCAAGTTTGCTCTTAGGCCCTTCTGGATCTTTGGTGATTTTTCCCGATTTTTAGTTATTTTCGGATCATTTATTCAATTTTGCAAAGCGATGATTTATTTTTCAGGAGCGCCAATTAATTATTCTAACCAATAATTATTTACCCAGGGGTTCAAAAATACTTCCTCGAATTTATAATTATTTTTTAGAATTTTTAATTAATTTTCCTGAATTTTAATCATTTTTTCGTAATTTTTAAATAAATAATTCGAATTAATAATTTAAAAAAATAATTTTAATCACCTATTTATGATGTGGCGCGATCTGGATCGTCCATCAGCCTTGGGCGCGAAGATCTGAATGATCGAAAGGTGAATCAGACCCTGGTTGACGTGGCCGAATCTGGGTCCTTGATCAAGCAACGGTATGCAATTCTAGACGATCAGACGGCTGTGAAGAAGGAGAACTTTGCCTGTTTGAAGGTCGGTGGCAACTGACTTCGGGATGCTCGCCGAAGTCTAGGGGAGCAACGCGTGGCCTTTAGGTCCCTTCCTCTTCGCTTTCTAGACGTCGGTGGCAATCAACTTGGGAAAGCTTGCCGAGGTCCAGTGGGGCGATACGTGGTATGTGGGCCCCTGCTTCTTCGTGTTTTCGATGTCGGTGGCAATTGACCTCGGGGACGAATAGGAGGGCAACACGTGGCCAGTGGGTCCCAGTCACCGTTGACCAGTCAACGCATTCTCTTGCATTTCGACGTCGGTGGCAAGTGACTTCGGGGACGAATAGGAGAGCAACGCATGGACAGTGGGTCCCAACCACCGTTGACTAGTCAACGCATTTTCTTTCGTTTCAACGTCGGTGGCAATAGATTTCTGGGACAAATAGGAGGACGACACATGGCCAGTGGGTCCCAGTCACTGTTGACTAGTCAACACATTTTCTTGCATTTCGATGTCGGTGGCAAGTGACTTCGGGGATGAATAGGAGGACGACAGTGGCCAGTGGGTCCCAGTCATCGTTGACTGGTCAATGCAATTTTTTGCGTTTCGACGTCGGTGGCAAGTGACTTCGGGGACGAATAGGAGAGCGACACGTGGCTGGTGGGTCCTAGTCACCGTTGACCAGTCAACACAATTTCTTGCATTTCGACGTCGGTGGTAAGTGACTTCGGGGACGAATAGGAGAGCGACACATGGCCTGTGGGTCCCAGTCACCGTTGATCAGTCAACAAATTTTCTTGTGTTTCGACGTCGGTGGCAAGTGACTTCGGGGACGAATAGGAGAGCGATACGTGGCCTGTGGGTCCCAGCCACCGTTGACTAGTCAACGCATTTTCTTCCGTTTCGACGTCAGTGGCAAGTGACTTCGGGGATGAATAGGAGAACGACACGTGGCCAGTGGGCCCCAAGGCTGTTTGACTAGTCAACGCAATTTCCCGTGTTTTCGACCAAATGGGCCAGGCCTCGTTGGGGGCCTCTTAACCTTGGTAACTGCGCCACCAACCTCAGACTCTATAAATCTACACCCCCCTTCATTTGTGCTCACTATTCTAGTTTTTTACTCAGGCGAGATTTTTACTTAGTGAGGGCTTCCGATGAGTTTTTGCCGTCTTCCGGTGTGTTTTCTGACCGTAGCTGTCAAATTGAGGTAACTTCATACTTAGCTTATTTTCTTTTAGAGAATGTCTATCGACCCTTCGAGGAAGGAGACCTCCCCTCTTCTTGCCCCCGAGGCTTAATGATCGTTGAGACGAGGATCGAAGAGGATCGGAGGTTATGAGAGTTTGGGAGGTTGCCTGGGGTTCTAACCGGACCACCAAGGGTTTGAGACCTTCTGGGGGACCAGGCAGAGCGGATATTGTATGGGATGGGCTGAAGCTTCGAGGAGAACGAGGCCAGAGAGACGTCGGAAGCAGACGAGACGATCTCTATCCTTACCGAGGAGGACTTGGTTTGGGTTCGGGAGAGTTTCCAAATCCCTAGGGAATTCGACCTAATGCTCCCTGGGCCGGAGGTAAGGGCCAACTTGCCAATGCCCGTTGACATGTGCTTCTGGCCGGTCGACGCATTCTTGGCGGGAGTTCGGCTCCCTCTTCACCCATTTGTCACCGAAGTGCTGAGGTGGTTCTACGTCAGCCCCGTTCAATACATGCCAAACGTGTGGAGGCTGATAAATGGATTCGTCCTCCACTGTCAAGCATCGAGTTTTGAGCCGAGGTTGAGTGTGCTCGAATGGTGTACCGGATGCACCAGCAGCATAAGGATGTGTACTGGTTCTACCTTGCTCCGAGGTTCGGGGCAAAGCTGGTCAGCTGTCCGGACTCGATAAAGAATTGGAGGGATAAGTACTTCCTGATCTGAAGTCGAGGACCATGGGGAATCCCCACAGCTTGGGTAGATTCGGTCCCAAAGAAGGTCAAGCAGAGCCCAACCCTCAGTGCCGAGGAGGAGGATATGGTTCGGACATTGCTCGATCACCTGAAGTTCGATTGGAAGGACTTGACCGAGGAGGCGCTCTTCCGGGGGGGGGGGGGGGTCTTAGCTCGATAAACCCTAGTACGATTTTGTTTTTTTTTTTTTGTTTTTTTTTTGTGTTGAGGTCGCTGATAGCTTCTTTCGTGTTCCTAAGAAAGTAGGCTAATTTTTCTAATTCCCCCCCCCCCCTTTTTCTTTCAGAATCGATGGACTTCGATGACATGCTGACGAAGCGCGATGTTCTGAGCAGTAAGGCCCCGAAGAAGAGAAAGAGGGTCGCCTCAAAGACCACCTCGGAAGGGGTGCAGGCTCACCGTGCTACTATGGAGCAGCTGGCGAGGCAACCCCCCTTGGCTCCGAAGCCTTCGACCCCAGTGTTGGCTTCGGCTTCCTCTGGCACGAGGGCCTTCTTGCTATCGACAGCCTTAGGGCTCGAGGTTCCACCATTAACTACTGAAGCTGAGGTGTTCCTATCCGAGGAGCACAAGAAGATCTTCATCCTGGACTGGCAGGTCCGCAAGCTCGACGGGTTCCTAGGCGACTCGTCGGCGTGTATGCAGGCGGTTCGGCACCTTACCACGCCGAAGGACGTGGCAGCCACGGAAGCGAGTAGCATGGGGGACGACGTGCTCGAGGTCGCACGCTCGGCGATGTTAGTAAGTTTCGAAGCCTGAGTTCTCTTTTGCTGAGTACTTATAATTTTTTTTTAAACAACCCAAGTCTTACTCTTCGCAGATTACTTGCCACTTCGGCCACCTAATGAAGAAGATGGCTGAGCAAGAAAAGGAGCTGATGCTCGAGGCGGATAAGGCTCGAGAGGAGAAGGTCCGGATCGCCAAGGAGCTCGAGAAGGCAAGGGTCGAGGCCGAGTCGAAGAGCTCGAGGTTAGGGCACCTCGAAGCTGTGGTCGCCAAGCTGGAGGCTGACAATGCCCGGCTTCTTCAAGATGCCAAACTGGCGGCAAAAGAGAAGGCAGACGAGGTCGCCGCGGCTAGGCTAGAGGCGGTGAAGGAGGCCGAGTAGCAGGCCATGGAGAAGGCGAAGGGGTTCCTCATCGTGAACATGGCGAAGGCGTATGCTCGAGTCAGAGATCAGGTGAGGGAGAAGTTCCGCAAAGTGGACTACGCCGGGTGGCGCCTCTTTCCAGACCCTGTCCTCAGATTTGACGACGTCTCGGAAGGGGAAGAGGAGGGCGAAGGAGAAGAAGACGAGGGCGAGGAGGTGGAGGCCGGAGGCGCAGAAGCCGAGGGTGGCGCTCCGTTGGAAGTTATACCCCTTGCTATCGTGGCCCCGAAGTGGGCGTCTTTAGCAGAGGACTGCTCGAAAGAGGTCGACCCCTGATTCGTCTTGTATTTTGCTTTTTTATTTTGGATTATGTAGTGCCGAATCACGGACTGGCCACCGCCTTTTGTTTTTAATGAAATGAAATTTTTGTCTAAGTGTTGGAGTTCGGAATCATTTGAGTCTGCCCAACTTCTGAGTTATCTTGTAGTCGACTTGCTTAGACTTAGCTTCACCACATAGTGTCCTTAGTTTTTGATAATTTATCTGTTGTTCTGGACTTTTTTACAGCTTGCCGAAGCGTTACTGTAGTGCCTCGAATTTCTACTATAATATCTTAGAAAATACGTGGCACAATTCCCAGCATCAACTTCAATGTAATATTAAACACAACCAAACACCAATAAAATTTTTCAACTTTCATTACAATAATCGATTACATAGCACAGCGGAATGGCAATTTTGCAAAATGACCCTTCTTTTCTTAAAATTTGCAAATAGATCCAATTAATTTCTGAAAAATCTGGAAAAATTATAAATAAATCCCAAATAATAAATAATGATTTTCCATAAAATAATTTTGACTTTTGAACTTTTCAAGAAAATATTTGCACGTGTTTCGCACGTGTAAAAAGATAAATTTCCAGAAAGTATTTATTAAATCCCCAAAAATCATTTTAATCATTTATAAACCTTTAAAAATAATATTTAAAAATACGGGGTACTACATCACTCCCTCCTTAGAAGAGTTCTGTCCTTAGAACTACTACTAATGAGTCCAAATAACATACCAACAAAGAAAAACAATATCTCATAAATGGAAACATAGTCCAAACAATTGCAAATGACAACATAATCAAAACAGAAGGAATACAACTCAGCATCAAAGGTACAATCATTCAAAAGAATTGCAATCACATAAAAGAAAATACATTCATACAAAAAGCTCAGGAAATTCCTTCTGCATGCGATCCTCTGGCTCCCAAGTAGCCTCCTCGAACTGCTGATTCCTCCACAGCACCTTGACCATAGGTATCACCTTGCTCCTAAGAACTTTCTCCCTACGGTCAACGATCTTAACAGGCTGTTCCTTGTAACTCAAGTTAACCTGTAGACCTTCAGGAATCTCTACCAACTGATGATTCTGATCTGGCACATACTTCCTCAACAATGACACATGGAATACATCATGCACTTGTGCCAACTCCTCTGGAAGCTTCAATCTATATGTTGTCTTGCCAATCCGCTCCACGATCCTGTATGGCCCAATATACCTTGGCGCCAACTTGCCTCCCTTACCAAATCTGATTACTCCTTTGGTGGGAGACACCTTGAGGAAAACTGTATTCCTAACCTCAAACTCCAAGTCCCTTCGTCGAGTATCAGCATAACTCTTCTGCCGACTCTGAGCCTCGACCAACCTCCTGCGAATCAGCTCAATCTGCTCCGTCGTCTGTTGCACGATCTCAGGACCAAACATCTGCCTCTCGCCAACCTCGTACCAACAAACTGGTGTCCTGCACCTTTGCCCGTACAAAGCCTCATACGGTGCCATCCCGATACTCGCATAGTAACTATTGTTATAAGCAAACTCAACCAATGCCAAGTATCTCTCCCAGCTACCACCGAAATCCATAACACAAGCCCTCAACATATCTTCCAACACTCGATTCACCCTCTCCGTCTGACCATCGGTCTGTGGATGAAAAGCGGTACTGAAATCAGTTCTGGTGCCTAAAGCTGCTTGTAGGCTCTTCCAAAACCTTGAAGTGAAGCTTGCATCTCTGTCGGAAACAATCGACACAGGAACTCCATGAAGTCTCACAATTTCACCAATGTACAACTCGGCCAATTTCTCCATTGACCAAGTAATCTTCATGGCTAGAAAGTGCGCCGACTTAGTCAAACGGTCCACGATAACCCAAATCGAGTCATTGCCCTTCGAACTCCTCGGCAAACCCGTGATGAAATCCATACTGATATTCTCCCATTTCCACTCCGGAATAGGCAACGGTTGTAACAAACCTCCAGGTCACTAATTTTCTGCTTTGATCTACTGACAAGTCAGACACCTTGCCATGAAATCTGCCACATCCCTTTTCATACCAGACCACCAAAAATGCTGTTTGATGTCCCTGTACATCTTCGTGCCTCTAGGATGTACTGAAAACAATGTACTGTGTGCTTCCTGCAAGATACTCTCTCTCAAATCTGCATTATCTGGAACACACAACCTCTCACCCATCCAAAGAACTCCATCTTGGACACGAAACTCTGATAGCTTGCCCTCTGAAACCTGTTGCAACATATTCTGAATCTCTGAATCTGATCTCTGACCTTCCACAATCCTCTCTCTCAAGGATGATTGCAGCCTCAACTGAGCCAAAGACGCCCCCAAACCCTGCAGCACCACCTTGATACCTGCCTGATAAATCTCTGCTGCTAACTCGCTTCGAGTAGTGATCAAACTTGATAAACTACTCTTCCTGCTAAGTCCATCAGCCACCACATTCGCCTTGCCCGGATGATACTTGATCTCAGGGCGAATGTCTTCCAATACCTCCAACCACCTTCTCTGTCGAAGATTTAGATCCTTCTGTTGATAAATATACTTCAGGCTCTTCTGGTCAGTGCACATATTGACCTTCTCACCATAAACATAATGCCTCCACTTTTTCAAGGCAAAGATAATAGCTGCTAGCTCTAAATCATGCTTCGGATAATTCTTCTCATGCGGATGCAATTGCCTCGAACCATAAGCAATAACCTTGCCTTCATGCATCAAGACACAACCCAAACCTCTGAGAGACGCATCACTGAAGATATCATAATCCTTTCCAGCTTGTGGCAAAGCTAAGATAGGTGCAGTAGTCAACCTCTCCTTTAACTCAAGGAAACTCGCCTCACACTTATCAGTCCATAAAAATGCCACATTCTTCCGGGTCAAACCTGTCAAAGGAACTGTAATCTGAGAATAACCCTGGATGAATCTCCTGTAGTAACCAGCTAAACCCAAGAAACTTCTGACTTCCTTCACAGACGTTGGCCTGGGCCAATCCTTAACTGCTTCAACTTTCTGAGGATCAGTGGCCACTCCCTCCTAAGAAAAGATATGACCAAGGAAAGCTACCTCAAATTTCCAAAACTCACACTTCGACAACTTGGCATACAAGCTATGCTCCTGCAATTTTTGTAATACCGCTGTCAAATGCATAGAATGCTCCTCCTCCGACTTCGAATACACCAAAATATCGTCGATGAAAACCACCACGAAGGAATCAATAAATGGCTTCAACACCCGATTCATCATATCCATGAACACTGCTGGCGCATTCGTCAACCCGAATGGCATTACCAAAAACTCATAAAGTCCATGACGAGTCCTGAAAGCTGTCTTACTCACATCTTCCTCCTTGACTCGAACCTGATGATACCCTGATCTCAAATCAATTTTCGAAAACACAGCTGCTCCTTGAAGCCTGTCGAACAAATCATCAATCCGCGGCAGTAGATACTTGTTCTGAATAGTCACCCTATTCAACTCCTGGTAGTCAATGCACATCCTCATTGACCCATCCTTCTTTTTGACTAACAACACTGGCACACCCTATGGCGAGGAACTCGGCCTAATAAGCCCCTTGCTCAACAGCTCCTGAATCTGCTTCTTCACTTCGTCCTGCTCTACAGGTGCCATCCTGTACGGAGCCTTAGAAATCAGAGCACTCCCTGGCTGAACATTGATGCAACTCCACATCTCTCTGCAGCGGTAATCCTGGAAAATCTTCCAAGAGCACCTTAGGAAAATCTCTGACAATCAGAATGCCTTTGACTTCATCTGGAATCGCCATCTTGGATACCATTACAGCCACCTTCGGAACTTTCTTCTTACATTAGAAAGTCACTGTGGGACCACCTGGTGCTTTCACTAACACCTCTTTCTGCTTGCATTCAATTGTGACATCATATATTGCCATCCAATCAATGCCCACGATCACATCCACTCCTAAGACTTGCATCTCGATCAGATCAATGCTGAATAATCTCTCGCCAATCTCGATATCACAGCCCTCGTAATATCGATCAGCGATCAATTCTTCACCTAACGGCGTTGCCACCGACAAAACCTTACCTGGAAACAACTTAGGCTCCACACCTAAGACCTTTGCTAAACTTGGCGACACAAAAGTATGCGAAGAACCAGTATCAAATAAAACCTTTGCCTTTATTCCATTAATCAAAAAAATCCATGTTACATGAAGAGTGATACTTAATCTCCAATTATTCTCAAATAAAGGTTTTATTTATTACATTGATTTAAAATAAAAATCAAAACTTTTGCATACCCTGTATTATATCTTCCGAGTTACCCACGTTCTCCTCGGTTAATGCAAACACTCGTCCTTGCCTCTGGAATTTACTTCCACCTGAACCATCCTGCCTCAACTGTGGACAATGAGACTTAGAATGTCCTGCCTGCCCACACTGGAAACAAGTCTACTTCGCCAACTTAGGACACGCTGACCTGTAATGACCTGCCTCCTTGCAGTAATAACAAGTCACTTCCTGAGTTGCAGATGCCTTCTGCACTGGTCCACTGAACTTGACTTGCTTCACCGGGAATCCATTCCCACTCTGACCTGATGCTGGCCTCTTGTTCCTGTTCCAGGTCTCTTGCTTCTTCTGGAACTGGTCTATGTCTTCCTCAGTCATAGCTGCTCTCCTGATCAGCTTGTCAAACCTCCGTATGCCCAACGGAATCATTCTCAACCTCAAGTTTGGCCTCAAGCCCTGCTCAAACTTCTTGGCCTTCTTCGCCTCGTCAACGATCAACTCTGGTGCATACCTCGACAGCTGAGCAAACTTGGTGTCATACTCTCGCACGGTCATGCTGCCCTGCTGAAGATTCAAGAATTCTATCGCCTTCTTCTCCTGAATATCTAGGAGAAAGAAGCGATCCCTGAATTCCTCCAGAAAAGCCTCCCAAGTCATCTGCTGGTCTCCCAACGTCCTCTTCACCGTTTGCCACCAAACACCAGCGTCCTTTTCCAGTTGCATCGTGGCCAACTTCACCTTATCGGCTGCCGGAGTTTTTGAGACCTGGAAGATTGTCTCCATCTACCTAATCCAATCATCAGCTTCATTTGGATCAGATTGCCCCTCAAAAACTGGCGGCCTCATCCTCTTGAAGGACTCGATCTGCTTGATGGGATCGGCGTTAACCAATCCTGGTCCAGCTCCATGATTCTGAGCCAAATTAGATGCCATCAGTGCCTCCAAAGTCTGATACACCCTAGAAAATTCGGCCTCGAGATCAATTCCAGTTCCTCGAGAACTTCCCGATCCATCACCATTGTTACCACCATTCCTGGGTCTGGGTGCAACCATACTGAATACTGCAAAACGAGGGAAAAGTTAGAGCACCACACACACAATTCATTCTCACATCAACACCCTTTGGTAAAGCCTCACCTGTACCCCAAACTAAACATCATGTTTCAGTTCTATGTGATACTCATGCTCTAATGTCCACACCTAGGTACTCACACTCTAGTGTCCTCACCTAGGTTATTTTTATGCCATGTTTATTATTACTATTGAAGCATGCTCTGATACCAACCTCTGTAGCACCCCGAATTTCTAATATAATATCTTAAAAATACGTGGCATAATTCCCAGCATCAACTTCATTGTAATATTAAACACAACCAAACACCTATAAAATTTTTCAACTTTCATTACAATAATCGATTACATAGCACAGCGAAATACAATACATCTTAATCACAATTCTCTTTTCTTTACAACACTTTTCATTTTACATATGTCACTAAATCAACTGAACTCAATCATCCAAATCCCAGGCTCTAATCAACAACAACCTGTAAACATGAGGCTAGAGATGATCCCTAACCCCCAAAACTAAAGGGGTCAGCCATAAAGGTGTGAGTGACATAAAAACAAACAACATAAAGCATGGATTCATGAACAACATGTAATAAACAAGAATACATAAATATGACATAGCAAGAAAACATGTAAACATCAAGTGAAGCTAAACTAAGTGTCAAGTGTAGAAAACAGGAAAAACACATGCGTGAAACCAAGTCCAGAAAACACAAGTATATATGCTGACTCTCTAATGCGTACTTGTCGGAGTCTATGCATTCCACTCTACATAGGTCCGGTGCAAGCCCTTAACGTCTCCACATTATAGGGTTTAATCCCCGACATGCAACTAATCCTACTACGATGACTACTTCGAGATAAAGATAAACTGTGAGTATTAGCCCATGTCCCGATAATTCCGGAGGTCAATCTCTATCCACAGATAATTCCGAAGACTATTTTACTCACACCTGGGAATCTTCGAGAATACCCCACACTGCAAGCAATGGCACCTCATCACACGAACACCACATGTGTGTCGTCTCGACTCCAATAATTTCGGAGATTAATCCCACACCACAGGTAATTTCGGAGACTATCACTCACACCTGGATAATTCCGGGGATTATCTCACACCGCAAGCCATACTGAGGTCCATAACTCATGTTCCCGTTCAACATATCACCACTAGTGCCTGTCCTTATCATTTAGGTTATTTAATTACTTAACAAATCTCCTAGAGTTGGTGTACCCTACTAGACTTAATTCAACAACTGATCAACTAAATGCTTCAACAGGCCCAAACATAAATACTCAACCGCCGGTATACTAGGGTCACACACACCCTCTAGAGACTCACACTCAAATATCCAAACCGAACTTCTAACATAAACTGTTCAACTTAACATCTTGAAAACATATGTTCAATAGGAGGTAGAGTATAAAATAATAAGTTATAGATTATAGCATTTAGAGAATAAATCATTTGAAAGAACATTCAAAAATATAAAGGTACATCAGTATCAGTCGACTAATAACAAGCGTGAGTCGACTGTCCAGAAAGAGAATTCTATGGTTTTAAGAAAATAAGCTAAGTGTTATAAGTCGACTTATAATGGTCATAGGTCGACTTAGCAGAGAGAAATTCCTGTAATCTTTAAGAAAATATTCTAAGTGTTATAAGTCGACTTATAAAAGTCATAGGTCGACTTACCAGAGAGAAATTCCAGTAATCTTTAAGAAAATATTCTATGTGTTATAAGTCGACTTACAAAAGTCATAGGTCGACTTACCAGAGAGAAATTCCAGTAATCTTTAAGAAAATATTCTAAGTGTTATAAGTCGACTTACAAAAGTCATAGGTCAACTTACCAGAGAGAAATTCCAGTAATCTTTAAGAAAATATTCTAAGTGTTATAAGTCGACTTACAAAAGTCATAGGTCGACTTACCAAAGAGAAATTTCAATACAACTAAAGAACATAGCAGCCGGGTCGTATCAGTCGACTGAAAGGTCATGCCAGTCGACTGTCGGCCTACAGAATGTATAGTTTTGGTTGTGCACAATTCAACCGATACGTAGTTTTACTTCATGGAAACGATTTCTATGAAAAATATATTTCTTATATGATCAAATATAACTGGTAGAATACAAAATAGTCCCCAAAACTAGATCAACTACTTAAAATCATAAAAATGGAGATTTTGTTGATTTCTTTCAATTAAAACATGAATTTGTGCATATAATAAAAATTGCATTTTTCTTAAAATTTTATCAATCAATGAAATAGTTCATATCCAGATCCAAACCCTCAAAATATCAAAATCTCAAAGAATCCCCAATTTGGATATATTTCCTTAATTCAATTAATTTCTCAAATTTCAATCCTCAAGACATAATCTCTTGATTTATGACTTTCCATTCAAATTTCTCAAAAACTGAATTTCTACCACAACTCACAACCATAATCAATCACCATATCAAATTTGTGTTCACATACCACTAGGGTTTCACAAGATCCAATTTTTCCATCCAATCCATAATATGCATAATCATATCCAAACCCTAACATGCTATTCTAGCAATAAGAATCAACTTCTAAGATCCATTAAACATTCATATCATTCGCATAAAACATTCACAAAACAAGAGAAGACAAACAAATCATTCACATACATAAAACAAACAACAAAACAAATTTACATCACTCACCTTAGAATGAAGAAACCTTGATAAGAATCCGCTCCTTCGCGAGATCCAAAATCTTCTCCCAAATTCTCCAAGAAAAATAACAAGGTTTTATGTTGTGCAGCTAATGGCGGCTGCGCACCTCTTTTAAATACCCGGAAAAGAAGTTTTAGGGTTTCCAAACACTTTTACAACATACCCCCTTGAAAATATAACTTTACATAAATAGAACCATATATTTGGAAACTCGACAAAATCATTTAAATTGAGATTTAAAAGCAAAATAAACCCCTTATCTACAGTCGGCACTGTTGAAAAGTCCAGAAAAATAATTTTTGCACTTTCACCCCTCAAAATGGCAATTTTGCAAAAAGACCCTTCTTTTCTTAAAATTTGCAAATAGATCCAATTAATTTCAGAAAAATCTGGAAAAATTATAAATAAATCCCAAATAATAAATAATGACTTTCCATAAAGTAATTTTGACTTTTGAACTTTTCAAGAAAATATTTGCACGTGTTTCGCACGTGTAAAAAGATAAATTTTCAAAAAGTATTTATTAAATCCCCATAAATCATTTTAATCATTTATAAACCTTTAAAAATAATATTTAAAAATACGGGATACTACAGTTACAACTTGCCGAAGTGCCTCGGATGGCCGAAGTGGCACGTCTCAAGGCCAATCTAGGGGCGACGAGGTTGGGGCTCTCCAGGACCCAAGAGCGGCTTCGGGAAGTGAAGTGGGAGCTTCGAAAAGTGAAGTGTGAGCTGAATCATCTGAGATCGACCTTTGTTCGTTGAGACAGCTAGAAGAAAAAATTAACGAGACGACCCTCGAAGGCGACGATGTGGGCTCGTCGGCGGCTGCCAACCTTGGCTTGAGACTTAGCGCCTTCGTCACTCCCTGAACAAGGTGAACGCAGAGAGGGACGAACTGAAGAAGGTAACTATCGATAAGAGCATGGAGGTTGCCCATCTTCGGTGGGCAATCACCGATACCTCTCGCGGTGCAGGCTCGATGTGACTGCCGCGTTTGAAGATAACGGTGATGAACGATTCGCTTAAAGAGTGAATTGTCGAGCTTGAGACGGAGATTGCTTGTCTTCGACTGCAATCTTAGGGGAGCACTGTCAGGACTACTTCTTGCACTCGAGAGGAGTATAATAAGGGGATAACATTCCACGAGCTTGTGCTTCACTCGTCCCCCATGCATCGAGGCCCTGGAGATGCACAAAGTGGGGTGCCAGCTTCATCGAGCGGAGCATCTGTTGGGGCCACCGTTAGATCGGGTGCGGACGATGCTTCTCGGCTCGCTGGCCTAGGGACGTCCACCGAGGTAGGGCACCGGCAGTACACCATTCGTCGCCCCGTGTGTCTCTTAACCGAAGTATCCCTGCCCGTAGGAGGTGCTGAAGTAGCTTTCTATAATCTTGTAGTTTTAGTTTCACTAGTTTTGTTTCTCGATGTAAAGTTGAGTCAGTTGTCTATAATTAGACTTGTCTCTCAGACTTTAATGAAATAATACTTGTTTTGTGAACTTGTGTGCTTTGCTAGCGTTTGCAGTTGTCAATAGTTTTGGGAGTAATCACGAATGGTGAACCACTTCGTACTCACTTATAAGCAAGTAGTTGAAGTGGAATCGAACCAAGTGTTGGACTCCGAACTTGCCGTTTAGAAAATATCAACAGCTGTAGGAGCAATTCCGAATGGCGATCCACTTTGGACTTGCTTAAAAGCAAGTAGTTGAAGCAGAGTTGAACCAAGGGTTGGACTTCGAACTTGTCGTTTAAAAAATATCAATAGCTGTAGGAGCAATTCCGAATGGCGATCTGCTTTGTACTCGCTTAAAAGCAAGTAGTTGAAGCGGAGTCGAACCAAGTGTTGGACTCCAAGCATGTCGTTTTGAAAGTATCAACAGTTGTAGGAGCAATTCCGAATGGTAATCTGCTTCCTACTCGCTTAGAGGCAAGTTGTTGAAGCAGAGTCGAACCAAGTGTTGGACTCCAAGCATGTCGTCTTAATGCAAATTTTTTTTGTAAGTAGAGTTAGACTACTCAACAATAGATAACTTGCGGGGAAAGATTACTTTTATTGAAAACAATTAGGCGACAGCTTCTAAGTTGCGAGCCGCTTTTACATTTCGATAAAGAAAATGCAAGAAAGAACTTGAGACATGTTTTCTGGAGCGCTCCTGGGGAAGTTGCTTGGAGTGGTGCTTAGACACCCTCTTGGTACTTCATCAAGTGCTCCGCGTACCATGTTCTCGGTATTCTCCTGCCCCCTGAGTCTTTGAGTTGATACGCGCCTGGGGGAATAACTCTGGAGACTCTATACGGTCCTTCCAAATTAGGTGCCAACTTGCCTTTTTTGCTTAGATTCGAAATCGACAACTTTCAAAGCATTAGGTCTCCCTCTTTAAGGTTGGCGGGCCGTGCCCTCTTGTTGAAAGACTGGGTGATCCTATGGCGGTGCCCTCTTATCGAATTGCATCTCTCTCGCGGACCTCGTCTATGAGATCTAGGCAGTTGTGAAGCTGGTTCGGATTCTGTGTTTCACTGTAGGCTATCAGTCGGGGTGAAGGCAGGCCCACTTCTAAGGGGATGAGAGCTTCGGATCCATATGTGAGGTTGAAGGGGGACTCCCCCATCGGAGCTCTTTTGGTGGTGCGATAGTTCCAAAGCACGTTCGGGAGTTGTTTAACCCACAACCCCTTAGTGGATTGTCAAGCCTCTTCTTCAGGCCAGAGAGGATTTGTCGATTTGCGTTCTCTGCTTGGCCATTGGACTGAGGGTGAGCTATCGAGGAGAACCGCTGCTGAATGCCGAGGTCGGTGCAAAAGTTGCGAAAGGTTGCTCCCGCAAATTGAGTCCCGATGTCGGTTACGAGGATGCTAGGTACCCCGAACCGGCAAACAATATTCTTCCAAAAGAACTTCTGGACCTTGTGCTCGGTGATTGTCGAAAGAAGTTCAGCCTCGATCTATTTTGAGAAGTAGTCTATCGCTACAACTAAGAACTTCAGCTGGCCCAGCGCTGGAAGGAAGGGTCCAAGAAAATCCATCCCCCACATTGCGAAGGGGATTGGACTCACCAAGGAGGTGAGTTGTGTTGGGCAGTCGACAGATCGGGGCGAATTTCTGGTAGGAGACGCACTGGCGGACTTACTCCTCGGAGTCCCTCAGTAGAGTGAGCCAGAAGTAGTCATAGTTTAAGAGTTTTCGGGAGAGGGATCTCGTTTAGGGCATAGAGCGCTTCCTTTAGGGTGAGGCACCTCAGATAGGGACGGCCGTCATTCTGAGTGTAAGAGCGTCTGTACATGACTCCATCGAGGAGCGTGTACCGCTCGGCTCACGTCCTGATCCTCCTCGCCTCTTTCAGATCTTCGGGAAGGACTCCGTCTCTGAGGTACTCGAGGAGGGGCTTTATCCAGTTCTCCCCAAGTATTAGGGGGTAGGCTTCCATCGGCTCCGGGCTAGCTTCATCAATACTTGGTCTGAGGAGGACCTCTATCAAGATGGTCCATTCTAGACCTTGGAGGGACGAGGAGGCGAGCTTAGAGAGAGCATCCACCTATATGTTTTCCTCTCGAGGAACCCGCTGGAGTTGAACATCTTCAAATAAGGCTAGAAGCTCCTAACCTTTGCCAAGTACTTGGCCATACGCTCGTCCCATGCCTCGTATTCCCCTGACACTTGGTTGACGACCAATTGCAAATCACTAAAGACTCTGACTTGCTTGGCTCCAGCTTTGCGAGCCATGTAGAGCCCCGCTATGAGGGCCTCATACTCTGCTTCGTTGTTTGATGATGGGAAGTTTAAGCGGAGGGAGTATTGGAGGACGAAAGCATCTGGGACGGTCAAGATAATGCCAGCCCCACTTCCATCGGTGCAAGAAGATCCGTCCACATAAACAATCCAGACCAAGGGGTCGGCAGATGACTCGCAAGGGTTGGGGATGGTGATCTCCACAATGAATTTGGCTAGAGCTTGGGCCTTGATTGCTGTTCTTGGCTGGTAGCTGATGTCATATTGGCTTAGCTCAATGGACCATTTCATCAGGTACCCGGAGGTCTCGGGCTTGTGAAGAACTTGCTTGAGTGGCTAGTCGATAAGAACGACCACCGAATGAGATTGGAAGTAGGGGCGGAGCTTTCGGGCCGCCATAACCAAGGCAAGAGCCATCTTCTCCAGCTTCGAGTAATGGAGTTCGGCATCCTGGAGAACCTTACTCACATAATGTATGGGTCTCTGCGTTCTATCATCTTCTCTTACAAGGACCGCACTGAGGGTTTGCTCCGAAGCGGCGAGATATAGGTAGAGGACCTCTCCAGGCGTCGGCTTGCTCAAGAGAGGGGGGTTAGCTAAGTATGTCTTGAGTTGGTCGAAGGACTTTTGTTGCTGTTCCCCCCATTCGAAGCCTTTACCCCCCCCCCCCCTAAGGGCCTTGAAGAAGGGGAGGCACTTTTCCCCAGACTTGGAGAGGAACCGCCCAAATGCTGTGAGGCACCCTGTGAGCCTCTGTACCTCTTTGACGTTGGAGGGAGAAGCCATTTTAAGAATGGCCTGGATCTTCTCGGGGTTAGCCTCTATGCCCCTTTGACTGACCATAAATCTCAAGAACTTACCAGATGGGACTCCGAACGCATACTTGTTCAGATTCAGCCTCATATTGTGCCTCCTGAGCACCTCGAAGGCTTCTTGTATATCGGGGACATGTTCCTGCCCTCGGGTCCTCTTGACCAGCATGTCGTCTACATAGACTTTCATGTTTTGGCCAATCTGGTCTCGGAAGACCCTGTTCACGAGGCGCTGATAAGTAGCTCCCGCATTCTTCAAGCCAAACGGCATAACCCTGTAGCAATATAGGCCCTAATCCATACGAAGGAGGTCTTCGGGATGTCGGGAGGGAACATTCGAATCTGATTGTCCATGAAACTGAGGAGCTCGTGCCTGAAGGTCGCATCGATCAGGGCGTCGATGCTTGGAAGGGGAAAAGGGTCCTTTGGGCACGCCTTATTGAGATCGGTGAAGTCGATCCATATCCTCCAGCTTCCGTTGACTTTCTTGACCATCACCACATTGGATAGCCACTCGGGATAGTTCACCTCCTGGATAAACCGAGCGTTGAGGAGCTTTTCGACTTCTTCTTTGATCGCCTGTTGACGCTCGGGAGAGAACTTGCGTCGCTTCTGCTTAACGGGCTTGACACCCGGGGCAACGCTGAGATGGTGCACTAGGAGCTCCTCGGAGATTCCAGGCATGTCGGCCGTGGTCCAAGCAAAGAGATCGCGGTTCCCCTTATGCACTGGGAGATGTCTTCTTTGATGGAAGGGGTGTCATGCCCCGCTTCCCAAAATACGAAACACGAGTACGTAACGTAGACCCAACGAATGATGTAAATACCATCCATAAGCTGTACCAAACTAACTCAGCAATAAGAACAACAAAGTACAACCACACAGGAAAATATAACCACATGAAACAAGATAAATTCCAATAATAATGAAATAATCCAACAGTATAAATATTCAACATCCGGGATCAAAACAAACTACGGGTCATAAAGCCCAAAACAAAGTACAAGTCATAATAATATTCAAGAAATAAATAGCAACAAGTAAAACTAAGGAGCGGAGACTGGATCCATCTTTAGAAACGTTGCTCATCAATTCCTTCAGGAATAGATCATTCAGCACCTGTAAAATCTTGATCTAAAAAGAAAGAAAAGAGTGCCCTTAGGACAAGTCGTGGGCGGCAAGTAGAGAAAACAAAGGATGAAGGAAAGCATGAAAATCAAGGAAAAAGAATATGGTCAAAGACAAAGAACAAATCAAATAGCAGACAATATTATCAAAGGTCTACAGTAAATCACGCATGTAATGAGTGATGTCAGGATCAAGCAAGAAATGCAGTTTATTAAGTATTTTATTAGTCTATCTAGTGCACGTACTACAACGTCCCATTCTACAGATTCGGCGCAACACACAATGATCGCTTTAGACTGATGGTGAATTCATGATTCGTGTACTCAGCCCAGTAATCAGTGTTTAATGTTCAGTATCAGTATTTATCGGGCAGTGTTTATGGCCATACAGTATGGGTCAGTACAGTAGGGCCCGACCGAGCACAGTCTCCGATTGTTCACTACCAAGTCATCCCATATAACCCCGGCTTGTTATCAATTTATTTTCATCCTATGTGAGCATGCAAGAGGGTGTCAATGTTGTTCATTACTATGTGTGACTAATTTTAAGCATTACAAACAAAGCATGAGGCAAACATATCATATAAACATATTTTGCAAAATCAGGACAGCATGACATTGTTGTACCAAAATATGGATTACGGTCACTACAAATTAGCAAATCTGAATCTGCTGGAAGATCTGGAAAGTAGACTTCCACACGGTTCCAGCGAGTATAATTAAGGTATATAAAAGATATAGGAACTATGGTGAAAACTCTATTCTAATCAGGTTTTAAGTTCAGGCAGCATGCAGTAGGTTGTGTTCAACTATTTATTTCAGATCAAAGAACTCATTAATAAAATCTATAAAAATTCTAGGCGATACCTATACATGTCTAGGTCCAGTCTAAATTATTTCAAATTTTTCTTGTACTATTAACAAGGTAAAATAAAATATAGAACAGCAGGGTACGCATAAAATTATGAGTCTGAAATTACTACCACAGTTGCAGTAAAGAGATGATAACTAACAGATGAAAAATTGGAATTTAAATTCGGACTAGAGAAAAATTATCTAGACATCAAGGGCTACATTTTATGTTCAGCAAGTTCTTTCAAATTATGTCATTAGCATGGTTAAAAATCTGATTCAAAGTGAAACATTCAGCAGTCCAGAAATTGTCTTAACATGAATAGGCAAATAAATAAATCATATGATCACATCTAGCATGCAAATTAGTAATCAAGTGAATCCTAGGTGTCGATATGCAATTTCTAAGGTTTAAGATACATTTATCACAGTCATGATGTCAATTCATCAATTAAAACCGATCCAGTACACTAAATTTAACATGTCCAATTTATCAAGCAGTTCTATGCATGAATCTAGTTATTTAAATGTTCATATGCATGAAACAATGGAGACTAGGTTTTAGATCAAAGGGATAGCACGATGTTAATAGTATGTCGGGTTAGCTCGTGTAAACCCTCGATAATCTTAACGGAATTGTCAAAGGTAGTTTGATAACAAAATGGACGGCTCTACTGGCAAGAGATCAATTAAACTTGAACAAAAGATTAAATTAGTTCATGGGGAGACTTGCCTGTTATATTGCAGATATAATTAAATAGGAATAACGGGATCAGAATCCCGGGCAAAATCTCCCAAAAATACGTGCGAAGAACCAACAGCAACAGCAAAAGCCAAGAGCAAATTCTTCACACCGAATCGGGACAGAACACAGAACAGCAAAACTGGATCTGATGAGCCCAGAACACGGAACACCAAAGCTGACCAATAGGAGCTCTTCCTCACACCGGATCCGATCCAAACAGGGGACAGCGGATGGGGATCTGGTGTGGCCGAACACGGGACAGCGGTGGCGACCAATCAGTGGCTGTCTTCTACCTTCGGCAAGGAGAGAGAGATACGGCGAACGGCGGCGACTGCGCGGCTGACGACACGACGACACGACCACGGCGAAGGCGACGGCACCACGGTAGGGTAGCAACGGTGGCGACGACAACTTCGACGAGTGACAGGCTCTGTTTTGTAGTCGAAAATAGAGAACGACGGTGCGCGGCGATCTTGGGGACTCGGCGGTAATGCTAGGGGGTCTCGGTGGAGCGGCGACGGACGACAAGGGCAATGGGGGTGCACGGAGATGGGTTAAGGTGATGGTGAGGCTTTCGGTGATGGGTTTCGATCGGGGATGGCAGGACGATGGGGACAACTACGGTGAGATGGTGACGATGGGATGGAGACGATAATGAAGGTGGTGACAATGGTGAAGGCCGATCGGAGTAGCGATGGGGGTCAGGGGTTGTTTGCGGTTGGGTTTGGGTTAAGCGGAAACTGAGAGAGGGAAAGAAGGGTGCGGGGAGAGAGAAACGGCGGAGAGAGAGAGAGAGATTGATTATGAGGGTTTAATTAATAGGGTATTTATAGGGATCAAGAAATTAGGATTTTGGGTTGAGATTATGTGGGTTCTGGGTAACGATTTTGGCTCCAAAAAGAGAAAAACAAATGCCCAGAGACGAGACAAACACATAGGAGAACAAATCAAACTCAAAATAGAAAATCAAAATTTGCAAAGAGAACATGATCCAACCAAAAGAACACAGATTAATCAAGAGAGAACCAAAGAACTCAAGAAAAAACAAAATACACTATAATAAATGAATCTGAATACAATAATCAAAAGAATACGAAATACAATAAAATCTGAAAATATGGCTTATAGGGGGAGAGTGCCTTGCTAACTCGAAATGTCTTAGTGGCATCTTCCTCTGAAAGCACTTCTTCTAGTTCATCCACCGGTTCAGAGATGGTCTGGCTACTCTCCGGTGGAAGCTCTAGGGCTTCTAGGGAGAGGACCGGGCCTCCCATTGAGGTCATATAGCACTTACGAGCCGTCTCCTGACTCCCTCTCACTTCTCATACCCCTGTGGGGTGGGGAACTTCATCTTCATGTAATAAGACGAAGGGATGGCTTGGAGCGTGGCAAGGCCTGGTCGACCCAGGATCACATTGTAGGCAGCCTTCATATCCACCACCATGAAGTCCATCGGAGTGACCAGGCCTTTGCCAGTGGTGATGTCGAGAGTTATAACTCCCTCGATCGTAACCGGAACCCCAGTGAACCCATAAAGGGTGTAGCCGGCCGACTTAAGCTGGTCTCTTGATAGCTGGAGGCCTTTGAACGCCTCCAAGAAAAGAATGTTAACCGAGCTTCCATTGTCCACCAGCACCCGGCGGACGTCGAAGTTGGCCATTTTGAGATTAATGACGAGGGCGTCGCGATGGGGCATGCGGACGCCTTCTAAGTCCCTATCAAAGAACATCACAGGGACCCCTAGGCCCTTAGGGAGAGGATGACTCTGCACGGAGTTAACTTCCCTAACGAAGTCTTTTCGGGAGGAGTTAGAATCTCTCCCCATTGGGCCTCCGTGTATCAGGTGCAAGACGCTCCCTCTTCCTCTGCAGTATTCTGTTTGTTCCCGGAAGACGACCCCTCCAGAGTGGGGTGATAGAGAGCCTCTTCAGCTCGGATGTACTTCTCGCTCCTAAGGAGGAGCTCGGAGAAGTCGCGAGGAGGCTTCCTGGCCAAGGAAGCCCTAAGGTCGGGGTTGATGACATTGGATTGGAAGGCAGTAGAAGCTACCAACTGATTTAATGAGGCGATGGACCTGGCCTCTACAGTGAACCTCTTGACATAATCCCTCAGCTGCTCGCCCTTCTTTTGGCTGAGGAAGAGCGGCGAAGTGCTCGTCTTCTCGAAGCGGCAACTGCTCACGAAATGTGTGAGGAAGAGGCCTTCGAACTGGTCAAAGGAGAAGATAGACACCGGGGCAAGCCGAGAATACCACTCCCGAGCTGGCCCCTTGAGTGTGGCTGGAAAGGTCTTGCAGAGGAGGGCATCGGATGCATGATGGATCATCATGAGAGTTTTGAAACTCTCGATGTGATCTGTGGGGTCCGACTCCCCGGTGTAAGTCTCGAAATGTGGAGGCTTGAAGTTGTCTAGGACAGGGGCCTCCATGATGGTACGGAAGAATGGAGGCCTGCTTGGGTGAAGGTTCCTCGCCCGTTGCTCCTCGTCTCTATCTAGCTGGTCGAGGCACCTCTCCATCTCGTAGAGACGGTGGTAGACTGAAACCTCCCTTCGGTCGTACCTTGCTGACTCTGTGTAGGTGGTGGACTGATAGAACGACGACGTGACTCGGCGTAGGCTACAGACTTCGGGTGCGGTGGTGGTGACCAGAAGAAGGGTGGCAATGGCTCGGAGCCGGCCTAGGACTTAGGGAAGGGCGGTGATGGCTCGGAGCCGGCCGAGGACTGCGGGAGCGGCGATAACGGCGAGAATCTGGCTGAGGGCTGGGAACCCGATGGCCGTTGTTAGGGGCGGCATTGAGCGCCTGGAGGACTGGCTCCTGGAATTGTTAAAATTCCGCCCTCGTGACGGGGCCTCCTTCTCGCGATTGACTCGAGCTACAGGACGGCCAGCCAAACAGGGAGCGGCTTCGTCTTGGGTGATGTTGGGGTGACTCTCTCTGCCTCCGGGGAGAGTTGGACCCCTTGCGGTCTGATCGGCGTGGTGATCGATCCCTCAGGTGCTCCTAGCGAGTGTTCGCCTCGCAGGTTTGCCTCTCGTCTAGATGGGTCCGAAGATCGGGCCTTGGCTCATTCTACCGATTGTTGAGCACGTCCCGCAGGTCCTTCGGTGTAGGAGGACTATGGGAGGCCATAGAATATGTGGAGGTGTTGTGGATGGACACCCGAACCTGATGTATAGGTTGCTTGTGGCGGCTTCACCGAGAAGGCTCCTCCACTGTTGCTTGGGGCCCTATAGGCTGCAGAATAGAGTGGGGAGCCTGCTGTTCGAGCTACATGGCCTGTTGGAGGGGTGGAGGCAGATCCTCCGGAGGAGGAGGAGGAGGTTGAGAAGATGTTGTTCTACGGTTGGAGTGTGCACACTTCCTCTTGGGAGGCATGGCTAGGAGTAGCTTTGGCTAAAGGAGGAAGGCTGGGTTGCTTATCGAGTAGGTTCCCACAGACGGTGCTAATCTGTTACCACTGAATCTGGTGTGGGGGCAATAGATAGAATTTGTAGGTTCGTAGGAACTCGAATCGATTGAATCTTACTTCTTCTCTTGTGAACACGTTAACTCCTTGGAGCTCCCGCGGACCTGCACAAACGTTCGAAATACCGGGATGGATCCCAGCGACGAACCCTCTGACGCTCTTGTCAATACCAGAAAAAGTAAAGAAAAAGAGCTTGAGTGGACAAAGAGTGATCACCTGTGACAGTAGGAGGTAGGGGGGTATTTATAGTCGCCGTGGGGATCTGTTTTAGGATCAGAATGAATCCCTACTTCCCGGTGTGGCTGGATAGGGGTGGTTAGAACTACCTCTTCATAATAAGGACAACCAGGATTTCCTCTTATCCTGTTGAACTGGTCCCTAACGGGTTGAGACCCGTTCTCAGCTGAATAGATCCGTTCATGGGTTAGCGGGTCCAAGAGGAGAGACCTGGTTTCCAATTCCGACCCGTCTGTAGGTGAAATTACCATCTTGCCCCTGTAACTTTAAGATCCGTGCCTACTTTGAACGGTTCTGATTTAACCCCATTTTTAGCCATATCAGAAGATATGAAAAATTATCTTAGTTTGGGATTCCGTAGATATAAATAAAACTCGCGATTATTATAATGACATTGCTTAATCCTTATCTGATCCGGGGTGGAATAAAGAACGATTTCTTTCTTTTATCGAATGTTAGTGTCATGCCCCGCTTTCCAAAAATACAGAATACGAGTACATGATATTGGCCCAGCGAATGACTAATGTCACTCATAAGTTGCTTATCCGATCAACTTAATAATATAATCAATACAGAACAATTGTGCAGACAATAATAATAATCTCATGAACAATAATACTTGGAATGAAGCAATAAGAAATATCCAAACACAATAATAATCCAACATCTGGAAACAAATAATAGCAATATTCGTGTCAAAAGCTCACAATACAATGAAATAACAATAGTGCAATACTTTAAGTCTTTATGACAAAACAATAATCTATTAAGCGGCGATGCTATCAATTCCTTCACCAATGTTGTTCTCCCAATCCATCAGGCAATTCTCCATCAACACCTATAAACACTTCATCTAAAAGAGGAGAAAATTATACTTAGAGCAAGTCGTGGACAGCAAGTAGAGAATGCAAAAGAATAATGGGATAACGATATAACAATGAATTCAATGGATCAATTGGAATCAATAACATGAGACAATAGCAATAATTAATATCATGATAATCGATGCAATAACTATAAGCAATGATTTAATAATTGATAACAATATTCAATGATCAATACCAATAACACTTAGCCAATAATCGATATTAATAGGAACAATGATATACAATATGAAATGTTGATGTGATGCAAACTCTTAAGTCTATTAATCATTTTAATCCTAACTAATGTGGCACTTCATGCGTCTCATTTATTTACCACAGGGTTGCTACATACAAACAAGTTACGTTTAGACTTGGTGGTGAATTTTATAGATCATGTACTCGGCAACGATAATCAATATTCAATAGTCACGATTCAATATTGAATGCACGATACGATAATTCGGCAATGATACAATACACGATATATTAGGTTACCGTCATAAGCCACAATCAACAGATAAAAAAATAGTCAATAACAATATTTAGGGAAACACGAGCCCCTCCTCCGAGTACAGTCACTATATTGTCCACTACTAGAGTTAACCCTTAAACCCCAGCTTATTAATTATTTTATCGATGCAACAATACAATATTCAATTTGAGACATGAGATGAATAATGGTATCAATAGGGGAACAATAGGATGATAACATGAAATAGGACAATTAGAAAGATGAAAATAACTCATTAGAATCATGCAATGCAACATATACACTTCAATTTATGCAATACTACGATATAGGAATAAATAATCTATTAAAAACTGAATTATAAAATTCTGGACAGCAAGAGTGGTCTGTACAAAAATGTAATTTCCTACTATTTCAGAAGTCGAAAACTAAATCCGTCAAAAGTTCTAGAAACTAGACTTTGACACATTTCCAACGCATATTTAGAGTTCAAAATACGACAACGGTAGCTAGGTCAAACACATGATTCTTTACAGATTTCATGTTCAGGAAGAAATTCGACATTATGTTGTTATAATTTTAGAATTAGGAAAAACTCGAAATAAAATTCATTAAAAATATTAATTAGACTTCTAAACATGTTAACTAATGTTCTGAAAATTATCAGAGCAATATTTTATCATTTGATCAACCTTTTTACTATTTAAACATCAAACGTACAAAAATCTGAAAATCTAGAAATAAAAACACAGCTGTAGTAAAATGAGCATAACTTTTGCTACACAACTCGGAATTCAGAAATTCAAGATGTTCCAGAAACTAGAAAGATAAGGCTACAATTCTTATTCAGAAAGTAATTTATTTTAAGATCATTTACTGAGTCGAAAATAGCAGACAACATACAGTCAGCAAGCAACATACATGATTTTGGGTATTTTTCATGAAATAAATTAATTAAACTTGATGGGTATCAATTCTATTAGTCGATAAATTATGTAATCAACATGAAAGGTGTAATAGCATGATAAATACAATTAAAAACACACACATACACAATTCTAACAACATCGAACATCAATCGATCAATCAAATATACAACCTAGCAATTATCTCTACAATAATTAATTGTGTTATGATTATGTGATTAATCCTATTATCATTCTATGTGAATGCATAAAAGATTCAATCTTTAGAGTCAAAAGTGGCACAATGTCAAGAATATTGGGGTTAACTCGTGTAAACCCTCAATAGACCCAACAAAAAATAATCAGTACAACGATATGATAACAAATAGGATCTACTTGCAAGAATTTCAATAAAACTTACAGTTCAAGAGGAAAGTGACTTGGCTTTTGGACGATTAGTTCGAATATCAAAGAATAACGGGATGTGAATCCCGGTGGCAACGGTGACGACCGCGAACAAAGTGAATCTTGATGTTGATGATCACGATCGGGTACGGATCTTGATGGCGATCGGCGATCGGCGATCGATGATCGAGTGCAAGGTCAAAAGATCAAAGATGAACGGCCGAGATCAAGATCGAGATCTAGTACAAGATCAAGATCAAATCAACGACCGTGATCAAATTAGGATGGCGAGGACGGTGGTGTGATGGGTTCCGCAGTCGACTGGAAAGAGGGTAGTGGAGGTTGCTTCAGTTGACAGGGCACTGGACGACAAGGGGATGACTGGATGATGGGTTCTTGGTGGTGGTGGGCTGGCAGTGGTCGAAGAGGTGAGGACGAAGACGAGACGAAGACGGGAGGAGTGGAGGACAGATGGAGGAAGGCGAGGCGAGAGCAGGTGGAAGTAGATGGCGTCGGTTGGGTTTCGAAAACGAAGCAGAGGAAGGGGATGAAGGGGATGAACAGGGGGGTTTCAACAATGAAGGGTTAGGGTTTTGGCGGCTGCACAGTAGCTAGGGTTAGGGTAGGTTAGGGGATTAGGATAGAATAATATATATAGGGAATTAAAGATGTAGGGTTAAGGGGTTATTGGGTAGGAATCCAATAAGCAATAGGTTACAGGGTTCAGGGTTAATGGGTTTAGAATCCAATAAAAGATGGGCTTTAGGGTTTGGGTTTCTAGATCCAATAGGAGATAAAATAACCAATAAAATATGATTTATAACATAATATAATTTGTATTACAATATAGAAGTTTATTTGAAATAACTACAAATACAATTAAAATATATAACTGGATTTTTAATAACCAATGAAAAGTAATAATAATAATAACAATAGTAATGTTAATGATATGTATCAAATTAGGATTTGAGATTAACAATTTATTAAAATCCAAAAAGTGATAATATAAAATATAAATAGTCGATCAATTAGAAATAAAGAATAAAATTAAAATATAACATCGTTCGAAATAAAGATTTTAATAGAAAATTCCAAAACGAATTTAACACAATTTTTTTTTATAAATAATCGAAATAAAGAAATTATTCAAAAAATATGTATTTACGGGAATCGAAATAAGTCATCCAATCACTTAATGCTGTTATATTATTGCTAAATTGAAAGCCAAACAAGGCTGTTTTGTGTGAATCTGTAAGCTATACATGACTCGTTTATTCCACATTCTGCATTGCATCTGGGGAAGCATGAAAAGTCGAGTCCCAATAAATGAGATGTCCTCTATGTTTACCAAAATTTGTATATAGAATCTAAATGCGAGTTTTACATAAATTATTGGCCGATGAACCCGTGCGAAAACTCTTTATTTTAGCGATCCCTTATTAAATTAGCACTTCAAATGAAAGGTACCTAGGTTTGTGCTTTTATCAGACCCTTAGTTTGCTGCATAGATTGACTGATTGTGAGATACATTAATGGACAGCAGCAAGCTATACAAATACTAAATGAATGAAACCTAACACAGCTTAATGTGGGCCTAATCATGTCTTGTTGATAATTAGTTCTCAGAGTATATACTTGACCTTTGCATGTGTAGTTTTCAGATAGCTGCATCTACTATTTATGCGATTGCATCTAATTAACCCCCATGTCACTTTCTTTTTCATTTTATTATATCATTTTGTAATGAAGGAAAGATAATCTAGTGTATCATGAATGTTCATAGTTACTCCTTAATCTTTAAGAATAACTAGATTCATTATCTTACTCAAACTTAGAATAACTCCAGAGTTGTTGTGGCTAAGGAGACACAAGTGAAGTTTCCCTCCAAATGACATGAGTCACACATGTAGAGCAAATTATACGGTGCAACAGAAGTTTTAAGCGTTGAGATATGCAACAACCGTTATAACAAACAACCAAGCAACCAGGGGTATTTGGGTGGGGCTCAAGCCCCACCCAAATTTTTGGGGAAAAAACACAAATTTATGGGTTGATTTGGAGGGGCTTGAACCAATTTCAATAAATTGGTTCCATACCAAACCAAATCACCATAAATTGGTTCTCTGTATACATTTTGATTTGGAGGTTTTCTTGACAATGTGTTTGATATTAGTTATTGAGGGAATGAGGTAAAAGGTTAGAGACGATCACGAAATTCAATTTAGAGCTTAACTAATCTAAAGAATGAAGATGCAGAACTATTGGGTATTTTCCTGAAATTGTGATCTTGTAGATTTTCATTTTAAGTATTTGGTTACAATTAAAACACTATTGTTAAGTTTATCATGTGATGCTATGTACTTTAGTGGCTTAATTAGTTGTGAAATGTTTAGGTTTAACAAATGGGTTCTCATAATTTATATTTACATTAACTCTACTTCAATGTTATGTAAACATAAGTCAAAATACTCATTCCCCCCCCGCCCCCCCTTTTGTTTTTCAAAGTAGTCTACAGAGTTCATTACGTGAAGATTCTCAGAGCAAACATCAGAACTTCTTACACTCAATTCAAGCTTTGATCCTCATGATAATTCCAGTCAGTTTAAAACCGAAGATATATGCAATCTTGCAAGAAAGTTCTATCCTGAAGATTTTATTAATGGTGAGATGTTTTCTCTTGAGTTAGAGTGTGCATACTATAAGAAAGATACGCATAGTGATCCAAATTTTCAGAATGTGACATCTATTTCTGAGTTATGTCAAGTGTTGGTTCAAACAAGAAAGTCAATAATTTTTTCCCATGCTTTATAGATTGATTTGTCTAGTTTTGACTATTTGTGTTTCTACATCAACAACTGAAAGCGCATTTGAACCTCATTACGAATAAACTTAGAAATAAGATGGAAGATGAATTTCTTGGTGATTGTATGGTCCTCCACACTGAGAATGAATATGTTTAGTCTATTGATAATGATTCAGTGGTAACAGAGTTTGAAATTTTGGGTACTTGTAGAGTTAGATTTAGTTAGTTTATCTTTGTTTTGTCAATCTTGAATTAAATTTGCATGTTTATTTAATTTTTTTTCTTTTATATGTTGCATCTAGAGAACTTTTTCCCTAATTTTGTATAGACATGCATATGAGGGGTAAGGCTCACTACGTCCCCCCCTCTGACTAGCTGTATCTATCTTTTCAATTAATAAATTTTGCTCCTACCGTCGAGATTCTCTATTTTTTTTCTTCTATATATATAGTAAGAAGTTCAAGCCCACCCCAGTTTCATTTTCTTGATCCGCCACTGCAAGCAACGTAGACCACATGAAACACAAAAGCACACAATTTGTTCTGGTTCGGCAAACCTAATCCGAGGAGAATTAACGGAGTTATTATTCAACTAGAAACGACACAAGAGTCTCACCAATAATCTATTTATCTCTTAAGCCTCACTAGAAGATACTCTGCTGTTTGCAACAGAAAACACTCATATGAATTATTTTTCTCTCAATGTAGAACCCTAAAAAGAAAGCCATGTGATAGGAGTCGTACAATATAACTTCAAGAATAAATATGGGCTTAAGCAACACACTAAATAACTGGCCCATTCACTGCCGACACTTGCGGTCAACTGCACACATTAGCAGTCGAATGCTATGGAGTCGAGAGCATCCAGAGAGGAGCTTTGTAGGTTGCGGTCGACTGCCCAATATGGTAGTTGACTGACATCTTCTTAACCCAAAACATCAACCTCTACCTTCATATTTGTCATTTCGAAACCTCTTCTCGCTTCGCCCTTTTTTCTTCGAATTGAACATAGTATGTAAGGCGTAAACTCTAACAATCTCCACCTTGGATTGCATACAAATTGCTTCCACATCTGTGTGATTTATTGCTTTTAGACTCTTTCATTTCTCTTCTTGTAAACAACACGATTCAATGACTTCTTCTGCCCCCCCCCCCACCCTCTAGGGGCATACCCCAGTAGGGTAGGAATTAACACAGAGATGTCATCTATCGTACAAACTCCACCCTTCACCTCGACGGTATTCGAACACCGTGATCTAACTTCAGTGATTCTAGTGGCGACATACTAGAAACTTTAGGAACGCTGGGCTTAGAAACACTTGACCAAGATTTTCCGTTTCCACAAAGTTTGTAGAGGTTGTGCTGAAAATCTCTCATTTCCATCATCACCTTACGATGGCCTTCCCAAATTAATATAACTCCACCTCAAGTGGTGTAAGCAGCCCCATGCTTCCAGAGTTCCCAAGAATATTAGGTTATGTTTCAGTGCAGGAACATACATGACCTTCTGCAATATGAACTTCTTTTCGTCTGGCATATCCAACTCAACTGTCATCTCCCCCACTACATCACAATTCTCACATGTCTTCGTCCGCACAGAACGACTTGTTATAGACTTATAAGTAGAAAATATCTCCCGTTCGAGGCAAATATGAGAAGAACTATCTAAATAAAGAAACCAACCAGAATCTACATCTTTAAAACTTTAAACAAGAAAACAGTCAACGTTATCACCTGACTCAGCGGCACGGACTATGTTGGCACTATTTTAATTCAACAACTTGTGACAATCCCACTTGTAATGTTAATTTCATCGACAATGGTGTGAATGGACCCCACCTTTATGCGCACTTCTCTTCCAATTGAAGTTCCTTTCACCGCCAGGCGACTCGAAGAAGTATACCCTAATTTCTGAGAATATATCAAGCTAAAAGCTTTATACTCTTCATCGAGATCATCTGCAATTATCACCTTCAACTCGGATAGCATTATTGAATTCCATATATGATCATGAATAGCAAGACCTTCCCTCATTGAGAATCGTAACAGTTTTCTCTTCCAATTATCCAATTTAGTAATAATGGTCTCAAATAGTCAATTATGAGTCTCGCCCACAAACTTGCCGCAGTTTTCTTCTCAAGAAATTTGCACTTGACTTCGTCCGCCAATAGCAACTAGATTAAACTCAAGGCTTTTAAACAAATATCATCACATTTCTCTTATGCCATTCCAGTTGGCTCCCTTTTATCTTCTTCTAGGAAAAGATGCAAGCCTTTTTGAACCAATACATTGTACAGACATCTTCTAGAAATTGAAGTTGCTCTTATCATCAAACTGCTTGATCTTTGTGAGACAGTGATCTGTTATCTTCATAAAGGAACTCGAGCAACCCTTACTCTGATACTAGTTTGTAAATCAAATTATACTGCACATCGGAAGTTTTAGGTGTTGAGATATGCAAGAACCGATCATAACGAACAACCAAGCAACTATACCACACCAAACACAAAAGCACACAATTTGTCCTGAATCAGCGAATCTAATATTCAACTAGAGACTACATGAGAGTTACGGTACTCTCACCTAGAATCTATGTATCTGCATGTTTCTCACTAAAAGATACTGTGTTGTTTACGATGGAAAACTCTCATATGAAGTACTCTTCTCTCATTGAGGGCATTACAATTATTTATAGAGATCTGGAAAACCCTAGTTTGTAGTTTTGATCCTTCACTGTGCGATAAACCCTGAAAAGAAAGCTATGCGATAGGAGCCGTACAATATACCTTGCAAAACAAACCTGGCTTAAACAATCCCCTAAAGAATTGGCCATTCACTGTTGGCTGACATTTGCGGATGACTTCTCAAAACATGAGTCGATTGCTATGGAGTCGAGAGCATCTAGAGAGGGGATATGTAGGTTGTGGCCGAGACATCTTCTTGTTAGCCTAAAATAGCAACCTTTGCCTCCATCTTCGTCACTTCGAAACCTATTCTCACTTTGCCCTTTTCTCTTCCAATCGAACCTAGTATGCAAGACATATATCCTAACAACAGATTAAGAGATTGAAAATTATCTTTTGTATTCTGCATACTGTTAGGGAATAATTGCCTTTAGGATCTTATTAAATCTTCGACACGATCAAAACAAACCACCAAGCGAATAGAAAATCACACCAATCACACAAAGCACACAATATTTTTTCTGGTTTGGGCAAGCCCTAATTCTAGGAAGGAAAACAGAGATATTATTCAGCTAGAGAAGATACAAGAGTTATAACTTTCACCATGACCCTCTCTCTAGCTTAACTGGAAATACCTGTTGTTTACAATGGAGAATTCACTCACCTCCCATATGAGGTATTCTCTTCTTATATTCAGCACTCAATAAAATCATACTGTTCTTTGGAGCCGTTACATTGATTATATAAAGATCTAAAGAAATCCTAGATTTAATCTTGATACAATAGCCGTTCATTATTACCTGAAGAGATAAGCATACAATGAGCCGTATGATCTAACTTGGGGAAGAAGCCAGGATGCAAACAAATCCCCAGGACCAGCATTCGAAAACAAACAGCAGTGACGCGATCGACTGCCTAAAGTGCAGTCGATCGTATTTGACTCCAGTCAAACCCGAGGGGGTGTCGGTCGATTGCGCAATCAACCGCAAAGTCGACCGCACATCCTCTTCCATGTTGCTACTGCCTATCATCTTCCATCCAATTGTCACTTCGATTGCTCTCTTGTATCACCGTCTTCTCTTCTATATTACTACTATTATAATGGAAGAGTCGGGGTTTGTAACCAACAAATCCTAATTTTGTAACCAAATAAATTCGTGCAATACACATCCAAACTAAAATTAACAAATATAAACTTGCATCGCACTTATAGCCCAAATCAAAATATTTATTAAAATGTGCATCACACATGTAAATTACCAGTTAAACAAGCATGCAAGGCATAAACAAAACACATACAATAAAATTTGACTATACTCTAATGGCGTTGCTTGATCCTTATCTGATGTGGGCCAGATCTGGGATGTGATTAGGTCAAATGAAAACGAAGAACAGAACCTCTATTTTCTTGATTCTTAGCTCTTGCGCATATTCCTTTAAACAGACATAAAATGTTTTCCTAGCATTGGATGAAGATCTGGTTCTTACTATTTGTCCTTGTCTTATGAAGTCATCTTACTACTCCATACTAGTATGCATATGATGTAAAACTAACCCTAAAATAGAGAATTTCCAAGAATCTTAAAGGGTTAATTTTACCAACATGTAGTACGGATCAAAGTTAGAAATGTTAAATAATTAATTGGTTTGATGGATTTTCAAGAACTGAATCACGTTTAATAATCCCAATTAATAATTCAACTCTACTATCAATAATTAAATCCCTAAGTGTTTTAGCAAGTAAAAGATTCAATTTTGATTCGTACTCTAATCAAGCAAGTGGAACACTCAATCTCAATTGTTTTGTGGACGACAGGCAAATCAGATAATATAATAGATAACAGAGCAATAGAACACAAATATTCAAAAGTGGAAAGAGTATACCGAGGGTTCAAAGAACTCTGTGTAGATCTTGGGTTGAACAGCAACGAAAAGCACAGCAATCAAAGAGACAGTAATGGTAGCAAGAACCTCACGAGAAATGGTGGCAACAACAATGTAATGCCCCGCCCCAATACTCAGACAATTTTAATATTTTTAGAAGACAAATTAGATACTATGTAGTACAACTGCCCACCATAGGCTGCCTCTCAAAAGGTGGTTAACCAATTAGGTGACTCTTGATCCTTGGCTAATAGTATTTATACTCAAATTATTCTTGCAAACTTTCCATGTGGGACTAAATTCCTCAATTTCTTCTCAAATCCGTCTCAACTTTGTAGTACCAGTCGACTGAACCATCGACCAGTCGAATGTTCGCTACCAGATCTGGGGTATTACATACACCCCCCCTTAGAAATCAGCGTCCTCGCTGAGTACAGGGCACACATCTCGTGTAGGACCGCCCTTTCTAGCCGATGTAGTATAGTCGATCCCGGAGCTCAATCACTCTCAACACCGCAGATCGGATACCCGGCTATCAATCACTACCTGTGACTCTCAACACCGCAGAATATACCCGACCCCAGAGATCAATGACTCTCAATACTGCGGATCATACTGACCTCTACTACACCCGGTGTCGAAAGTCGGCTCTGATACCATTTGTAATGCCCCGCCCCAATACTCAGACAATTTTAATATTTTTAGAAGACAAATTAGATACTATGTAGTACAACTGCCCACCACAGGCTGCCTCTCAAAAGGTGGTTAACCAATTAGGTGACTCTTGATCCTTGGCTAATAGTATTTATACTCAAATTATTCTTGCAAACTTCCCATGTGGGACTAAATTCCTCAATTTCTTCTCAAATCCGTCTCAACTTTGCAGTACCAGTCGACTGAACCATCGACCAGTCGACTGTTCGCTGCCAAATCTGGGGTATTACAAACAATGATAGGGGCCTCGGGATCTGGCCGACGTGGGTGCTCGGGAGGAGCACAGGGGCGAGGAGGTCGGTGGTTGGAGATGGGTTCAATGATGAGGTCGATGGCGAAGGGGGTGGCTGTAGTGGTTGTAGGATGACGACGTGGGGGCTAGGGATTCGATCGAAGGAGGGGAGGGGTTCGGGGATGAAGGCGACGGCGAGAGGGAAGGGTGAGGGCGACGGCATGGTCGATCGGGTTATTGGTCGGGTGAGGGAGATGAGGGTGAGAGCGAGGCGTGCTGGGGTGTCGACATTGAAGGATGGGCACGATGGGGATTCGAGGATGAGTGGGGTGATGGGTTTGGTCGGGGTGTAAGGTAGGAGGAAGAAGAAGGTGAGATTAGGGTTTTGATTTTGGGGATTTGGGAAATTAGGGTTTGGGTAATTTTGTTTGGTGGATTTTTTTATTTGGGGTAGATTTTAGAGTTTATCACAAACCCTAAAATTATACTAGAATTAATTACAAACCCTAACAATTTAGATCTCACTTGTATCACACAAAGAGAGAGAGGAAGAGCAAAAACTCAACATAATTTTTTTAATCAAGAATGGCATATCTTTCTCATTAATCTCAGAGCCTATAAATAGGCTCAAAACAAATCTTGATATAAATCTAAAAAGATTCTAAAAATCTCAAAAATATTCTAATGCAAAAAAAAAGATTACATATGGCTATAATTGCCAAAAACAAATATGGTACTGAAATAAAATACTAAATTAAATAGAATTGATGCCCTCATCATTCTCTCCAGCTGGGAGAGAGCTCGACCCAGTCGAGTCAAAACAAGTGATCATGTCATGGTGCTCCAAAAGATTTGGATCCAGTTGCGGAGGCTCCTCACGATCACTGCAAGTGCCATCCAACTTCGGCTTATTCTTTCACCTCACCAAGTAATTGTGCATACCACCATCTCTTGTAGAGATTATCTGATCATCTAAAATGTTATTCAATTCTTCTGTCGGTGGGTGAATAGTATCAGGTAGATGGGTAAATGTGGGAACCTCATCATTAGGCTGCAGGTTAGGCTTATCTATAAGAAAATTCATAGGATTGAATTTTGAGCATTCATAGAGTACTAGATCCTCAATATTGAAAGTCTTACTTATACCAAAACCTTTAGGAAGGTCAACGACATAGGTGTTATCATTGATTGTATGTAGAATCTTAAATGGGCCTGCAGCACGTATGTTCAAGTTCTTAACGGATCCAACTGGAAACTGTTCCGGATGAATCCGAACCATCACTTCGTCACCAACATCAATAGTTTTAAATTTTCTTCTTGTATCTGTTATTAACCTGTAGTTAACATTATTCTCATTAATTTTCTTGAAAATTTCTCTATGCAAATCATGAAGGCAGAATGAAAATGTCGATGCAGACTCTGTGACTTTGTGATTTCTAATACAGGGGTAAAATCAATGGGTTGCCAAGTGACTTGAGAAGGAATGGGTGACTCAGATATACTCAATGGAGGTGACTGGACAGACTGAATACTTGAGAGACTGATCATCCTCTTTTTCATCAAAGTCATTACTTACATTAGGTTCATAGGTAAACTCATTGTCGCGCTCATCAACGATGACTGCAGTACCCTCTACTATATTGATCCTATTTGGGCTGGGACAGTTGTCAGCAACATGACCAAACCCCTTACATTTATAGCACTTAGTGAGATGGTCAATCTTAGTGTAATCTCTTTCGGTGTTCTTACCCTTATGTTCATCTCTATGTGAATTGAAATTTGAATTAGGTTTGCTGGGATAAGATTTGTTGGGGTGCTGAGAGGGAGGCTTTGGTCTAGGTGGGTCAGTAGAGGTCATTCTAGAGGAATGATCTCTCGAGTCACTAGACCTAGAATGAGAACTAGCTTTAAGGAAATCCATATCGAGGACTAGGGCATAGGCTGCCGCTAGTGAGTCCACATTTCTATGGATTAGCTCATTCCTAAGGTCAGCTTGTAGTCCAGCTCTGAACCTAGAGAGAGTTTGTTCTTCACTCTCTTTACCTAAAGCATTGCACCGAATAAGGAAGTCATCAAACTTATCAACATATTCTTGTGTGGATTTACTTCCTTGATAAAGTTGATTCCACGAATCTAGCAATCGGGTGTGGAACGATAACGGTACATATCTCTAAGTGAGCTTCTCTTTCATGGCTTCCCAAGTGGCTATGGGTGCCAGGCCTCGGCCTCTACGGACATGTTCAAGATTGGTCCAATGTTGTTGAGCTTTATTCGTCAATTTCATTGTGGCAAATTTAACCTATTGGGCTTTGCTCATGTCAAACCACACAAAGTAGTGGTCCATGGCACGGATCCAATCGAGATAAGCTTGGGGTTCCATGTGGCCTTCAAAACGAGGAACGTCAACCTTAACGTTCTTTTTATATTGTTCGTCAGGGTCACGTTCTTGACGTTGATCGTCACGAAAATTCCCTTGAGGGATCTGACGATTGGTATGAAGCTCAGGGACAATGGTTTGATTTAACTCCACTTTCTCAAGCCTCTGATTGATATTGGCAAGAGTTGCTTGGATGGCAGCTAGGGTAGCAAAGATATCAGAGTTGTCCATTTCATGTCGAGGAAGTCCAGGGTTCCTACTTGGGATATTTAGGAGGGCTAAGAAAGGCTCTTCAGGGTCTGTGATGGTGCTGCGAAGGCGCATTCACCAAAAGTGGAAACTAGGGTCGTGTGTGTCCTAAGTGGAATTTTTTTTTGTTTTGTTTTTTTTAATCTGACGTGATCTAAAAGACAAAAGAAAATAAAAGAAAAAGACTCTAAACATTCCTGAATAAATGCAAAAATAATGCCTAAAAAATGCAAGAACTAGGATTTTAAGAACCTTCGCTCTAATACCAAAATGATGTAAAACTAACCCTAAAATACAAAATTTCCAAGAATCATAACGGGTTAATTTTACCAACATGTACTGTGGATAAAAATTAGAAATTTTAAATAATTAATTGGTTTGATGGATTTTTAAGAACTGAATCACGTTTAACAATCCCAATTAATAACTCAACTCTACAATCAATAATTAAATCCCTAAGTATTTTAGCAAGTAAAAGATTCAATTTTGATTCGTACTCTAATCAAGCAAGTGGAACATTCAATCTCAATTGTTTTGTGGACGACAGGCAAATCAGATAATATAATAGATAACAAAGCAGTAGAACACAAATATTCAAAAGTGGAAAGAGTATACCGAGGGTTCGAAGAACTCAATATAGATCTTGGGTTGAACAGCAGTGAAAAGCATAGCAATCAAAGACACAGTAATGGCAGCAAGAACCTCACGAGCAATGGCGGCAACAACAATGATAGGGGCCTCGGGATCTGGCCGACGTGGGCGCTCGAGAGGAGCACAGGGGCGAGGAGGTCGGCGGTTAGAGATGGGTTCAATGATGAGGTCGATGGCGAAGGGGGTGGCTGTGGTGGTTGTAGGATGACGACGTGGGGGCTTAGGTTTCGGTCGAAGGAGGGTAGGGGTTCGGGGATGAAGGCGACGGGGAGAGGGAAAGGTGAGGGCGACGGCGTGGTCGATCGGGTTGTTGGTCAGGTGAGGGAGACGAGGGTGAGAGCGGGGAATTCTGGGGTGTCGACGTTGAAGGAAGGGGACGATGGGGATTCGAGGATGAGTGGGGGTAATGGGTTTGGTCGGGATGTAGGGTAGGAGGAAGAAGAAGGTGAGATTAGGGTTTTGATTTTGGGGATTTGGAAAATTAGGGTTTGGGTAATTTTGTTTGATGGATTTGTTTTAATTTGGGGTAGATTTTAGAGTTTATCACAACCCTAAAATTGTACTAGGATTTATCACAAACCCTAATAATTTGGATCTCACTTGTATCACACAAAGAGAGAGAGGAAGAGCAAAAACTCAACACAATTTTTTTAATCAAGAATGACATATTTTTCTCATTAATCTCAGGGCCTATAAATAGGCTCAAAACAAATTTTGATACAAATCTTAAAGATTCTAAAAATCTCAAGAATATTCTAATGCAAATAAGACAGATTACATATTACTATAATTACCAAAAACAAATATAGTACTGAAATAAAATACTAAATTAAATAGAATTGATGTCCTCATCAGCATATTACTGCTTATGTATAACCAATAGGCAACTTTGAATGAGACTGAAGCATTGAATTTACTTTATCATAACTAGTTTGCCACATTTGATAATGTCGATGTCAAATCAACATATGTTGCATCTAAGGAAGCAGGAGGTGAAAAGTCTCGATAAATGACAAACATCTATGATTATAGAACTCTATATAAAAGTGCCTTGTGTTAAAAATCAATTAATGTGAATGTCTCTCCATTATCCCATTTTCTCCACTAACCCCATGATCTCCATGTTCTCCACTCACCATTTACTCCATGTTTGTCCTTTCAACTTCTTTTGTAAGCCTATAAATAGGCCTTTAGATGAATCATTTGGGAGTGCTAAAAAGAAAAGGAAATCATTTGAATACAAATTATACTCTATTCTCTTGTCTCTTTTACTTTCTAGCATCGTCTCCATTATCTTACAATACGTTATCAGCACGAGGCTTTACTTCAACTATTCGAGGTATTTTTTTAATACTATTATAATATTAAGGTCACTATAACTAAGTATGCTCTACACTCGCCATTCATTTGGATCTTGTGTATCAGAAAAGTTATAGCATTTTTTTTATACTCATAGTATAATATTAAGGTCACTATAACTAAGTATGCTCTACACTTGCCATTCATTTGGATCTTGTGTATCAGAAAAGTTATAGTTTGATCTAAATTTTTTTTTTCTAATTGCATTTTTTTATATATATACATATAGTTTCATCATGTCGAACCTTGTCAAGCTTGAATTTGAAGCTCTTGATATTACCGGCAAGAATTATTTGTCGTGGGTGTTGGATGCGGAGATCCATTTGGATGCTAAAGGTCTTAAGAAGACAATTGATGAATCAAAAGAAACATCCAACCAAGATAAGGCGAAGGCAATGATATTTCTTCGCCATCACCTTCATGAGGGGTTGAAAGTTGAATACCTCACGGTCAAAGATCCTGCAGATCTTTGGAAATCACTGAAAGAGAGGTATGATCATCAGAAAACTGTGATTCTTCCGAAAGCACGTTACGACTGGATGCATCTCCGTTTTCAAGATTTTAAATCTGTTAGTGAGTATAACTCGGCTATTTTTCGAATCAGTTCACAAATAAAATTATGTGGTGAAACTGTTACTGATTCTGATATGATGGAAAAAACGTTATCCACGTTTCATGCATCTAATGTGCTCTTGCAACAACAATACCGTGAAAAGGGTTTTACAAAATACGAAGATTTGATATCTTGTCTTCTTGTTGCTGAGCAAAATAATGAGTTATTGATGAAAAATCATGAGTCTTGTCCTACTGGCTCTGCTCCATTCCCTGAAGGGAATGTGATAGCATTCAATAATAATCGTGGTCGTGGTCGTGGTCGAGGTCACGGACGTGGACGTGGACGAGGAAGAGGTTATTTCCCCGGTGGTCGAAGTAACCACAATGTTAGGGATGAATCACGAGGAAATAATGATGGTGGCATGAATAAGAAGATGAAGGAAAGCATCTGCCACCGATGCGGGATGCAAGGCCATTGGTCACGTACTTGTCGTATTCCCAAGCATTTTGTTTATCTTTATCAAGAGTCGTTGAAGAACAAAGGAAAGAATGTTGAAGCAAATTTCATTGCTGATGACTCTAATGATTTCACCGAAGGCCTCGATGATTTGATGCACCTGGATGCAGCTGATTTTCTTATCCATCCTGAAGATGGAAGTGACCAGAAGTGATCAAGACGCTTATGTTATTTGAAGTTTCTTTCAGCTTGTTATTTTGTTTCTATGTTTAAGTTTGCTATGAACTATGTTTTATTTCAGTTTGTTTCAGTTTTGTTAAAGTTTTTCTTTAGCTTAATTTTATTTTCAAATTAATGTCATTCTTCATTATTATTATATGCTTTATATTGCTTTCAAGTTTATTTATTCGCATATTTTTTTTCTTTCTTTTTCTAGATTATGAATATGTATCAATCCAAGATCCAAGTTGGGAATATATGTCTTGCAGACAGTGCTACTACCCACACCATTCTTAAAGATAAGAAATATTTTTCTAATCTGAGAAATGATCAAGCACATGTCAATACCATATCAGGCTGTGCAAAGATAATTGAAGGCTCCGGAAGAGCAAATTTTATAATGCCAGAAGGCACAAAATTCATAATTGAAAATGCATTATTTTCGCCTAAGTCTCAAAAAAACTTATTAAGTTTTAAAGATATTCGTCTAAATGGATATCATATTGAGACTATGAATGAAAGAGGTATTGAATATCTTTGTATTACCTCAAATATGATGGGCAAAAAGTGTGTGTTAGAAAAATTACCAGCTTTCTCATCTGGATTGTATTATACAACTATAAGAATAGTTGAATCATATAATACAATAAATATGAAGTTTACAGATATATTTAAGGTTTGGCATGATCGGTTAAGTCATCCCGGTTCAACGATGATGCGGAAAATTATCGAGAAATCATGTGGTCATTCATTGAAAAACCAGAAGATTTTTCAATCCCATGAATTTCCTTGTGTTGCTTGTTCCAAAGAAAAGTTAATTACAAGGCCCTCACTAGCCAAAATAAAGAACGAATCGCTGTCATTTCTAGAACGAATTCATGGTGATATATGTGGTCCGATTCATCCCCCATGTGGACCGTTTCGGTATTTTATGGTTCTAATTGACGCATCAACTCGATGGTCACATGTGTGTTTATTATCATCTCGTAATTTGGCTTTTGCAAGATTACTTGCACAAATAATTCGGTTGCGGGCACATTTTCCTGATTATCCGATAAAGACAATTTGTCTTGATAATGCTGGTGAATTTACATCCCAATCTTTTATGAATTATTGTATGTCAATTGGAATAAAAGTGGAACATCCAGTAGCCTATCCACACTCAAAATGGTTTGGCAGAATCATTTATAAAACGGATCCAATGGATTGCTAGACCAATGCTTATGAAATCAAATCTCCCCGTTTGGGCCTGGGGACATGCTGTTTTACATGCAGCACAACTTATACGCATCCGGCCAACCAGTTATAATGATAATTCTCCCTTACAATTGGTTCATGGTTAGGAACCAAATATTTCCAATTTACGAATTTTCGGATGTGCGGTATATGTCCCAATTAATCCACCACAACGCACAAAAATGGGACCTCAAAGGAGGACGGGAATATATGTTGGGTATGAATCTCCATCTATAATCAAGTATATTGAACCGACAACTGGAGATTTGTTTACTGCAAGGTTTGCAGATTGTCACTTTGATGAATCACTATTCCCAACATTAGGGGGAGATAATAAACAGTTGGAAAAAGAGATTTCATGGAATGAATTATCATTGAAATGTTTAGATCCTCGAACAAAAGAAAGTGAATTAGAAGTTCAAAGGATAATTCATTTGCAAGGTATTGCAAATCAATTGCCAGACGCATTTACTGACCACAAAAGAATAACAAAATCTCATATTCCAGCTGTAAATGCTCCTATCAAAATTGATGTCCCTGAAGGACAATCTATAATTGCTAGTGAGTCTAAGGCATGCTTGAAGCGTGGTAGACTACTTGGTTCCAAAGATAAATATCCTCGAAAAAGAAAAGGAGCAAATAACCATGATTGTCAAATCGAGGATGTCTCTCCAGAAGAGACCATTGACATAGTTAATAATGAAGAGAATCAGGTACCTGGAATTAATGAAAATGAAGAGATCTCGATTAACTATGTCATTACGGGAAGAAGATGGGACCGGAATAATATAATTGTCGACAATATTTTTGTATATAATATACTGCGCGATATCATAAATGAAAATGAGGATCATGAACCTACCTCTGTGGAAGAGTGTAGAAATAGAAATGATTGGCCAAAATGGAAAGAGGCAATTAAGTCTGAATTAGACTCGTTTGAAAAACGAGGAGTTTTTGGATCTGTAGTCCGAACACCAAAAGAGATCAAACCAGTAGGCTATAATTGGGTATTTGTACGAAAAAGAAATGAACGAAATGAGATTACTAGATATAAAGCACGACTTGTCGCACAAGGTTTTAACCAGATGCCTGGTGTTGATTATGAAGAGACATATTCTCCTGTGGTGGATGCAATAACATTTCGATATTTGATATGTCTGGCAGTGCATGAAAGACTTGAAATGAGTCTCATGGATGTGGTCACGGCCTATTTGTATGGTTCGTTAGACCATGATATATATATGAAAATCCTTGAAGGATTTAAAGTGCCAGAAGCACATAATGATAATTCCCGGGAAATTTACTCAGTTAAGTTAAACAAAGCATTATATGGATTAAAACAATCAGGACGGATGTGGTATAATCGTCTGAGTGAATTTTTAATAAAAGAGGGTTATAATAATGATCCTATATGCCCATGTGTGTTTATAAAAGGTTTAGGATCAAAATTTGTTATAATTGTTGTTTATGTAGATGATTTAAATATCATCGGAACTCCTGAAGAGTTATTACAAGCCGTGCAATGTTTAAAGAGAGAATTTGAAATGAAAGACCTTGGAAAACAAGATATTGTTTAGGTCTTCAAATTGAACATTTGAAAGATGGGATTTTCTTGCATCAATCCACTTATCTGGAAAAAGTACTTAAAAGGTTTTACATGGATAAAGTTCATCCCTTAAGTACTCTCATGGTAGTGAGGTCATTAGATGTTAATAAAGATGTGTTTAGACCTCGTGAGGAACATGATGAACTAATTGGTCCTGAAGTACTATATCTTAGTGCCATTGAAGCATTGATGTATCTTGCTAACAATACACATCCTGATATATCTTTTGCGGTAAATTTATTGGCAAGATATAGTTCCTCACCAACTCGAAGACATTGGAATGGTGTGAAACATATATTTAGATATCTTCGAGGGACCATGGATATAGGCTTGTATTATTCTAACCTGTCCAAACCAGATTTAATTGGGTATGCAGATGCAGGATATTTATCTGATCCACATAAAGCCCGATCTCAATCAGGATATGTGTTCACCTACGGAGGAACAACAATTTCATGGCATTCTACAAAGCAAATACTAGTAGCAACTTCAACTAATCATGCAGAAATATTGACAATCCACGAGGCAAGTCGTGAATGTGTTTGGTTGAGGTCGATATCTCAATATATCCGGGGAACGTGTGGCCTTTCAGTCGATAAAGATATCCCCACAACCTTATTTGAAGATAATACAGCATGCATAGCTCAGCTAAAGGATGGCTACATCAAAGGTGATAAAACGAAGCATATCTTACCAAAGTTCTTCACTCATGATCTTCAACAAAAGGGTGAAATAAGTGTTCAGCAGATAAAGTCAAGTGAGAATCCAGCAGATTTGTTCACTAAGGCTCTACCCACGACAACATTTGAAAAGATGGTAAACATGATTGTGATGCGTCGTTTGAAAGATCTAAAAGGATGATCTTTTCAGGGGGAGAAACGATATGCATTGCACTCTTTTTTCCTTCACCAAGTTTTATCCCATTGGGTTTTCTTGGTAAGGTTTTTAATGAGGCAGTATCGAGGCATATTCTTATCAGCAATTACGAGACATTCAAGGGGGAGTGTTAAAAATCAATTAATGTGAATGTCTCTCCATTATCCCATTTTCTCCACTAACCCCATGATCTCCATGTTCTCCACTCACCATTTACTCCATATTTGTCCTTTCAACTTCTTTTGTAAGCCTATAAATAGGCCTTTAGATGAATCATTTGGGAGTGCTAAAAGAAAAGGAAATCATTTGAATACAAATTATACTCTATTCTCTTGTCACTTTTACTTTCTAGCATCGTCTCCATTATTTTACAATACCTTGTCTTATATTAAATTAATAGCAATTAACACATGCGAAAATTTGATCTAATAAAATTTAATAGTATAATGAAAGAGCTGGAGTTGTCATTTGTCCACAAACCAACTTTAATCTCAAAACCACCCGTTCCAAATTAATTAGCCAATTATCACAATATTCTCAAGCTTCAAATTTATTTGCAACATAATTATTTATGAAAATACTATTTATAGAAAATAAAAGTAAATGCCACTATGGATACTTCGTAAAGAGTGGAAGCTTAAGAAAAGAAAATATATGCGTTGCACGTGCAAATTACTAGTACAATGTAATCAGGGACTTTGAATGGTTTTCGGGAAGATATTCTAACTTTTTCAAAATTTTCACATGTAGTAAGTTACAGTAAACTCTTCATTTCCCTTCCTCACTATTAACAAATTCGTAAATGTTGCTGATTCCTTACTTCGTCTTACTTCTATTCTGCCCCTTGTTATATGAGTATTTCAATTCTTTCCCTGATTCCTTCATGTTATTATCCCTGAAAACAAAAAAGCTACTAACATGTAGAATACTGAGAGCAGGGCCGGTCCTGAGTTCCCGAGGGTACAAGACGAATGACCCAAATAATTATTTTTGGGAGTCCCTAATTACAATATAATTTTTTTACATACAAAATACGTGCCTATATTTACAAGGAGAATACAAATTTGGAGCCCTTAAAAGTGCAAAAAAGTCGGGGGCCTGAGGCGGCTGCCTCACCGGCCTCAAGGTGGGGGCCGGCCATGACTGAGAGACTTGTATGATAATTATACTTTTTCTAGCTTGCTTCATAGATGGAAATGAACAAGTGTCACAGATGCTGAAAACTGAAAACAACAAATGGGAGTTGGAACATTAGGAATTGGGATTGTTATAGATGATTAGAATTGTAAAGAGATAAAATTTGAATTTCCTCTACCAAGCCATGGCATTATTTCTACCCTGTATCACATATATAACCTATATATTTGACCCTGCACTTAATCAAAACTTATGTAATTTTTCGAGATTTACCAAAACATTAAAGCAACATGGCTAGAGTCCAGAAATCAGAGCAACATGGTTTGACAGTGTATGGAAGTGACTGTTGGAGCAAGGAGTTGACAGTCTCCTAATGCAAAATGTCTATATTGAATTTACATAATGGCCAAACTGAAACTGGATTTCCAAAATGAACAGGACCGTATCACGGCAATGTTGGGAATATTAGAATTGCTTTACATTGTGCTCAAAAGTTGAAGATTCTTCAAATTATATTTATTTTCTCATGTGGAAGTTCAAGAAAAGGGCACTGGTAGGATATTTATCATATATTCAGAAGCATCTTTCGCTAGGTACCTCAGCAAAAGAGATCGAAGCATGCTTAATGATACATCTTTAAGGAGTCCAAGTAAAGTTTCTGTACCCAGTAAAGATGGTCATATAGGTTCTTAATATGAATGAATAAGGTAGTATTGTGATACAAAATACTGAGGATAACCTGTAACGGCCCGAATTCCAAATAAGTCTGAATTCGAAATTTTACAGGATCTTTATACTTCACTTTCTACAATTTTACAAGGAATTTAAAACTTTATTTACATCAGAGTCTTTTTACATCAACACGCAGCGGAATAAATAAATACAACAATGATAAATGTACAATTCTAACAACTTTAGCATGTAAGTAATCATCAGCATCAAATTCATCTTTATATCTTCTTGTAAATTCTAAGTCCTGCATATAAAACTGTGGGCACGTCAGTTGCTTACAACCGACGAAATATTAAACACTGCCATCCTAGCTATGCCGAAAGTATAACGATTCTTAAATACTTTAACAAACACAAACTTGATCACAAACAAAGCTAAAGAGGGACTATCCTATTGATGTCGTGGGTGTTGTTGTAGCGCCCCGAATTTCTAATATAATATCTTAGAAAATACGTGGCACAATTCCCAGCATCAACTTCAATGTAATATTAAACACAACCAAACACCAGTAAATATTTTTTTTTTTTTCAACTTTCATTACAATAATCGTTTACATAGCACAGCGGAATACAATACACCTTAAATCAAAATCTCTTTTCTTTACAACACTTTCTTTTACAATTACATAAGTCATTACATCACTTGAACTCAATCATCCAAATCCGAGCTATAAAAAATCACCTGTAAAATATGAGGCTAGAAATAACCCTAACCCCCAAAACTAAAGGGGTCAGCCATAAAGGTGTGAGTGACATAAAACAAACAACATAAGTAAAGCATTGCTTCATAAACAATATGTAATAAACAAGAATACATAAAATGTGACGTAGCGAGGAAACATGAAAACATCTAGTGAAACTAGACTAAGTGTCAAGTGTAGAAAACAGGAAACACATGCATGAAACCAAGTCAAGAAAACACAAGTCTATATGCTGACTCTCTAATGCGTACTTGTCGGAGTCTATGTATCCCATTCTACATAGGTCCGGTGCAAGCCCTTAACGTCTCCACATTATAGGGTTTAATTTTCCGCTATGCAACTAATCCTAACACGATGACTACTACGAGATAAAGATAAACTGTGAGTATTAGCCCATGTCCTGATAATTCCGGAGGTCAATCTCTATCCACGGATAATTCCGGAGACTATTTCACTCACACCTGGAAATCTTCGAGAATACCCTACACCGCAAGCAATGGCACCTTATCACACGAATACTACATGTGCGTCGCTTCAACCCCGATAATTCCGGAGATCAATCCCACACCACAGGTAATTCCGGAGACTATTTCACTCACACCTGGATAATTCCGGGGATTATCTTACACTGCGAGCCATACTGAGGTCCATAACCCATGTTCTCGTTCATCATATCACCACTAGTGCTTGTCCTTATCATTTTTAGGTTATTTAATTACTTTACGAATCTCCTAGAGTTGGCGTACCCTACCGGACTTAACTCAAACAACTGATCAACTAAATTGCCTCAACAGGCCCAAGCATAAATAACTCAACTGTCGGTATACTAGGATCGCACACACCCTCTAGAGACTCACACTCAAATATCCAACCCAACCCTCCAATATAAATTGCTCAGTTAAACCACTTGAAAACATATGTTCAATAGAAGATAAAGTATAGAATAGTAAATTATAGATTAAAACATTTAGAGAATAAAACATTTAAAAGGACATTCAGAAATATGAAGATACATCAGTATCAGTCGACTAATAACAAGCGTAAGTCGACTGTCCAAAAAGAGAATATCTTGGTTTTAAGAAAAATAATTCTAAGTGTTATAAGTCGACTATTAAAACCATCGGTCGACTGTCCAGAGAGAAAATTTCAATAACTTTAAGAGAATAAATCCTAAGTGTAGCAGTCGACTGTCCAGAACAAATTTTCAAGAAAATCAAGAGAACATAGCAGCCGGGTCGTATCGGTCGACTGAGAAGTCATACCAGTCGACTGTCGACTTACAGACTGCATACTTTTGGTTGTGCACATTTCAACCAATATTTAGTTTTACTTTATGAAAACAATTTCTACGAAAAGCTTATTTCTTGTATGATCAAATACTACTTGTAGGATTTATAATAATCCATAAACTGAATCAAAACTACTTGAATTTATAAAAATAGAGATTTTGTTGATTTCTTTCAATCAAACATGAATTTGTGCATATAATCAAAATAAAGTTTCTTAAAATTTATTAATCACTGAAATAGTTCGTATTCAGATCCAAACCATCTAAATATCAAAATCTAAAGAGAATCCCCAATTTGGGTATATTTCCTCAACTCAACTAATTTCTCAAATCTCGATTTTCATGTCAAAATCTCTTGATTCATACTTTTCCTTTCACATTTCTCAAAACTGAATTACCATTACAACTTACAACCTCAATCAATGGATAACATAACCATATCAAATTTGTGTTCAACCAATACTCAAAGTAATAAAAGTCTCACCTTTACTAAGTCTATGCATAAAATCCTCCTATTCAATCAATCCAATCCAAAAGAAATTGAATACCCACATACAATCTTATTTACCACAACTAGGGTTTCACAATATCTAATTTTCATCCATCCATCCAAATTCATAATGTGCATATTCATATTCAAACCCTAAACATGCTTTCTAGCAATAGAATTCAACATCCAAGATCCATCATATAACATTCACAAAATGAAAGAAGACAACAAATTACTCACATACAACATTCAAAGAACAAACAAAAACAAAACAATAAACAATTTACATCACCCACATACATAAAACAAACAACAAAACAATTATATCACTCACCTCGAATGAAGAAATCCGATAAGAAAACTTCTCTTTTGCAAAATCCAAGATCCTCTTCTTAATCCTCCAAAAATAATAAGCCCTTGTGTTGTGCAGCGAAAGACGGATGCACTTCTTTCTTTTAAATACCGGGATAGGAGAATTAGGGTTTTTAAAACACATTTGCAAATAACCCCTTGAAAATATAACTTTACATAAATAGATCCCTATACTTGGAAACTTGATAAAAATCAATTAAATTGAGATTTAAAAGTGAAATAGACACCTTATTTCTAGTCGGCACTATTTGAAAAATCTAGAAAATAGTTTTGCACTTTCACCCCTCAAAATGACAATTTTGCAAAAAGATCCTTCTTTTTCGTAATATTTGCAAATAGATCCAATTAATATCAGAAAAATCTAGAAAATTATAAATAAATCCCAAATAATAAATGATGATTTTCCATGAAGAAATTTTGGCTTTTGAACATCTCAAGAAAACATTTGAACGTGTTTTGCACGTGTAAAAAGATAGATTTCCAGAAAAAATATTTATTAAATCTCCAAAAAATCATTTTAATACATTTATAACCTTTAAAAATAATATTGAAAAAATACGGGGTACTACAGTTGTGCCCCTAATCCTTAATGCAGTTATTTATATTAAATGACACTAATGGACACTTGTTCGGTTTCTATGCATCCCATACTACATAGGTTCGAGGGCAAGCCCTTAATCGTACTTCATCTTGTAGGGTTGGATCCCTCGCTATGAGTTTAACTACTATAGTAACTATGCTAAGTATCGTAGATGTTTTATGAGTTACGAGCCCATGTCCAGACAACCTGAAGGGGAATCCCACGTTATGACATGACGCATCATGTAGACAGCCTATTGACAATTCGCCTCCGTCATGAGATAATGGCACTACGTAGTCACCAAGCACCCCACAAGCATCGCCACGATCCCGATAATTTTGGAGATAGATTCACGTCATGACATCACGCATCATGTAGACAGTCTGTGAAAATTCTCAACCGTGAATTCGAGGCCCTCATACTTGTGTTTTTCACTTATTTTCATCACAACTTCACTATGTGTCTAATCCTTAAGTTTTTTTAAAAAATTTGTTTTAGAAGAAAATCATTAAAACCTAGAGCTAGCATACCCTACCGGACTTGAAATAATACAAAAGAGACAGTCAGCCCAACCTGGCTACTTCTCAAGAGATGCTCAACCCACACTGGTTAGCTCTCAAATTCATTAATAAATACTACCGGTCACTAGGGTTTCTCCTAGCCTTTAGATTCCAACAGCTATCTCTTTCTAGAGATCAATAATATGTTACATTCATTTTCAAAATAATATTTCAATTCCTTTATTCATAAACTCTTTCTCAAAGAAAAACATTTCTTTTATAATCTCATAACATGAAATAATTCAATTCAACTTCTTCTATCAATTTAATCACTTATAGCATTGTATACAATTCAAATATTCACTTAATCAATGTTAATAATCATAAAATCTCATCGAGTAGAAATTTAATTTCATTCCAAATTTTCATATCTCTTTAAGTATACAAGAGGCACAATTTAATCGATAAAATCAAGTTCTTCAACATTATTTAATGTAAAATCCCCGTTCAACTCTCACAAAATATATCAAAATATTATAGAAATAGTTTTTATAAAGTAAACAACTTTAGAAGAATAATAGAATTTTTCCCAATTTTTATTTCACTTAAAAACTCAAAATACCAAAACAAAAAAAATCAAAAAGAACAACAAAAGGGCTATGGTCGGATTCGAACCCAGACCACCCCCCCCCCCCCCTCATGAATAGTAACCGACCCAAGGTGCAGCCGAAGACCGGTTGGTCCAGAGTGACTAACTGATATAAGAGGGGCTTAAATTATATTTAAAGTATGGTTCAGTGGTTTGATTTAAAAATCGAAATTTCATAAAAATAGAGTCTCTTCAAGACTCGAACCCGAGACCATCACCTCCGCTCAGCTACAGTAACGGACCCAAAGCGCACCCGAAGACCAATTGGTCTTGAGTGACTAATTGATATGATATTGGTTAGTTACTTTTCTTAGAGACCGTACTGTAATTTATTCTTCCTTTACAAAATTCGATTACTCAACTAATTTGTACCATTCAAAAATTTAATTCTTTTCCAAAACACTTTCTTCCAAAAATGCAGTATAGTGCATATATTTGAACTTTATAAAATTCTTATTTTTGACAATGCAATAATTTTTTTTCCCAAATTATATTAAAGAACTCACATTATCAATTTTCAAATAATGTGTTGTCCCTCATCAAAACTTCTTTACAAAAATTCCTCATAATCAAAAAAATATATACTAATGAGACTATTTTCACATTTCTCTATATTAGCATTTAAAAATTATTTTCCATACATGTTACATTATTTTGACTATTATTCTAACATGCATCAATTCTCATTCCAACAATTCGCCAAATGATATTTTCTTTTTCTTTTTCTATTTTAACAAGGGTCTTGTCATTTATTAAATCACAATATCAATTCAACACATCATGACATAATTAAATGAGATCATGCAATCTACTTTCATCCTACCAATTAAAATTTAACAATTAAATCATTTATCAACTAGCATGCCTCGTACTCCTAAATTAGAAAGGATTTAAGAAACACCCACCGAAGAAAACGTAATTTCTAGCAATTGAACCCCTAGAATGAGAAGCTCCTAGTAGCAAAAACTTCAAGAGAAGCTCCCATTTGCCTCCTCGAAATCCGTGCACAAGGAAAGGCCTCCAACCTTCATTCGGCCAAGCAACAGGAAAGCACCCAATCTCCAAACGGCAAGGCAACAAGGAAGCATATTCCTTTTATATATATATACACACACACTAGTATAATGTACGTGCGATGCACGCCTATTAAAAGTATAGTCATTAAATTAAATAGATATATATTGAATAAAAAAAGTTTATATGTGATTGTTTTGATTTGGGTGACACATACGGTACATGTATATATTGTTGGATTTAGTTCGGATATGTGTTGCACGGGTTTATTTAGTTACAAAGTTAGGGTTTGTTTGGTTACAAACCCCAACTCTCCCATTAAAATAGTAAAGATATATATACATATATATATATGATAGGATATGATATAGGTATATATATGTATATATGTGGTAGGTGGAGAAGCACAGGGGTTGCTGGAATGGTTTTGGTCTTGGATTAGGCAGAGGAGAAGGAATGGAGAAGGAAATATGAGAGTGTGAAAGGTTAAAGGAGTCATTATATAAGAGATTATGTGATGGTTATATTAACTACTCTCCATTAACACCCACTAACTCCACTCCTAAATTCAAAAGCCATTTTTTCCCTCCATCCCTAACACATGTCGGCCACCTTCTCATGCCCAAAACACGTGCACGTGCATCGCATTTGCACACACTTCATTCATACACATATATATTTAATTTAAAACATAGGTTACAATATATTGTAAATGTTTAAATAATATTATTTTAATTTAATTATAAATAGATTTTTCATGCACAAATAAAATAAACACACACAATTCAAATTTTTATTTTGAAAAGGATACGCTTAAATACGTGCATCGCAAACACGTACGTCACACGTAAAAATACAAAATCAACTTTCTCAATGAAAAAATATTAAAGATAATCAAAATAAAACATAAGAAAAATATATTTAATATACAAATTCTATAATGTAATCAATACGTACAGTGAAAACATGTGCACCGTACGTATAAAAGTATTTTAATCAAAATAGGGGGAAATGAATTTCTATTTATAAAACGAATTCGAACACGTCGCAAAAGAAATAGTTGAAACACATAGAAAATATCACATGTAGTGATGAAAAATACGTAATCGATACATACATCGATAACACGTATAAAGCACGTAAAAATACAACGATTGAAATTTATATTTGAGTTGACTCAAATAAGATTTTAGGAATACGGGAAATGCATAAGTAGTCAGAATCCAAAATGCGTAGTGCAAACACGTTACGTATATTACCAGTAACAGTACAAAATACACGTGCGTAACACATGAGGGTAAAATTGTCATTTCCAATTTTGCGGGGTGTTACATAACCGACTTAGTTTAGAATGAAATGCATGAAATTCCACAGTAATTAAGTTTGAAGCTAACAGGGCATTATGTACAGCGGTTCCTATGTGGCACCATTGATATGAACATGCAGGGTTAGATCAGGACCGGTCTTGACAATTTGGAGGCCCGAGGCGAACAAAAGGTTATGAGGCACTTCTTTTAGTAATTGAAATACATTAATATATATATATATATATATATATATATATATATATATATATATATATATATATAAATCACATGTCCAAAATTACCACAAAAATAGTCATATATAAGTACTTAAATGGTATGAAAGTTAAAAATTAGTTTCCAAGATTCAAAAAATTGTCATACAAACATGGTAATAAATGGCCACAAATATGTCTACCAGTTCCAAAGTATCTTGATAGCTCCAAAATAGTTTCAAATGCAAAACAAAATGACAACAAAAGTGTAACGCCCTGAATTCCAAACACAGGTAATTCATAGCAACACACAATCTTTTACTTCAAATTCGTACAAATTTACAAGGAATTTGAAACTTTTTTATTACAACATATTCTTTACAACAGCACATCGGAATTAAAATGAATTCGATACAATTTACAATAAGAATTCTTCAATCTTGTGACATCTCATCATCATGACTTTAAGTCCATGCCAAGTCCAATCTTGCAACTAGAAAATTGTGGGCATGTCAGTTGCATATAACTGACACAATGCTATAATACAACGATCTTATTATCTTAACAATCACAAACTTGAATGCAGAAAGAGAAAATGTGACTATCCTTGTCACGCCCAGTTTTCCAAAATACGGAATATGAGTTTGTAACGAAGGCCCAACGAATGATGTAAACACCGTCCATAAGTTATACCAGTCTAACTCAACAATATGAACAACAAACACCACCCGCAAGAGAATATAATCACATGAATCAAAGAACAACTTTAATAATAAATGAAATAATTCAAATAATAATATCTAACATATTGTTCAATATCTGAAAAAACAAACTCCGGGATAAAAGCCCTAAACAATGTATAATATCAAAGAAAGTTCAAAGGGAAATATAGCATAAAAATAATTCAAGCAGTGAAATCTTCGGCTCCATCTACTAGAATCGTTGCTCACCAATTCCTTCTAGTAGTGATCCTTCAGTACCTGTAAACTTGTGATCTAAAAAGAGAGAAAATAATGTTCTTAGAGCAAGTCATGGACAACAAGTAAAGAGAAAATAGAGAGTAATAGGAAACACTGTATATAAAAAATAAGGGATGGGATCAAAGTCAAAAATAAAGATAAAGATTGGCAATAATGTCAAAGGTCTATATTTAATCATGCATTAATTAATAATGTCAATTTAAGTTCTATATTGATGACTGTGTACGGGATCAAGCATGAAATGTCAAATGCAGGTTAGTAATCATTTTATTAACCTAACTAGTGCACGTACTACTGCTGTAATACCCCGTATTTCTGAAATAATATATATGATTTGAATATATAACAATTTGGGGTTGTCCTATAGAAATACTCTCTAGGAGGAATGTATGGAAAATTGGCTAAAAGGTGGGGGCCCACCGGTTTGGGAAGAAAGAACAGCATGTGCTGTTGGAAAATTTGTAAGGAATGAATTGATGAGATGACGTTATCATCTCATGTGGGCCCGGCTTTGATTGAGTGGTTTAAGTATTGGTTGGTTTGGATTTAGTATTTGAAGACATACGGGATTTGTAAAGGAATTTAAGAATGAGATTTGTAAATATAGTCCCACATGGGAGATATACAAGAATAATTTGAGTATAAATATAATTGCCTATGATCAAGAGTCACCTAATTGGTTAACCACCTTTTGAGAGGCAACCTGTGGTGGGCAGTTGTACTACATAGTATCTAATTTGTCTTCTAAAAATATTAAAAATTGTCTGAGTATTGGGGCGGGGCGCTACAACTACGTCCCATTCTACAAGTTCGGCGCATGCAAACAATGAATGTTTTAGACCGATGGTGAATTCACGGATCGTGTACTCAGTATCAAGATGACAAGATATCATGATAGCGTGATCACACAATAACAAGCATTTCTCCACCTTCCATGTAATAAACCATGCAAGCAAGAAGGTCATTACCGAGTACAGTTTCCGATTGTTCACTACCAAGTCAACCCATAATACCCCGGTTTATTAATATTTTATTTCATCCTATGTGAGAATGCAAGAAGGTTTCAAGGTTGTATCATGCTAGGTGTGACTAATTCTACTCGTTACAGATAAAGTAAGAAGCAAATATATTAAATCAACACAAATCATACAATCTGGACAGCAGGACGTTACTGTAAAAAAATAGATATTCCCATTGCTACGGGAAAGCAAATCTGGATCCGTCAGAAGTTGTAGAAACTAGACTCTTTACCAGTTCCAGAGAATATACACATGACATATATATCTTACAGAAACTAGGTCAAAAGGTCAAAATTCCTATTTTTTTCAGATTTTATGTTCACGCAGCAGGTTATAGATTGTGTTCACATATATGTTTCAGGACAGAAAACTCATCAATTAAATCTATAAAAATTTAGATGATTCCTACATATGTCTAGTTTCAGCCAAATGAATTTCATATTTTTATTTTACTGTTAACATGCTTTATTTACTAATAACTTAGGGTGATACGCATGAAATAGTGAATCTTGAAATCTGAACATAGCAGTACTAAAAGACTGATATCTAACATATTATAACTCGGAATTCAATTTCGTCAAAAGTTCCGGAAAATAGACACATGGAGATACATTTCATATTTACAAAGTACTTTCAAATTACCACAGCAACAGGGTCGAAGTACTGATACAAGAAGAAGAAAACAACAAACTAAAAAATAATTTAATACGAATAGGAAATAATTTCATCATACAAACATACAATTCATGATAATTAATGAACAAGGTGATGTATTATGATTAACATGCAGATTTATAGATATATGATGCAATTTACAATCATGGCAATTAGACGTTAAATCAAATTCGTTTGGAAAGATTCAATACATCAAACAATTCTACAACATGGATCTAGTTATGTCTTTATGTAATTCGTGCATATGCAATGTGCAATAGGGACTAGGGTTCGAATCAAAGATAAAGGCACAATGTCGAGGATATCTCGGGTTAGCTCGTGTAAACCCTTAATATACTCAACGAAAGATGAATAGTATGACAATATGATGATTAAAAGTTGATCTACTTGCAGGGATCAACAAAATTCTTGAACAAAAATAATCAAACTAGTTCAAGAGTGACTTGCCTGTTAGATGATAAATTCGAATATAAAGAATAACGGGATGAGAATCCCGGGTGATGAACCACGAATGACGCACGCACAAAAGCACGTGCAAACGTGCGAAGAACACATAGCAACTCCCCAAACAACAAATCCACAGCAAATCCCCCCTTCTCTCCCGAACATCATACAGCGACAAGGGGAGAGAGAGGGAGAGCGACGGAGACTGCGGCTTGACGGCGGCCTGTGCACGGCGACTAGCACAGCGAAGGAAGGTGGGGGTCCCGACGGCGATCAACATGGCGAGGGGATGGTCGCCTGAGGGGTGGGGTGCTCAGTGAAGGCCGACGATATAGAAGAGCTCGGGGAAAAGCAGGGGAAGTCGTGGTTAGAGATGGAGGGTGATCGGGGTGTAGGGTTGTCGAGGGCTAGGGTGGTCGAAGAGAGCACAGGGCAGGCAGTGGCAGGGTGACGATGGGGATGAGGTGAAGATGAGGACAACGAGGTGAATGGAGGAGTGCACCAAGATGTCATCAATGAAAACTACGAAAAACTGATCCAGAAACGGTGAGAACACCCTGTTCATCAGACTCATGAACACAGCTAGTGCATTGGTAACTCCGAAAAGCATCACCAAGAACTCATAATGCCCGTACCTCATTCAGAATGCTATTTTCTGAACATCTTCTGACTTCACCTTCACTTGATGATAATCGGAACGGTGATCCAACTTCGAGAACACAGAAGCACCTCCCAGTTGGTCAAACAGATCGTCAATCCTCGGCATTGGGTACCGATTCTCCATAGTGACATTATTCAGTTCTCGATAGTCAATGCAAAGTCTGCGGCTACCATCCTTCTTGTTGACAAACATAACTGGGGCTCCCCAAGGCAAAACACTAGGCCTGATAAAACCCTTATCCAACAACTCCTGAACTTGCACCTTCAGTTCTACCAATTCAACTAGTGCCATGCGATACGGACTCTTTGTGATGGGTGCCGTACCAGGCTGAACATCGATGTTGAACTCCACATCTCGGTTTGGCAGTAATTCGGAAAATTCCTCAGGAAAGACATCAAGGAAGTCCGCATAACTAAGGGTGCAACATCCCTATCAGTGTCCAACGACACAAGTGTAACAGCCTTAGGGTCCATCGAGTTCTTGACATGCCCTGACGGTGTCTCACCCGCATGGAACACGAACCCTGGTTGCCCAGGAAGCCTGAAATTCACCTTCTTCTCTCGGCAATCAATTACGGAACAAGAAACACCCAACCAGTCCATGCCCAGAATAACATCAAAACTGAAATTGGGAATCACAATCAGATCAGCCAAGAAATCCACACCACTAATCAGCAACAGGCTTTGCTTCCATACCGTAGAACAGAAAATGACATCTCCACCTGTGGTGATGTCCCAAGCTGCGGGCATAGCATCGCTGGTCAAACTATGCTGATTAACAAAGCGGGAGGAAATAAAGGAGTGGGTACCACCGGAGTCTAACAAAATATGGGCTGGAACAGAGAAAACTAAAATGACACCTGCAACCACTCCAATAACTCCCTCAGGTTATAGGCCTGACCACGACTCCCAGTCTGGCCTCCCCTAGGGGCCACACGCCTCTGATCAAAGATTTGCCTCTGCGATGGAAGAGGCGGTCTACCCTGACCACGAGCTGGTGCTCTCTGCTGAGCAGCACCTCCAACCAGTGTAGGAGTCCTGTTCCTCGGACAGTCACGAACCATATGGTCACTGCTCCCACACAGGAGACATAGTCGATTGGCCATCCTACAGTCTCGCTATGCATTCCAAACCTTATGGCAGTAGCCACAAGTCTCAGCAGTCCTTGGAACAACAGGCAGATACGGCTATGCTATCACGGGAGGGGGCGGAACTAGCCCCCGAATAGGTCCTCCGGTAGGCCGAACTGCAACAGGGTGCAGAACAGTCCACAGAGAAAGACCTGAACTCCTAAGGGTCTGCTCCTGAATCCGAGCAGCATCCAGAATGTCGACATAGGCACGAAGCCGAAGGGAAGCTAAGCGGTCCTGAATGGGGAAGCTCAAACCCAACTGAATCTGTGAGCTCTGTCCTCATCAGTGGGTACCAGGGCAGGAACGAAGCGACTTAGCCGAGTAAACTCTATGGCATACTCGTCCATGGAACGGTTCCCCTAGGTTAAGATAATGCTCAAATTAATATTATCACATGTGAAGTAGGCAACAACAATGACATTAAAGAGCACTATCTGACTGACCTGGGTTAGGGAAACGAATTTTCGATCTATTTCTGCCTTGGTGACACTGGGAAAGAACTTTGCCATGAAGCTCTCTGTGAAAGTAGCCCACTAGATGGGTCTCGCAATCCTTTCAGTCTCATCCTGCCACCAGATATGGGCGAGATCTACCAGCTGGATGCTAACAACATCCACACGATCAACATCAGCAACTCGAGTAGCGATCAACAACTGCTCCATCCGGATAAGCCATTGCTCGGTTTTACACCCCGCTTTCCAAAAATACAGAACAGGAGCACATGACATTGGCCCAGCAAATGACTAACGTCACCCATAAGCTGTTTATCCGATCAACTCAACAATAATAACAATACAAAACAATTGCGCAGGCAAAAATGATAATCTCATGAGCAATAATACTTGGAATGAGGCAATATGAAATATCCAAATACAATAAACCAACGTCTGGAAACAAATAATAAAATTCAGGTCATAAGCCCAATACAATAATAAATCCAATCACAATAATAACATGTCTTAATACAATAAGTTCAATAAAATAATAATAAGGAACTAGAAAGCATTAAATCTTCAGAAAGTTTGTTCTCCAATCCAGGCAGGCAATTCTCCTTCATTACCTGTAAACACTTCATCTAAAAAGAGGAGAAAAGTTGTCCTTAGAGCAAGTCATGGACAACAAGTCGAGAAAACAAAGAACAATAGAATAACGATATAACAATGAATTCAATAGATCAACAAGAATCAATAACATAGGACAATAGCAATTATCAATATCATGATAATCCATGCAATAGTTGTAAACAATGTTTCAATAATCGATAACAATATTCAATGATCAATATCAATAACACTTAGACAATATTCGATACCAATGCAATATCGATGTGTAAACCTTAAGCCTATTAATCATTTTAATCATAACTAATGCACGTACGAATGCATCCCATTCTACAGGTTCGATGCATACAATCAATTTTGTTTAGACTTAAGTGAAAGATTCTATAGATCATGTACACGACACGATAACATTATTTGCAGCATTGGTGCACATTGGTTGTAATGCCCCGAATACCAAAATACGGCAATTCTTAGCTCAACATGATCTACACTTCACTTCGTACAATTTTACAAGGAATTTTGAAACTTTTATTACAACATTGTTCTTTTACATCAATAACGCAGCGGAAAATAAATGAAGTACAACATGATCAATATACAATTTTAACAACTTGAGCATGTAAGTAATCCTCAGCATCAAATTCATCTTTATATCTCCTTGTAAGTTCCAAGTCCTGCATATGAATCTTTGGGCACGTCAATTGCTTACAACCGATGCAATGTTACAAACAGCGATCCTCTCTATGTTGTATTATAACGAAATCTCTTACTTTAACAAACACAAACTTGAATGCATATAAAATAGTAAAGAGTGAGTATCCTAATTATGTGAGTGTATGATATGACTTAATGCCTAATGCAGATGTTATACTACAATGACACTAATGCATACTTGTTCGGATCCTATGCAACCCATACTACATGATCCGAGGGCAAGCACCTACGTACTCCACATTGTAAGGTTAGATCCCTCACCATGCAGCCTACTACGATGACTACTATATGATTTAGACACCTTGCAAGTATTGGCTCTCACCCTTGGAATATTAGAGACCAATCCCTCCCCGTGGATCATTTTGTTGTCCTTACGTCCATCGTCTCGGAATACTGGGGATCGTCTCACTCCGCAGGTCATTCTGGAGCCCTCATTGCACAAGCATCCCATGAGCTTCGCTCTCATCCCGGAATACTGGAGATCGTTCCCACTCTGCGGATCATTATGTGGCCCTTACGTCCATCGTCCCGGAATACTGGGGACCGTCTCTCTCCATGGATCATTCTGGAGTCCATAACTCACGTTTGCACTCGTTTCATCATATCTCCAACTAGTGCCTGTCCTTATGTTTAAGTTATGATTATTAAGAACTAGAGTCTAGCTTACCCACCGGTCTTAAACCAAACACCGAGACAGTCAACCCAACTGGTTAATTCTCACAATTCAATTATTCATTTTCATTTCTTTGCCGGTACCTGGGTCTCACTAATCCTCTAAAATTAACATCTTTTCATGTTGAACAACTTAAAGTACTCATCCCCTTATAATTCATATTCTATATTTTCATGTATTTATATTTTATTCAAATTCTTTCATTCATCTTATTTATTCATCAATAAGTACAGTCTCAACCTATTCTTTTTCACAATACATTTTTCATATTCATCAAAACTTTCTCAATACAAGTTAATTAAGATTAATACATAATCTCTTTAAAATTCATTTTTGAAAATTTATCTCATCGTCTTCCTTTGATTTATTTTGAACTAATCTTAACATCTTTAATCCTAAACAAATATATTTTTCTTAAGTTCACATCTCATCTAAGCATGGATATGATCTTTACATTCCCAAAATATAACTTAAAACAGCGAGAATATATTTTCAATCAATTCTTTTAAGTATCATTTGTAAAACAGCAAATTCAAAGTTAGAAAACTGCATATCATGCTATTTGTAAAAATCATAGAAAATTGTATAATTCACGAAACTTAGCATTCTTTATATCAAACTGAAGGTATACAAGCCTAAATTAATTTTGTAATGATAAGTTTTCTCATAATACTGTATCTATAACCTTGAATTCTTCAAAATATACAGTGGGGTCAAGATACTGAAATACTGCCACTGTACAGTCTTGTAAATTTCATATAAAATCCAATTCTTTGTGAAATTTTGATTTCTTAGACTTTCCAGAAAGGTTAACGAGTCTACTACAATTTCTTAGTTCTGATTTTTCTCAAATTATTTCATTTACAATGCTGAATTGATCAAAAACCGAAAGGTGTGCAGATTTCCAACAACCAGCCAACTACTAACCAGTTTTGAGTTTAGATTTTATTAAAATAGTAAACGACATCCAAATCTTATGAAATTTTAAAGTAATGTTCCTGACACATACAAGTTGCTCCCCAAAAAGTTTTAGTTCTACATTCCAACTATTTTGTTAGATACGATTTTCTGATGTGCAAACAAAATTCAAAACAGTAACTTTTCTTGGCATGAATTAGTAACTTTGTGTACAAATCTATATCATATCATTTAATCTAATCTTGATGTACTACCATGCAATCAAACAACATCAATCAACTTATTTTCAAGACAATCTTTCAATTAGCATTCATTTTCATTCTAAATATCATCATTACAATTTAATCACTACTCATATGCATATCAATTTTATATATCAATTTACCTACACATGCATGATACTATAATTGAGAAAGTTCAAGAAGACACCCGCCTCAATGAAGATTATAATGTAGAAGAAAACTCCTAGAAGTTGCTCCTAGCTCCAAGAATGGGACTCCCTTCTCCTAGTAAGCTCTCCTTCCAAGCAAGAACTCAACAACTCTCTCTCTTTCCTTTCCACTCTTTCTTATCTTTTGTTTCTTTTGATCTTTGGTGCAAGATTATGAAGAAAAGGGGGTGGTATTTATAAGGTTTGAGAAGACTCTTCTACTACTGAAATTAAGTGTTCAATTTCATAGCCTACATAACCCCCTTCACTAATTGCCCACTCCCCATAATTACACAAACTCCCAACCCTTCCTATTCTTATACATGGCTAACTCTTCTTGTAACTTTTGGGTTGGACTACGTGCACGTGCAACCCAGAAGAACACTCTCTCATTTGTTAGTTGTTATTTATTTGATTATACATATTGTTTACATGACAAGTGTACAACTAATTGTAGGAATTTTTTTAGTGGGCTTCCTCTTGTGGGCTTGTTCATTTTTTTATTTATTTAATTTATTTTAATGGGATAAGAGTCTTCTATTAGGCCTATGAGTTCTAATAGGCAAAAACTATAAATGAAAGGAAATTATGCATAACTTTAAATAAATTTTAGAATGAAAATAATGAGATGAAATTGCACGTGCGTTGCACGTGTAAAAAGTATTTTTATTAAAAAATTTAATACGGGATGTTACAACACTCCCTCCTTAGAATACATCCGTCCTCAGAACTACACTTAAAGAGTGAGAAAAACAAAGAAAGAGAAAAAAAAAAGTTCAGGGTGATCTTTCATCATCTTCTCCTCTGATTCCCAAGTGACCTCCTCAACAAGTTAGTTCCTCCAGATGACTTTAACCATAGGTATAGTCTTATTCCTCAAGACTTTCTCCCGTCGATCCACAATCTCAATTGGATGATCAGTGTAGCTCAAATCCAACTGCAGACCTTCTGGCACTTCTGGCAAATGATGACTCGGATCTAGAATGGAGCCTCACAACATAGACACATGGAAGAAAATTTGTACTTGGGCCGACTCTGCCAGTAGCTCTAACTGATAAGTCGTCTTCTTAATTCTCTTCAATATCTTATATGGGACTATGTATCTCGAGGCTGATTTTCCTCACCTTCCAAACTGAATCACTCCTTGGTTGGAGACACCTTTACAAAGACAAAATCACCTTCCTCAAACTCCAGATCTCTCCTCCGGTTGTCGGCATAACTTTTCTGTCTGCTCTGGGTGTCGACTAACCTCTTCTTGATCAACTCAATCTTTTCTGGGGTTTGTTGAACAATCTCTGGTACATACAGCTGCCGTTCGCCCACTTCATACCAACACACCGGTGTTCTGCACTTCCTTCCATACAGAGCCTCATATGGTGCCATCCCAATTTTAGCTTGGAAACTATTGTTGTAGGCAAATTCCACTAGAGCCAAATGCCTCTCCCAACTGCCGCCAAAGTCCAACACACAACATCTTAGCATATCGTCTAGTACCCGGTTGATGCTCTCAGTCTGTGTAACCCCCATTCGTGATAATTAATATTTTCCATGTATTTTTTATAGTTTGATTTTTTGTAAATTTAATTTTGTTTTAACTCAATTTGGACCTTCTATTAAAATCTTTTTCAAATAATAGTATAAATTAACTTTAATTTCTATTTTTACCTTATTGACTATTTATGTTTTTAATTTTCGGATTTTAATAAATTTGTTCAACTCAAATCCTATTTTGATGCATATCATTATTATTATTATTATTGTTATTCTTATTCTTATTAGTATTAACATTTGTTGTTATTATCATTGTTATTGGTGTTACTATTTTTATCGCTATTATTATCATTATTATTATTATTATTTTGTTTTAAGCCTGAGCATGCTCAATTTATATGCAGTTCACTATTTGACTTAATATATATATATACATATATGTGTGTGTGTGTGTGTATGAATATTTTAAATACCCTATTTTTCTTTCTTGATTGTTTTATTTTTGATTGAATTTGGTCATGAAATTCTTCGTTCTTCTTGATCGGGCCATTCTTGTTGATTCTATTATCCTTTATTTAATTGTGGGTACTTTTAGTTGAACCCTATTGATTTAGATCTATCTCTTATTTACATTCTATTATCCTTTATTTAATTTCAATTGTTCTTGACCCAAATCCGCTATTATTGGATCCTAATTCGCTAATCCAGTATCCTAATTGTACCCTATAAATACAACTCTACTGTAAACCCTAAAAATTGCACATTTTCGAAACCCTAGCCGCTTATTCTCTCTCCTCTCTTTATCTCTCCTCGCCGTTCTCTTTCTCCCCGTTTTCCCGCCCAAATCCCAAGTGAACCCATCCTCTGAGTTCTTCTTCGGCGAGTCTCTCACTTCCGACAGCCTCCTCCTCGTTGCCGAGACCCGGCGCTGCTCCCTAGCGCCGCCAGCCTGAACCCTAGAATCCCCTTCACCTCGTCCTCTGTTCTCGTCACCATCAACACCAGAACCCAAACCCCCGAGCTTTCTCTCTCTGTTCGATCGCCGACTAGCGCGCCAGCGCCACCCCCGTGCGCCCACGAACGCCGGCATCGACCTTGTCTCCAGCGCTGCCATCCCCTTGGTCGGGGTTGTAGTTGCTGCAGTTGCTGTCCCCTTGAGTTGTTGAGTTCTTTTGTGCTGATTTTGCTTTGGATCTTTATTGCACGTATATTGCACGTGCTATTGGTAGATTGTGCTAGTTCGTGAGTTCGTTGTTTTGGAATTTTTATTCCGTTATTCTTGGTATTCAAATTCACCATTTATAAGGCAAGTCACCATCCACTTGAATTGTTAATTGTATCAAATTCAAGTTTCATTGAAATTCTTGCAAGTAGATCCTTTGTTTATCGTATTATACTTTGTTCATCTCTTCGTTGGGTCTATTGAGGGTTTACACGAGCTAACCCCAATATTCTTGATATCGTACCACTTTTGACTCTAAAGTTTGGATCTTTCATGAGTGCATGTAGAATTGATCACAGGGTTAACCGTATAATTATGACACAAACAAATTATTGTAGAATGGTTATTAGGTTGTAGGTTTGGTTGATTGATGATAAATTAATGTATGAGCGTGTTCTAGTTTTATTTATCATGTTTTGACACCATTCATGTTGATTACACAATTTATTGACTAAAAAATCGATACCCATCATGTTAATCAATTTATATTCATGAAAATTACCTAAAAGCTGTATATTGCTTGCTGATCTGTATATTGACTGCTATTTTTGAACCAGTAAACGAAATTAAAACGAATTACTTTCTGAATATGAATTGTAGCCTTATCTCTCTAGTTTCCAGAACATCTTGAATTTTTGAATTCAGAGTTTTGTAGCAAAAGTTATGTCTGTTTTACTACAGCTGTGTTTTTAATTCCAGATTTTCAGATTCTTGTATCTTGCATGTTTAAACAGTAAAAGGTTGATCAAATGTTAAAATTTTGCTATGAAAACTTCCAGATTGTTAGTAATCATGTTAAGGAGTCCAGCAAATATTTTTCATGAATTTAATATTGAGTTTTTGCTGTTTCTAAAAAATATAATAACATGATGTCGAAATTCTGCCTTAACATGAAATATGTAAAGAACAATGTGATTGACCTAGCTACTATTGACAGATTTTGAACTTTAAATATGCATTGGAACTGTGTGGAATTCTAGTTTCTAGAATTTCTAACGGATTCAGTTTTCGAGTTTTGAAGCAACGGAAAACTGCATTTTTGTACAGACTACTCTTATTGTCCAGAATTTTATCTTTCAGTTTTTAATAGATTATTTTTTCCTATGTCGTAGTATTGTATGAATTATTGTATGTATGATGCATTGCATGATCCTAATGAGTTATTGTCACCATTCCAATTGTCATACTTCATGTTATCCTCCTATTGTTTTCCCTATTGATCCTATTGTTCATCTCATGTCTCAAACTGCATATTGTATTATTGCATCGATAAATAATTAACAAGCCGGGGTTTAAGGGTTGACTTTAGTAGTGGACAATATAAGGAATGTACTTGAAGGAGGGGCCCGTGTTTTCCTATTTATTGGTCTATTGGTCTATTGGTCATATGGGTCATCGATTAATTGTAGATACAGTATCTCGATTGATTCGGTCATCGTCATTATTGAATATCGTTGCCGAGTACATGAACTATAGAGCCCACCACTAAGTCTAAAAGTAACTTGTTTGTTTGTAGCAATCATGTGGTAAATAGATGGAACGCATGAAGTGGTACATTAGTTAGGATTAAAATGATTAATAGACTTAAGAGTTGCATTACATTGACACTACATGTTGTTCATTATTGTTCATATTGTTATAGAATATTGGCTATGTGTTACCGTTATTGATCATTGATTACCGTTATCGAATATTGAACCATTGTTTATAGCCATTGCATCGATTACCGTGATATTGATTATCGTGCCTTCATTGTTATACCGTTATTCCATTGTTCCCTACTTTCTCTACTTACTGTCCATGACTCGCTCTAAGGATAATTTTTTCTCCTCTTTTTAGATGAAGTGTATACAGGTAATGAAGGAGAATTACCTGCTGGAATTGGGGAACAAACATTCTGAAGACACTGCTTTCTAATTGCTTAATGCTTTAATAAACTTAATGTATTGAGACTTGTTATTATTTTGGATTGGATTGTTATTGTTTTGGGCTTATGTCTCGAATTTTATTATTGTTTCCGGACGTTGGATTATTATTATTGCATTTGGATATTTTTATTGCTTCCTTTTAAGTATTATTGTTCATGAGATTATTATTATTGCCTGCGCAATTGTTCTATATTGATTATGTTGTTGAATTAATCGGATAAACATCTTATGGGTGACGTTAGTCATTCGCTGGACCAATGTCATGTACTCGTATTCCGTATTTTTGATAAGCGGGGCATGACAGTCTGCCCATCAGTATGAGGATGGAAAGCACTAGTGAAATCAGTCTTCGTTTCCAAAGCTGCTTGAAGACTTCTCAAGAAATGCTAGGTGAATCGCGCATCTCGGCCGGATACAATCGACAAAGGAAGTCCATGTAGCCTCACGATCTCCTCGACATACAACTCAGCTAACTTCTCCATAGATCAAGTAAGCTTCATCGCCAGAAAGTGAGCCAATTTGGTGAATCGGTCCACTATCACCCAAATTGCATCATTGCCCTTGGAACTCCTGGGCAATCTTGTAATGAAGTCCATGCTGATATTATCCCACTTCCACTTCAGAATGAGTAATAGTTGCAACAAACCCCCGGGTTTCTGATTCACGGCCTTGACTTGCTGACAGTCTGCACACCTGGAGACAAACTCGGCCACATCCCGCTTCATCCCCGACCACCAAAAATACTGCTTTATATCCTGGCACATCTTGGTACTTCCTGGATGTACAAATAATAAAGTGGCATGTGCTTCCTGCAGAATGCTCTCCTTCAGTTCTGCTTGATTTCACACACACAGTCTCTCTCCGAACCACAATACCTCATCTTTCAACTGGAATTCTGCCAACCTATCGGTGCCAACCTGCTCTTTCATCTCCTGAATCTCTGGATCAGTCTTCTGACTGTTGATATTCCTATCCCTCAATGTGGGTTGAAGTTTCTGCTGAGCTAAGGGAGCCCCTAATCGTTGTAACACCACCTCAATCTCTGCTCGATCAAGTTCTTCTACCAACTTCTCCTGAGTTGTGATCAATCGAGACAAACTGCTCTTCCTGCTGAGCGCATCAGCCACCACATTGGCCTTATCTGGATGGTACTTAATTTCGGGTTGGATATCCTCCAACACTTCCAATCATCTCCGCTGCCTCAGATTCAAGTCATTCTACTGGTAGATGTACTTTAGACTCTTATGATTCGTGTACATGTTAACCTTTTTCCCGTATACATAGTGCCTCCACTGCTTTAGTGCAAAGATGATTGCTGCCAACTCTAGATCATGGATTAGGTAATTCTTCTCATGTGGTCTCAGCTGTCTAGACCCATAAGCCATTACCTTCCCTTCCTGCATTAGCACACAACCCAATCCATGATGGGAAGCATCGATGTATACATCATAGTCGACTCCTGCTTTTGGCAAAGCCAAGATGAGAGCGGTAGTCAACCTCTCCCTCAACTCCTGAAAGCTAGCCACACACTGTTCCGACCATTTAAAACTCACGTTCTTCTTTGTAAGCCCCGTGAGTGGCACAGCTATTAGGGCATAGCCCTGAATGAACCTTCTGTAGTAGCATGTTAATCCCAAAAAGCTCCTGATCTCTTACACCATAGTCGGTCTTGGCCAATGTCTTACTGCCTCAATCTTTTGTCGGTCAGTAGCCACTCCCCCCTTAAAAAGGATGTGACCCAGGAAGGTGACTTCAGTTTTCTAGAAGTCACACTTAGACAACTTTGCATATAGCTTCTGCTTCTGTAACTTCTTCAGTACCTCTGCTAGGTGCTCGACATGCTCTAATTTTGTCTTGGAGTAGACCAGTATGTCGTCGATGAACACAACGACAAAAGAATCGATGAACAGCTGCAGGACCCGGTTTATCATGTCCATGAAAATAGCAGGTGCATTGGTTACTCTGAACGGCATGACTAGGAACTCATAGTGACCACGTCGAGTTCTGAACACCGTCTTGTGCACATCTTCTTCCTTTACTCGGACCTGGTGATCACCCGACTGTAGATCTATTTTAGAGAAGACAACTTCTCCTTGTAGACGGTCGAATAGATCATCGATTCGAGAAATCAGATACTTGTTATGCACTGTTACCTGGTTCAGTTCTCTGTAATCGATCCATCCTTCTTCTATACCAAAAGAACCGGTTCTTCCCAAGGTGATGCACTCGACCGGATAAATCCTTTGTTCAACAACTCTTCAATCTGCTTCTTAATCTCATCCTGTTCAACTGGTGCCATTCTGTACGGTGCCTTAAAAATGGATGCACTTCCTGGCTTAACGGAGATGCTGAACTCTACATCCCGCTGAGGTGGAAGCCCGAGTAGATCTTCTGGAAACACTATTGGAAAATCCCGGACTACCGGAATCTACTTCACTTCTTCGGGAACCTTCTGCTCAGATAGCGCTGCTACTAACTGTTTGCACTTCATTTTCCCTTGAAATGTAACTGTCGGTCCCCATGGTGTCTTCTTACTCTTGCACTCAATAGTGGCACTGTAGATGGACATCCAGTCTATGCCAAAGATGATGTCGATCCCCAAAACTGCCAACTCAATAAGGTCGATGCCTAAGATTTTGCCTCCAATCTCAAGATCACACACTTCATAATATCGGTCCGTAGTCAAATTTTGTCCTGACGAGGTAGCCACAGATAGAACTTTGCCGGGAACTTTTTTTGGTTCGACTCCCAATCGTTTTGCAAATGAGGGTGACACAAATGTGTGAGATGATCCCATATCAAATAAAACTGTTTCTTTTATTCCATTTATTTGAACTTCTCCTGTTACATAAAGAGTACTCTCATTACATAATGCTTTATTACATAGAACGGAAATAACAACAGAGGACCCTAATCAATTTCTTCCATACCCGTGATGACGTTGTCAGCATCATCTGCATCAGCTTCGGTCAGAGCGAACACTCGCCCCTGCCGGTATGGTTTCTGCCCCGGATTAGCTTGCTTTTGCCCTTATCCCCCTTGCTTGAGTTGCTGGCACTGCGACCTAGCATGGCCTTCCTTCCTACAGTGGAAACAAGTCAGGGGACCCCTTGCCTTGGGACACTCAGACTTGCAATGTCCTGGTTCTCCACAAACGTAATCGGTCACACCCGAGAACCTTGCTCATCCGTAGTTCGGATTCCCAGTCACTGCAATGGCATTTGCCCCTGTTGGCCTGAACTTCTGAGCTGGGGGCTGTCCTCTGAAACTGCTTGGTGCTACAGGCCTCTTACCGGTATTCCAGGTGTTCCTCCTATTTTGTACAGCTTGGAACTGGTTCATATCGGCCTCAGTAGCTGCAGCTCTCCGGACCAACTTCTAAAACATTCTGATGCCCAGGGGTATCATTCGTGATCTCAAGTTTGGCCTCAAACCCTGCTCAAACTTCCGTGCTTTCTTGGCTTCATCCAAAACCATTTCCGGTGTATACCTAGAAAGCAGGTTGAATTTTGTTTCATACTCTCTCACTGTCATGCCACCCTGTTGCAAGCCCAAGAACTCCATGGCTTTTTTCTCCTGAACATCCATGGGAAAGTAGTGGCTTCTGAATTCTACCAGGAACTCCTCCCAGGTGATCTGCACATTGCCCAAGGTCCTCTTTAGTGATTGCCACCAGACTCCTGTAACCTTCTCCAGCTGGATGGTGGCCAGCTTCACCTTACTCGCCTCAGGGGTTTTCAGAACCTCAAAGACCATCTCAATCTACCTGATCCAGTCATATGCAGCTTCTAGATTAGCCTGGCCCTTGAACACAGGCGGCTTCATCCTTTTGAATGACTCCACTAGTGTGATTGCTTCAGGGATCTGTACAGCTGGCCCCGGCCTAAGGTTTCCGGCGACATTGGCAGTGCAAGCATTAAAGTTCTGGTACACCCGAGCTAGTTCAATTTCCAGATCGAGTCAATTGTTCTCATCACTGTGCCCTTTGCCAGCCATTTCTAGGTCATAAAAATTGTCATTAATCACGATAAATAGCACAACTTTACATTTTGCCAACAAATTTTTTTTCATTCCAAAATTAAACTTTTTACATTCGGAAAGAAAACTTGCTTTTACATCCATTACATCACATTAACATAAAGACATCCTAGATTCTACGGTTTCTTTTGGCTTCTCTGAGCTCTCCCCGTAAATCCTGGATTTCTTTATTCATGTCTTCAAACTTCTGATGACGCTCCTGCTTGTCCTAGCGAGTCATGTGCTCCAGCTTGGGCGAAGTGTTGAGCATTCACGTGCCAGAGCTTTTCAAGTTCCCATACTTGGTGACTCAGTTCATGAATGCGTTTCCTGTCCTCTGCTTGCCGTGCTTCTAAGTGGTTTACTCTCCACTTCTGGGCATCCAACTCCCTTCGAAGAGAAGTAACAATACCACCTTGGTCATCTTGAATGGGTTCTTCATCTAAGGATTCTTCTAGGGAATTAGATGGAGGTAGAGTAATCACTCTAGACTCGGGTAGTTCTTCTTCTTTTTCTACTGGGTCTTCCTCTTCCTCTTCTGGGTCTTCTTCTTCCTCTATTGGCTCTTCCTCTTCTTTGATAGGAACGAACCATTCCACCTCATTCTCGGGGTCATGATGATTGGCCATCTTATAAGGAAAAAGGAGGAGAAACATCAGCATATAGAGCAATACAAATGTAAATGACTTACATTTAAATCTCTAAAAGCTGAACTCACACTCTAATGTCCACCTTAATATGTCATCCTTGTAAATTTGTTCTACTTATTGAAGCGTGGCTCTGATACCACTCTGTAACGTCCTGAATACCAAAATACGGCAATTCATAGCTCAATAGGATCTACAATTCACTTCGTACAATTTTACAAGGAATTTTGAAACTTTCATTACAACATTGTTCTTTTACAACAATAACACAGCAGAAAATAAATGAATTACAACATGATCAATATACAATTTTAACAACTTGAGCATGTAAGTAATCTTCAACATCAAATTCATCTTTATATCTCCTTGTAAGTTCCAAGTCCTGCATATGAATCTGTGGGCACGTCAGTTGCTTACAACCAAAGCAATGTTACAAACAACGATCCTCTCTATGCTGTATTATAACGAAATCTCTTACTTTAACAAACACAAACTTCAATGCATATAAAATTTTAAAGAGTGAGTATCCTAAATATGTCAGTGTATGATATGACTTAATGCCTAATGCATACTTGTCCGAGGGCAAGAAACTACGTACTCCACATTGTAGGGTTAGATCCCTCGCCATGCAGCCTACTACGATGACTACTACAAGATTTATGCACCTTGTAAGTAGTGGCTCTCGCCCTTGGAATACTGGAAACCAATCCCTCTCTGTTGATCATTCTATGGCTCTTACGTCCATCATCCTGGAATACTGGGGATCGTCTCAGTCCACAGATCATTCTGGAGCCCTCATTGCACAAGCATCCCATGAGCACCGCTCTCGTCTCGAAATAGTAAAGATCGTTCCCACTCCGTGGATCATTCTGTGGCCCTTACGTCCATCATCCCCGAATACTATGTTGGATCATGTATTCAAGGCAAATAACACTAGAGGGGAGGGGGTAAATAGTGTTTTATAAAATTAATCAATAAATTAAACTTTTTGCACTGTTAAGTTGACTGAAAATAGAAAGCAGTCGAATGAAGCGTCAGATTAGAAGAGTAATTTGACTGAAGAGTTACAAGTCTGTTAAGTCGACTTAGAGAGTAACGCAGTCGACTGACCAGACTCGATTTACACAAGAAACTCAGAGAAATTGAAAATGCAAGTTTAGAGAATACAACCACAGAGAGTCAACACTGAAAACACCACGATGTATCCTGGTTCGGTCCTCCTGACCTACATCCAATTCCCAAGTAACCCACTTGAGTTTTCCATTATTCTTAAAAAAAGTACAAGAATACTCTACGGTCTTTGACAGCAACTATGTTAAATCCTTAGACCACTCTCACCACTAGAGAAAGCAAAACCCACTCTACACCCTAGAGTGAAACCGACTCTAAACCAAGAGTCCTACTCTCCAACCGAGAGGACTACTCTCACAACCCGAGAGTGAAACAACAACAAAAAAAGATTTACAACAACCTAAAGCCTTGTATATGGAAGTGCTTTTTGTATATTGGCTATAGGTCGACTTCTGACTTCAGTCTAGAACGAATTCAATGTTATACTAGACTGAAAAACAGAGAACCAAGTCTTAAAGAAAGTATATGCTTGTTCTTCTTTTTCTCAAAAGCAAATGACTTGAAAATGAAAGTTAAGGAGTTAGGGTATCTCTCCCAATTGAAAAATATACTTTATTTATAGAGTTATAAACTCTTGAATATTGAGAAATCGTATCTCAACTGCCATACAATGGCAGTAAACAGGTTTGAATTTGAAAAAATCATTTTAAATTCAGAAAACTATCAAAAACGGCTTGAACAGTCGATTGGGTTACCATAAGAGTTGACTGGTCAGAGCTTGAGTGAGGTCAGTCAGTTTCGTACTCTAACAGTCGACTGCTTCCAAGAGTAAGTTGACTGGTACTCAATAAGCTGAACTTATACAAGCTTTGTTTTGATATTTTGATTTTGTAAAACATTTTCTTTATTTAGGGAATATGTGAGTGTGTGTGTGTGATAAGGCTTTTACAAGATTCTAAGACTCACAAATAATACAAATAATATTACAAGATATTTGTTCAAATGTAGCTTAATCACTTGAAGCTCTAGAAAGTCTTGAACTTGAAACTTGAAAGCTATTGAAAGTTTTTGTGACTTGATCATGCCTTTGTGGTTTGAGCAAATACTTTTGAAAGCTTCATCACATTGTATTGGCCTTGAACACTTTTGATACATACTGCAAAAAATATGTAATATAGAACAATTGTGTATTGTGTTGTAGTCATCAAAATCAAGAATCTACATTCTCCCCCTTTTTGATGATGACAACACAATAACTTAAGATAATAAAGACATTAAGTTTACATATCATGATACTCACACAAAATTTAAAAAGATATACAATTGTTACATGCTCCCATAAATAAAGTACAATATGCACACAAAAGATATTAAAACAAAACAACATAACATAACATGTATAACAGAGCATACATAACATAACACCAAATTTCTCTCCCTTTGTCATCAACAAAAACATAACGAGGGAAGACAAACCTTAGATAACAGTTCATAAAGATAAAACTTAAGTCATTACATAAATTGAAGATAGAACAACATGAGAACATAAAACATAATTGCAAAATGACAAAAAACGAAAACAAAAAAATACATTAATCGTCTTCTTCATCTTCATCAGCACTATTTGAGGCAAGAGTTGGTTGTGAAAACTGCCTAACAAACATTTGAGTGAGGTTAGCCATGCTAGCCTCAAGAGGATCCTGTCGACCTAAGATGTGATCAGTACGATCCAGGAGATAATTGACAGAAGTGTAAAGACTCCCAGGATCAGAAAAACTAGCTTTAGGACGAGAACTAGAGGACGAACTAGAAGCAGAAGACCGACGAGGAATTGAAGTGGCTAAAGGAATAGGAGGTGCATTCCTTTGAGGAGACTGAGGGAGTGAGTTAAGAATTTTCATACGTGCTAGGCTTGCACGATCAAAAGATTCATAACGAGTAACAACACTCGACTCGGATTCAAGATCAATGTTATAGTAGTTAAAGACACGGGTAAGTAAAGCACCAAAAGGAATAAAAGAGGAATGAGCCTTATGGAGACGATTACAAATTACTCGACTCCAATTTATTTGGATGTTGTCGAAGATGGCATACACGGCTTGTTGCAATTCAAATGAAAATTAGTCGTAGCTCCCCGTTTTAAGGATAATGTTATACGACAATATGCGGGCAACAAGCTTGGCTACAGGAGTAATTGATTTGTTGGTCATTGGAGGACCTCGATTAGGCAAAATGATTTTTGAAAAAATAGATTGATCATCTATTTCAATTTCCCCTAAATCCAACCCTTCATTAGAGATATGCAAAATATTCCCTAACTTTTCAGCAGTTATTTTTATTCGAACATTTTTCACCGTTGTAGTGAAAAATATTTCATTACCATCCTCGAATGTTGCAACCTTTATATTTGGATAAAACAAATATATGAGTTGGGGATAGTAATAGGTTTGATTGACTAAAGATAGAAATTCAAATAAACTGCATTGTTCAAACAATGGGGCAATCGAAAATCTATCTAAGTCAGGAAAATTAACAAATCTACCCAGAAAAATCATAATTTGGCAAATGATAAAATACCTCTCAACAAGAGAAGGGTGCCTTAAGTACTATAGATAATTGTGAGAAGATTGCTCTTCTTCAACATTTGAACCTCTAGATCTTTTGGGTTTAGGCATATTGAGAAGCAAGAAAATTGTGAAAAGAGAGATTGAAAAAAGATTACCCACAACTAGAGAGAAACAAAGGACTCCAGAAACTTCGAATGGATTCAAATCTAGACTGACAAAATCAACGCCAGGAGCAACAACGATGAGATCTTCAAAAACAGCCGACTTAGGTTTGGGCAGAGAACTCAATGCCAGGAGTAGCCGACTTAGCAAGAGTAAAAAATGAAAGGGTGGAAGAAGAGTTTAGGGTTTTTACTAGAAGTAAACGGCTGTGATTGAAAGAAGATTTGAGTGAAGGGTCGATATCGAAAAGAGGGTAAAAGAAAGAGAGAGATAGAGGCCTCATATTGTGACGATTCAGAGTCAGAAAGTCAATTTGATGTCGCGACAGTCGACTGGGTTTTATATCAATCGACTAAGTCGAGAGAAAATAAAACCAAACAAAGATTAAGCTACTGTCAGTCGACTGATGTTGAAAGACAGTCGACTGGGCAGAACACAAAATTCAGTAGAAATATAAACAACAAAAATATTGTATAAGTCGACTGGAAATCAATTATAAGTCGACTTAAACATAAAAAATTTCAAGAAATGTCATGAAATGAGCAAATGCCTAGATCTCTTCTAAAGTTGATAAAAGTGTCTTCTTTAAGAGGTTTGGTAAATATATCTGCTACTTGTTTATCAGTAGAAATAAAATCCAATATGATATCTCCCTTTAACACATGATCACGTAGAAAATAATGTCGAATATCAATATGTTTCGTACGTGAATGTTGAACCGGATTTTTAGATAAATTAATAGCACTGGTATTATCACACATTATAGCGGGTCTTGAAAAAGAAATACCATAATCTAATAAAGTTTGTTTCATCCATAAAATTTATGCACAAGCTAAACTTGCAGAAATATATTCAGCTTCTGTAGTAGATAGGGATACCGAATTTTGCATTTTACTGCACCAAGATACTAGTGAATGTCCCAAAAAGTGACAAGTTCTACTAGTACTTTTACGATCATTTTTACTTCCAGTAAAATCAGCGTCACTATACGATAAAAGTTGAAAGTTCTTGGTACGTGGATAGAACAAACCATATTCAGATGTGCCTTTAATGTATCTTAAAATAGGTTTCACTTCTTTTAAGTGAGAATCTTTTGGATTAGATTGATATCTAGCACACAAACATACGCTAAACATAATATCTGGTCTAGCAGCAGTTATATATAAGAGTGAGCCAATCATACCTCAATAGAGCTTTTAATCGACACTCTTACCTAATTCATCTTTGTCAAGTGTAGTAGTAGTAGCCATAGGTGTGGTCTTACTACTAGTGCTATCCATGCCAAATCGTTTGAGTAATTCCTTAGCATATTTTTCTTGATAAATAAATATGCCATTTTGAGACCGTTTTAATTGTAGTCTAAGAAAATAATTGAGTTCACCCATGTGACACATCTCAAACTCATTTTCATGGTATTAGCAAACTCTTGACCTAGATTACTATAGTAACATCCCATATTTTTATTTTAATTGAAAATGCATTTTTCAATTTTTGCACATATGATGCACGCGCTAATTTTTTCATCTCTATTTTCTTACTCTCATTTACTATTTAGAATACATAGCCTTTTATTTAGCCTTTTATTAAATCCATAGACCTAAAGTAGATTCTAGCCCATTAGATTAATAAAAAGGAAAGCCTACTAGACTAACTGATTAAATTGATTAAAAAGAAAGCCCATGAGATAAGCCCATTAGTTAAATCCTATTTTAAGTTGTGCATGGACTCACACATGACATGTAACAACTTTTAATACACATTTTAGAATCATAGGAATTGTATTTATTTTGTATGTGTGTGCACTAGTGCACAACACGTGCACGTGTGGAAGGTGAGAGATTGGCCAGTTTGGAAAAGAGGGAGAGGCCGAGATTTTGAGTGGGGGTTTTGGAGTGGAGAGTTGGGGGTTATGGGGGTTAGGGATAGTGAAGAGATAGAATTAAGTGAGAAGTTATTAGGTGGAGAAATTTGCAATTTAGACCTTATTTTGTTCTATAAATACACCCCCATTCTTCTTCTCATTTCACACATAAAATAAAAAAAATTTAAGAGAGGAAAAAGAAAGAGAAAAAAAGAGTACCATTGTGCATTGGAGAGCTCTTGCTAGGAGGAGAAGGAGAAGGATTTGCTTGTTGGAGGAGCTAGAAGCTGTCTCTCCATTCTTGGTTGTTAATTCTTCATAATGGGTAGGTGGTCTCTATATTTTCTAATTCATAAGTTGATCATGCAAGAATATGATAGTATTAATATAGATCAATTTGATGTGATGTGGGTAATCTTGTATTTTTCTAAACGTGAGACATGCATGCTAATGTATTACATGAGTAGTACATATAAAGTTGAGGTGATGATAGGAGAACAAATCCACGCTATTTATGAATTGTAGAGATTTTGTTATAGTCATCATATTGTTTGTAAATGAGAAAAGATGAGTACTTTGCCATATGCATGTTAATTTATAAATATAGAAACTTGTAATTGTAAAAAATATTATAGAGATTTCCCTTATAGTTAGCAAATGAATTTTTGAAAAGTCAAATTTGATACACCTAAATTCATTTGATTATTTATAAGAGATACAAGTTGCTAGTTGATTAAATTGAAGAAATATATTATATATTCATAAAGAGAGGAAATAAATTTGAAATCTAGATGTTTTGTCAAAAATATGAATATTTAGTTTGTGAGCTACTATTAGAGGAAAATAAAATCCCTCTAGATGAACTATTTGTAGTTTAGTGAAAGATTAGAGCAATTGAAAAATTCGAGTTTGTGAAAATATTTGAATAACAGAATGGTTGAACAAAAACCTATTAGTATAACTCCAAATCAGAATTTTCACTTGGACTTACTGGTTAGTCAGTGCACCATAAGTCATTACTGTGCTTGTAGAAGATCTTGGGTTCAAAGCTTCTTGGACACATTTTATTTTGTTTCATTTAAATAAAATCTGAAACCTGTATTTGAGTATAAGAGGATTTCGTTGTGACTTTATGACACAAAGTCCATAAGGACTTAGTGGCTTGGGCGTTGGGTTGTTTTCTTGTTGGTTTTGGGTTCGAATCTCTGTGAGGTCTCTGACTTTGTTTATAAACCCCTTTTTTCATATGTAAGCTTTCTGACTATGTTTATAAATTATTTTTATCATATGTGATCTCTCTGACTTTGTTTTAAAGATTTTTTTTTTAATGTAGAGGCTCTGATTAAATTCTAAAACCCGGTTATTTTTATACGTGTTTTCATTGGATATTTTTGAAAGTACTGGAAGTGTGAGAAGAACATAATTAAAAATGAAATTGATAAGTTGATGATTTTGAAAATTTAATCAAGAGTATGACCTTTGATTATAAGAAGATTAAATTTGGCAATGCAATTGATTTTTCTCTTAATGAGATTTAATAATTATTTTGGTTGAGTAAGAAATACTTGATGAGATTAAAATCTATTATGAGTTCAGATAGAGCTTTTGAAAGAATTGCTATGTTACTTGATTTCCTTTGATGAGACTATATAAATATGCTTGATTGTGGTTACGAACTTTTATGTGATTAAGTTCCTAAATGAGATTTGAATCTATGCTATGAATTCATGAAAAGAATTATTGCTTTTGAAAGATAGTGAATGAATTGAATGAATGATGCTAAGATAAGACATTGAATAATTTGTGAATAAGTTGAAGATAAGAATACTTTGAGTTAAGACATGATTATTGAAGGGTATGAGTACCCATGGATTCTTGTGCATGAAAGGTTGTGATTTAGAGTTAGTAAGACCTCGGGTACCGACATTGTTGAAAGAAAAAGAATTGAGTTACATACATGATTATTGAAGGGTATGAGTACCCATGGATTCTTGTGCATAAAAGGTTGTGATTTAGAGTTAGTAAGACATCGGGTACCAGCATTGTTGAAATAAAAAGAATTGAGTTATATTTTAAGATTTGCTATGGAGCTATCTCGGTATTTGTGATTAAGTCCAGTAGGGGTAAAACTAACTCTAGGTATGATAAATTATTCATTTATTGAACTTAAGAACTAGGCGCTAAGTGAAGATATAGTAAAACCTAGGCAAACGTAATTGGGGCACTCTATATAGTCGGGCGGTGGATTTACTGCGGTGGTTCTCCGGGACTATAGACCTAGTCGGGCAGTAGATTTCGGGACTGTGGTTGCCTCATGACGAGCTTTTATTTTAAATCCGGGACTATGCATAGTCGGGCAGATAGTTTGTCGTACTCCAATGTATATATGTATACTGGGGCTAGAGGGGCACTTGCAGGAGGTTCGCATGACGAGGAGTCTGTATAACAGTCGGGCGGTGGATTTACTACGGTGGTTCTCCGGGACTGGGATGTAGCACCCCGAATTTCCAATATGATATCTTAGAAATACGTGGCACAATTCCCAACATCAACTTCATTTGCAATAGTAAACATAGCCAAAACACAGATAACTTTTATTTCAACTTTTATTACAAAAATTTTTACAAAACATAGCAGAATACAACACACCTTGAATTACAAAACTTTCTCTTTACAACACTTCTTTTACAAATTTTACACATGCCATAACTTCGATTTAGCACAAGCATCCAAATCCCAAGCTATAAGCACCTACTTGTAAAACATGAGGCTACGGATAATCCTAACCCCCTAAAACTACAGGGGTCAGCCATAACAGTGTGAGTGACATAAAAACAAAAGCAACATAAATGGAACATAGAGCATAGAGTCATCAACAATAGGTGTTCACAGCAAGAATAAATGAAGTGAGAAGTAACAATAAGTAAGCATGAAAACATCAAGGAATATAAGATAGTAAATAGTAATACAAGAAAACATCAAGTGAATCTAGACTAAGTGTCAAGTGCAAGAAAAACAAGAAAACACGAGCATAAACAAGAAAACACAATCTCTATATGCTGACTCTCTAATGCATACTTGTCGGAATCTATGCATTCCATAGTACATAGGTCCGGTGCAAGCCCTTAACGATCTCCACTTTATAGGGTTAAACCCCTCATTATGCAACTAATCCTACTACAGAGATGAAAAACAAGATTCAGAATACTCCGCAAATAGGCACCACAGCCCTCAATGCGCAAGCATCATGTAAGATAGCTCAAAAACTGGAGAACCACCTCCCAACCGTGTACCCCACGAATAGGCTTACAAGGCCCTCGACGTGCAGATACACCAGGTACATTCTGTGAATAGGCCGGCCGACCCTCGACACGCGAATGCACCCTGTATGCTCCGTGAATAGGCCTGCAGACCCTCGACACGCAAACATACAAATGTCCTCTCGAGACAGTACAACAAACAGTCCTGGAACGCATCTGTTGGACTAAACTATGAGCCTATACTTACGTTTCCCAAGTTCCATCACATCTACACTAGGGCCTGTCCTTAACTTGATTATTATTAAAACACAAAAATCTCCATCTCTATAGTTAGTGTATCCTGCCGGACTTAAATACTCAACAACAACCCCAAGCCCCAACTGGTCTAAATCAACAAATCTCAACGGCCGGTTCACATGACTCCCACTCAACTCCTAGAGATATCATCAAGACCAAAACTCACAAATCCATCATCAAAATGATCATATGAAGAAACTTCTCCAATCAACAAAACCCAAATCTTTTATAAAATTCTAGAATCCAAACCCAACAATAAAACATCTTGAAAACATATGTTCTGTAGAAAGGATAATATTTAGTAAGTTATAGATCCAAAACTTTTAAAGAATCAATTGTTTAAAGAACATCAGGATTACTCAAGAAAACATCAGTAACAGTCAACTATGAAAAGTCATCGGTCGACTGTCCAGAGCGAAAACCCAAAACTTCGAGAAACATCAAAACAGTGCAGAGGCAGTCCACTAGAAAAATGGGTCAGTCGATTGTTCCGCGTAAAATCGAAAACTTTAAGAAAACATAATTCATAGCAGTCCAGTCGACTGTGTATAGTGGCCAGTCGACTGTCCCACAAGAAATTTCGAGATTCCAAGAAAATACTTCAGCCAAGACCCCGACAGTCGACTATCGACATTGGTCGGTCGACTGTCAGTCCTCCAGACTGCAATTTTAGTTGTGCACATTTCAACCGATACGAAGTTTTACTTTATAAAAAACAAATCTGTAAAAGGTACAATTCTGATATGTTCAAATACGACTTGTAGAGTATATAAGAGTCCATAAAACCAATCAAAACCACTTTGAATTGATAAAAATAGTTTTTTGATGAATTTCTTCCAAATAAAACATGAATGTGTGCATATATCAAAACTAGAGTTTTTAAGAATCAATCATACATCAAAATAACATTGTTTTATATTTCAAACCATGTCGATACCAAAATAATTTGAGATATAGTCAAATCCTTCGAAAACACATAAAAACTCAATTTCTTCTAAAATAATGAAATACGATATTCAGGAAAAATGTTTGTGCATGTTCGTGCACCAAAAGAACTTCACAAATTCATAAATTAAAATAACAAAATATTCAGATTAAAACTTAGTATTTGAGCAAATCCAAACTCAAGTAAAATCTTTCACAAAATCACAAATTCCCAAATTTGGTCAAAATGTATCAAACCCCAAATCTAGTCATCACAACTCAAATCCTCAAGACATGGTCTTTTAATCCATTACTCCTTCTCAAAATTCCTCGAACTCAATCTCAACTATTCTTAATAGTTAATTCATGAATAAAATAAATTTATCATTAACATGGCCAAGTTGCATTCATCCAACTCACCAATAGTCAAAAATCTCATCTTTAATCAATTTATGCATAACATTCACCATACTCAATCAAATCAGAAATAATCCAACAGAAATAGCCTACTCACAATTAATATTGGGTTCTCCTACAATCTAAAATCATCCACATGCAATTCTACTTACAAATAACTAGGGTTTTCACAAAAGATCCAATTTTAACTTATCAATTCATCCAATCCACCATATGTATTCATATCAAAACCCTAGCATGCTTTCTAGTAAATAGATCATCACATAAAACACACATAAAATAAATTAAATCAAAACATGTCATTCACCTTGTTGAAGAGATCAAACGAAGACAAATTATAAAATGAGAAAAGCCTCACCTTCACAAGAAATCCAAGATCTCCTCTTTGAAATCTCCAAGAAATAATAATAATAATATCCTTTGTGTTGTGCAGCGAAAGACGGCTGCACTCCACCTTTTAAATAGGTCGGGATTAAGAGAATTAGGGTTTTAAACACATTTGCAAAAATACTCCTTTTTAAATATAACTTTACATAAATAGATATATATACTTGGAAACTTGATAAAACCAATTAATTTGAGATTTAAAAATCAAAAAAAACCTTCATAAAGTCAGCTGGCACTGTTTAAAAAAGTCCATAAAATGAATTTACACTTTTACCCCTCAAAATGACAATTTTGCACAAAGATCCTCTTTTATCAAAACTTGTAAAATAAACCAAATTCATCAAAACAAAAAGTAAAATTTTTAATCCTGAGTTGACTAGGCATTATACCCAGTCCAAAAAATTCAAAAATCTGGAGTTTTCACCCCCGTTTGGTAATTTTGCACTAAACTCCTTCTTTTTGTAATATTTGCAAATAGGTCAAATAAATGTCAGAAAAGTCCAGAAAATTCACAAATAATATCTAATAATAAATAATGATTTTCCACAAAATAATTTTTGACTTTGAACTTCCCAAGAAAATATTTTCACGTGTTTTGCACGTGTAAAAAGATAAATTTTCAGAAAAATACTTATTAAATCCCCAAAAATCATTTTAATTGATTTATAAATCTTAAAAATAATATTTAAAAATACGGGGTACTACATCACTCCCTACTTAGAAGAGTTCTGTCCTCAGAACTACTACTAATAGGGTCCAAACAAAAATGATCAAAGAAATTGAAATCTCATAAATGGAAACATAGCTTAAGAAATGCAATCACACAAGCGAATACATTCCAACGAAAGAAATACAAACACACAAGAGAATGTAATCTAACAACAGAAATGCAATTCAACTCAATGAGCACAATCATACAAAAGAAGACAATCATACAAAAGTTTAGAAAAAACCTTCCGCTGCGCACTCTGATAACTTGTCATCTCTGAACTCCTGCACCCAAGTCTGACCTTCCACAATCCGCTTCAACCTCCCGAAGATTAGTGGCCACTCCCTCCTTAGAAAGGACATGACCAAGAAAAGCTACCTCAAACTTGCAGCTCAAAAAAGATCAATACCAAATAATCTCCCACCACTCTCGATATCACATTCTTCGTAATATCGATCAGCAATCAATTCTTCCCTTGATGGTGTTGCCACCGTCAATTGTCCGCCTGGAAACAACTTAGGTACCACACCTAAGACTAGCAAAATTGGGCGACACAAATGTATGCAAAGAACCAGTATTAAATAAAACTTCTGCTTTTATTCCATTAACCAAAACAAATTCTGTTACATGAAGATTGATACTCAAATCTCCAATTTATTCTCAAACAAAGTTTTACTTAATACATAAATGAATAAATTCAAAATTCTTGCACACCCCGGATCACATCCCTGAGTTACCCACATCCTCCTCAGTCAATGCGAACACTCACCCCTGTCTAATAACTTTGCCTCCGCCTGCACCATCCTTCTTCAGCTACAGAAGGTTTGGTCGGATATGCCCTTCATGACCACAATGTTAACAAATTTGCACCCTCCGAGGCTTGGTGCATGCTGCCTGGTAGTAACCTGCCTCTCCACAGTTGAAACAAGTCACGCCTTAAACTGTGGGCACCTTCTGCACTGGCCCACTGAACTTGCCCTGCTTCACTGGGAACTCCTTCCCACTCTGACTATCTGTTGGCCTCTTGCTCCTGTTCCAGGTCTCCTGCTTCTTCTGGAATTGGTCCATATCCTCTTCTGTCATAGCTGCTCTCCTGACCAGCTTATTAAATCTTCTAATGCCCAATGGAATCATCCTCGACCTCAAATTCGGCCTCAGGCCCTGATCGAATTTCTTGGCCTTCTTAGTCTCATCAATAATCAGCTCTGGTGCATACCTTGACAGCTAAGCGAACTTAGTCTCATATTCGCGCACTGTCATGCTGCCTTGGTGCAGATTCAAGAATTTTGTTGCCTTCCTCTCCTAAATATCCAGAGGAAAGAAACGATCCCTGAACTCATCTAGAAAAGCCTCCCAAGTCACTTGCTGATCTCCAAACGTCCTCTTCAGTGACTGCCACCAAATGCCAGCATCTTTCTCTAACTGCATCGCAGCCAACTTCACCTTATTGACTGCTGGGGTCTCCAAGACTTCGAAAACCATCTCCATCTGTCTAATCCAATCATCAGACCTATCTGGATCAGACTTCCCCTCAAATACAGGCGGCTTCATCCGCTTGAAGGACTCAACTTGCTTGATCGGATTAGCATTAACAAACACTGGTCCAACCCCATGAATCTGATTCTGGTTCTAATTCTGCACCATATTAGCTGCCATGAATGTGTTCAAGGTCTGATACACCCTGGCAGTCTCAGTCTCAAGGTCAAGAACTGCTCCATGGGAACCTTCAGTCCCATCACCATTACCACCATTCCTTGTCCTGGGTCCTGCCATTCTACTGAATAATGCAAAATGAGGGTAAAGTTAGAGCATCACAACACAATTCACATCCATTTCAATACCCTATGGCAAAACCTCAACCATACCCCAAACCAAAATACCATGTTCTAACTCTATGTGATACTCACACTTTAATGTCCACACCTAGGTACTCATGCTCTAGTGTCCATACCTAGGTTATTTTTATACCATGTTTATTATTACTATTGAAGCATGCTCTGATACCAATCTCTGTTGCGCCCCGAATTTTCAATATGATATCTTAGAAATACGTGGCACAATTTCCAGCATCAACTTCAATTGCAATAGTAAACATAGCCAAAACACAGATAATTTTTATTTCAACTTTTATAACAAAAATCTTAACAAAACACAGCGGAATACAAAACACCTTGAATTACAAAACTTTCTCTTTACAACACTTCTTTTACAAATTTTATACATGCCATAACATCAATTTAGCACAAGCATCCAAATCCCAAGCTATAAGCACCTACCTGTAAAATATGAGACTAGAGATAACCCTAACCCCCAAAACTACAAGGGTCAGCCATAACGGTGTGAGTGACATAGAAACAAAAGTAACATAAATAGAACATAGAGCATAGAGTCATCAACAACAGGTATTAATAGCAAGAATAAATGAAGTAATAACAATAAGTAAGCATGAAAACACCAAGGAATATAAGATAGTAAATAGTAATACATGAAAACATCAAGTGAATCTAGACTAAGTGTCAAGTGTAGGAAAAACAAGAAAATACAAGCATAAAACCAAGTCAAGAAAACAAAATCTCTATATGCTGACTCTCTAATGCATACTTGTCGGATTCTATGCATTCCATAGTACAAAAGTCCAGTGCAAGCCCTTAACGATCTCCACTTTATAGGGTTAAACCCCTCGTTATGCAACTAATCCTACTACAGTGATAGAAAACAAGATCTAGAATACTCACCGAATAGGCACCATAGCCCTCAACGCGCAAGCATCATGTAAGATAGCTCAAAAACCGGAGAATCACCTTCCAACCGTGTACTCCACGAATAGGCTTACAAGGCCCTCGACGTGCAGATACACCAGGTACATTTCATGAATAGGCCTGCTAACCCTCGACACGCGAATACACCCTGCTTGCTCCGTGAATAGGCCTGCAGACCCTCGACACGCGAACATATAAATGTCCTCTCGAGACAGAACAACAAACAATCCTGGAACGCATCCGTTGGACTAACAAAACCATGAGCCTATACTTATGTTTCCCAAGTTCTATCACATCTCTACTAGTGCCTGTCCTTAAGTTGATTATTATTAAAATACAAAAATCCCCATCTCTAGAGATAGTGTATCCTACCGGACTTAAATACTCAATAACAATCCTAAGACCCAACTGGTCTAAATCAACAAATCTCAACTGCCGGTTCACGGGACTCCCACTCAACTCCTAGAGATATCATCAAGACCAAAACTCACAAATCCATCGTCAAAACGATCATATGAAGAAACTTCTCCAATCAACAAATCCCAAATCTTTTATAAAATTCTAGAATCCAAACCCAACAATAAAACATCTTGAAAATATATATTCTGCAGAAAGGATAATATTTAGAATAGTAAGTTATAGATCCAAAACTTTTAAAGAATCAATTGTTTAAAGAATACCAGGATAACTCAAGAAAACATCAGTAACATTCGACTATGAAAAGTCACCGGTCAATTGTCCAGAGCAAAAATCAAAAACTTAGAGAAACATCAAAACAGTGCAGAGGCAGTCGACTGGAAAAATGGGTCAGTCAATTGTTCCACGTAAAATCCAAAACATTAAGAAAACATAATTCATAGCAGACCAGTCGACTGTGTATAGTGGTCAGTCGACTGTCCTACAGGAAATTTCGAGACTTCAAGAAAATACTTCAGCCAAGACCCCGACAGTCGATTGTCGACATTGGTCGGTCGACTGTCAGTTCTCCAGACTGCAGTTTTAGTTGTGCACATTTCAACCGATACGGAGTTTTACTTTATAAAAACCAAATCTGTAAAAGGTACAATTTTGATATGTTCAAATACGACTTGTAGAGTATATAAGAGTCCATGAAACCAATCAAAACCACTTTGAATTGATAAAAATAGCTTTTTGATGAATTTCTTCAAAATAAAACACGAATGTGTGCATATATTAAAACTAGATTTTTTAAGAATCAATCATACATCAAAATAACTTTGTTTTATATTCTAAACCATATCGGCACCAAAATAAGTTGAGATATAGTCAAATCCTTCGAAAACACATAAAAACTCAATTTCTTCTAAAACAATGAAATACGATATTCATGGAAAACGTTTGTGCATGTTTGTGCACCAAAAGAACTTCACAAATCCATAAACTAAAATAACAAAATATTCAGATTAAAACTTAGTATTTGAGCAAATTCAAATTCAAGTAAAATCTTTCACAAAATCACAAATCCCCTAAGTTGGTCAAATTGTATCAAACCCCAAATCTAGTTATCGCAACTCAAATCCTCAAGACATGGTCTTTTAATCCATTACTCCTTCTCAAAAAAGCTAGGCCAAACGCAACCTCAATCTCAACTATTCTCAGTAGTTAATTCATGAACAAAACAAATTTATCATTAACATGGCCAAGTTGCATTCATTCAACTCACCAATAGTCAAAAATCTCATCTTTAATCGATTTATGCATAACATTCACCATACTCAATCAAATCAGAAATAATCCAACAGAAATATCCTACTCAATTTATATTGTGTTCTTCTACAATCTAAAATTATCCACACGCAATTCTACTTACAAATAACTAGGGTTTTCACAAAAGATCTAATTTTAACTTATCAATTCATCCAATCCACCATATGTATTCATATCAAAACCCTAGCATGATTTCTAATAAATAGATCATCACATACAACACACATAAAACAAAACAAAACAAAACATGTCACTCACCTTGTTGAAGAGATCAAACGAAGACAAATTAGAAAATGAGAAAAGCCTCTCTTTCGCAAGAAATCCAAGATCCCCTCTTTGAAATCTCCAAGAAATGATAATAATAAAATCCTTTGTGTTGTGCAGCAAAAGATAGCTACACTGCACCTTTTAAATATGCCGGAATTAAGAGAATTAGGGTTTTGAACACAAAAAATACTCCTTTTTAAATATAACTTTACATAAATAGATCTATATACTTGGAAACTTGATAAAACCAATTTATTTGAGATTTAAAAATCGAAACAACCTTCATAAATTCAGTCGGCACTGTTTAAAAAAAGTCCAAAAAATGAATTTACACTTTTACCCCTCAAAATGACAATTTTGCAAAAAGATCCTCTTTTATCAAAACTTGTAAAATAAACCAAATTCATCAAAACAAAAGAAAACTTTTTAACCCTGAGTTGACTAGGCATTATACCCAGCCCAAAAAATTCGATAATCTGGAGTTTTCACCCCCATTTGGTAATTTTGCACAAAAGTCATTCTTTTTGTAATATTTGCAAATAGGTCCAATAAATGTTAGAAAAGTCCAGAAAATTTACAAATAGTATCTAATAATAAATAATGATTTTTCACAAAATAATTTTTAACTTTGAACATCCCAAGAAAATATTTTCACGTGTTTTGCACGTGTAAAAAGATAAATTTTCAGAAAAGTACTTATTAAATCCCCAAAAATCATTTTAATTCATTTATAAATCTTAAAAATAATATTTAAAAATACGGGGTACTACATGGGATCCATAATCGTGGAACATCTCAACTTTATTTTATTACTGGTAGTTGTTATGGCGAGGGATCGAACCCTTTAATGTGGAATACGTAGGTGCTTGCCCTCGGACCTATATAGTATGGAATACATAGAATCCGAACAAGTATGCATTAGTGTCATCTTAGTATAAAATATCTGCATTAGGCATTAAGGCATTGCATACACTTACATGTTTAGAATAATCACTTTTGACACTTTATTGTTCATTCAAGTTTGTGGTTTGTTAAAGTACTAGATTTGCCCGTGGGCACGTGCCTACGGCACGTCTTCAAAACTATAAAACATCTGAAAAGCCTTGTAAATAGTAAATCAACAATTATATAGCTCAAGTTTGAATAGTATGCCAATAATTAGTTGTAAATAAAAATCCATGTTTTCATTAGTATATGTTGAAAAATAATTATGAATTGGGGTATAAAAGTCAATGTTTGCATAAGTGTGTGTGTGTGTGTGTGTGTGTATATATATATATATATATAAATAGAGAGAGAGAGGGGGGGAGAGAGAGAGAGAGAGAGAGAGAGAGAGAGAGAGAGAGAGAGAGAGAGAGAGAATAATTAAATAAATAAAAGAGTTGTTTTGGGTGGGATTTGAATTTGAATTTTGGGAGGAAACTTTTGGGAGGGAAAATGTGTTTTGTAAGGTTAGATCTGGGCCATTTATTTTTGGGGGATTGAATGAGAGCCACTTGATAGCTTTCTTTGTGTTTTATTATATAGATTGAGATCGTTATATTTCCGGCATAGAGAGGATAGCCGTGTATAACATTTTTCGTCGGTTGTAATCAACTGACGTGCCCACAGTCTTATATGCAGGAGTTGGATCTTCAAGAGAAATAAAGTTGATTTCGATGCTGTTGATTAATTACATGTTAAAGATGTGCAAGTTGTATATTATTTTCATTGTTGTACTTCATCTTTATGTTCCACTGTGTAAACAATGTAAAGAACTCTGATGTATGATGAAAAGTTTAAATTTTCTTGTAAAATTGTACGAAGTCAAGTGTAAAAATCCTGTGGAATCTCAAATTCGGTCTTATTTGGAATTCGGGGCGTTACAGATTGTATCAGAGCCCGGCTTCACAAGTAGTAACAATTTATAAGGAACGACACCCTATAGTGGATATTAGAGTGTGAGTTTCAACTTATAGAGATTTAAACTTATGTTTGTGTTGCTCTATGAGATGACATTTTCTCCTCCTTTTTTCCTATAAGATGGCCAATCAGCATGATCCCCAAAATGAAGCACATTGGTTTGTCCCCTTCGAGGATGAAGAGGAAGAGCCAATGGAGGAAGAAGAAGAACCAGAGGAGGAAGAAGAACCAGAGGAGATAGAAGAGGAATTCTCCGAGTCCAGGGAGATTACTCCACCTCCGCCTGATTTCCCCGAAGAATCCTCAGACGAAGAACTCGTTCCAGATGACTAAGATGACATTGTTGCTTCTCTTCGAAGTGAATTGGATGCTCAAAGGTGGAGAGTTAACCACTTGGAGGTGCAATGGGTAGAAGACACGGAGCGCATTCAGGAGTTGAGTTTTCAAGTGTGCGAACTCGAGAAGGTTCGGCACATGAATGGTCAACACTTTGCCATGTTGGACCACCTCACTTGCTGGGACAAGCAGGTGCGGCATCAGAGATTTGAAGATATGAGGAAGGAAATCCAAGAACTACGGGAAGAGCTTAGAAAAGCCAAGAGAAATTGTAGAATCTAGGATGTTTTTGTTAAAGGATGTAATGGATGTATTGAAACTAAGTTTTTCTTTCTGAATGTAAAATGTTTAATTTTGGAATGAATAAATTTTGTTGAAGCGATGTTATTTGTGTTATTTATGATGATTTATGATGAATTTTATGACTCAGAAATGGCACAATGAATCAGGAACGGCAAAGATCATAGTGGTGAGAATAGGCTAGATTTGGAGACCGAACTAGATCGAGTATATCAGACCTTAAATACTTTCGTTGCCAACATCGCCGGAAATAGAGTGCCAGGGCCAGCTATGCATATCCCCGAAGTAATCAGGCTGGTTGAATCGTTCAAAAGGATGAAGCCACCTATGTTTGAGGGCCAGGCAAATCTAGACGCAACTGATGACTGAATCAGGTAGATCAAGACAGTCTTTGAAGTGCTAGAGACCCCAGAGGCATGCAAGGTGAAGTTAGCCACCATCCAGCTAGAGAAAGATGCAGGTGTTTGGCGACAATCACTGAAAAGGATTTTGGACAATGTGTAGCTTACTTGGGAAGAGTCCCTTGAGGAATTCAGGAGTCACTATTTTCCAATGGATGTTCAAGAGAAGAAGGCTATGGAATTTTTAGGCTTGCAGCAGGGTGGTATGTCTGAGCGGGAGTATGAGACCAAATTCAACCAACTCTCAAGGTATGCACCGAAAATGGTACAGAATGAAGCCAAGAAAGCACGGAAGTTTGAGCAAGGGCTAAGGCCATGTTTGAGGACCCTGATGATACCCCTCAGTATCCGAAGATTTGAGAAGTTGGTCAGGAGGGCTGCCACTGCTGAGTCAGATATGAACCAGTACCAGGTAGTACAGGTCAAGAGGAACAATTGGAGCATGGACAAGAGGCCTGAAGTACCGAGCAATTTCAGGGGACAGCCCCCAGCACAGCATTTCAAACCAACTGGAGCAAACGCTGTTGCAGTGACTGGCAGAGTACCCAGCTATTTCAAAAGTGGAGAGACGGGCCACTTGTCTTCTGGGTGCACAAAGTCGCAAATGGGCAAGACTTGTTACCTTTGTGGTAAGGAAGGCCACATCAAGCCATTTTGCCCTCAGCTGCAGCGGGAAGGGCCGAGTCAGCCGCAGTCTAACCCATGGCAGAAGCAATTCCGGCAGGGGTGAGTGTTCGCTTTGACCGAGGCAGATGTTGATGATGTAGAGAACATCATCATGGGAGACATTCAAATAAATGGAATAAAAGCATCAGTTTTATTTGATACGGGATCATCGCACACATTTATATTACCTTCATTTGCACAACGATTGGGAGTCAAACCTAAAATTTTTCCTAGTAAAGTTCTATCTGTGGCTACCACGTCATGAGAAAACTTGACTACCGACCAATATTATGAAGGGTGTGATCTTGAGATCGGAGGCAGGCTCTTTGACATCGAACTCATTGAGTTGGCAGTTTTGTAGGTCAACATCATTATTGGCATAGACTGGATGTCAGTTTACAGTGCCACTATTGAGTGCAAGAGCAAGGAGGTTGTGGTGAAGGCACCAGGAGGACCAATAGTTACATTTCAAGGAAAGAGGAAGTGTAAATAGTTGGTAGCAGCTTTGTCAGAACTGAATGTTCCTGAAGAAGTGAGGCAGATTCCAGTGGTCCGAGATTTTCCAGCAATGTTTCTTGAAGACTTACCTGGGCTTCCGCCTCATCGAGATATAGAGTTCAGCATCACTATTCAGCCAGGGAGTGCACCCATTTTCAAGGCACCATACAGAATGGCACCGGTTGAGCAAGATGAGATCAAGAAGCAGATCGAAGAATTGTTGATTAAAGGATTCACCAGGCCTAGTGCATCACCTTGGGGAGCCCTAGTTCTTTTGGTAAAGAAGAAGGATGGATCAATGAGGATGTGTATCGACTACAGAGAGTTGAACAATGTTACAGTACAGAACAAGTATCCAATTCCTCGAATCGATGATCTGTTCGACTGTCTATAAGGAGCAGCTGTCTTCTCCAAGATGGACTTGCAGTCAGGATATTACCAAGTCCGGGTAAAGGAAGATGATGCACACAAGATGGCTTTCCGAACCAGGCATGGTCACTATGAGTTTCTAGTCATGCCGTTTGGAGTCACCAATGCACCTGCTATTTTCATGTACATGATGAACAGGGTTCTATGGCCATTCATTGATTCTTTTGTCGTTGTGTTCATCGATGACATATTGGTCTATTCAAGTAAGAAGAAGAGCATGTCGAGCACCTAACAGAGGTACCGAAGAAGCTACAGGAGCACAAACTATATGCGAAGCTGTCCAAGTGTGACTTCTGGAAAACCGAAGTTGCCTTCCTGGGTCACAACCTTTCTAAGGAGGGAGTGGCTACTGACCCATAGAAGATTAAAGCAGTGAAAGATTGGCTAAGACCGACCACAGTGAAAGAGATTAGGAGCTTTCTGGGTTTAACTGGATACTATAGAAGGTTTATTCAGGGCTACGCTTAGATAGTTGTGCCACTCACAGGGCTTACAAAGAAGAATGTGAATTTTAAATAGTCGGAGCAGTGTGAAGCTAGCTTCCAAGAGTTGAAGGGAAGATTGACTACCGCTCCCATTTTGGATTTGCTACGAGCAGGAGTCGAATATGATGTCTACAACGATGCTTCCCATTGCGGTTTGGACTGTGTGCTGATGCAAGAGAAAAAGGTAATAGCTTATGGGTCTAGACAGCTGAGACCAAATGAAAAGAATTACCCAACCCATGATTTGGAGTTAGCAGCGATCATCTTTGCTTTGAAGCAGTGGAGGCACTACATGTACGGGGAGAAGGTCAACATGTACACGGATCATAAGAGTCTGAAGTATATCTATCAGTAGAGGGACTTGAATCTGAGACAGCAGAGATGGTTTGAAGTGTTGGAAGATATCCGATCCGAGATCAAATACCATCCGGGCAAGGCCAATGTTGTGGCTGATGCGCTCTGCAGGAAGGGCAGTTTGTCTCGATTGATCACAACTTAGGAAAAGTTGGTAGAGGAGCTTGATCGAGCAGAGATTGAGGTAGTTTTGCAATGTTTGGGAGCTTCCTTAGCTTAGTTGAGGATTCAACCTACTTTGAGAGATAGAATCATCGACAGTCAGAAGACCGATCCAGAGATCTAGGAAATGATAGAGCATGTTGGTGTTGGCAGGTTAGCAGAGTTTCAAGTGAAGGATGTAGTATTGTTGTATGGAGAGCGGCTGTGTGTGCTAGATCTAGCGGAACTGAAGGAGAGTATTCTTTAGGAAGCGCATGCTACTTTATTATCCGTGCATCCAGAGAGTACTAAGATGTACAAGGACATAAAGCTATATTTCTAGTGGCCAGGGATGAAGCGAGATGTGGCTGAGTTCGTTGCCAAGTGTGCAATCTGTCAGCAAGTCAAAGCAGAGAATCAGAAGCCCGGAGGTTTTTTGCAGCCATGTGATTGTATCAGCATCGACTTTATCACAGGTTTGCCCAAGAGTTCCAAGGGTAACGATACAATTTGGGTGATAGTGGACCGACCCACTAAATCGGCTCACTTTTTGGCGATGAAGCTTACTTGGTCGATGGAGAAGCTGGCTGAGTTGTATGTTGGCGAGATTGTGAAGCTTCATGGAGTTCCGCTATCAATAGTATCCGACCAAGATGCGCATTTCACTTCGCATTTTTGGAGAAGTCTTCAAGCAGCTTTGGGGATAAAAACTGATTTCAGTACGGCCTTTCATTCTCAAACTGATGGGCAGACTGAGAGATTCAATAGGGTACTGGAAGATATGCTGAGATGTTGTGTATTGGACTTTGGTGGCAGCTGGGAGAAGCATTTGGCTCTTATGGAATTTGCCTACAATAACAGTTTCCAGGAAAGCATTGGGATGGCGCCGTATGAGGCTCTGTATGGAAGGAAGTGCAGGACACCGGTTTGTTGGTACGAAGTGGGGGAATGGTAGTTGTATGGGCCAAAGATTGTGCAACAGACCTCAGAAAAGATCGAGCTGATCATGAAGAGATTGGTCGACGCACAGAGTAGGCAGAAGAGTTATTCCGACAACCGGAGGAGAGACCTGGAGTTTGATGAAGGTGACTTTGTCTTTGTGAAGGTGTCTCCGACCAAGGGGGTGATTCGGTTTGGCAGGGGAGGAAAATTAGCCCCGAGATACATCAGACCCTATAAGATATTGAAAAGCATTGGGAAGACAGCTTATTTGTTAGAATTACCAGAAGAGTTGGTCCAAGTGCATAATGTCTTTCATGTGTCTATATTATGAAGTTATATCCCAGATCCGAGTCATCATTTGCCAGAAGTGCCAAAAGGTTTGCAGTTGAATTTGAGTTATGCAGAGCGTCCAGTAGAGATTGTGGATCATCGAGAGAAGGTCTTGAGAAATAAGACAATACCTATGTTCAAGGTCATTTGGAGGAACCAATTTGTTGATGAGACCACTTGGGAATTAGAGGAAAAGATGATGAAAAATCACCCTGAACTTTTCAATTAATTTTTTTTTTGTAAACTCTTTTCTTCTTTTTCTTTCTTTGTATTTTTCTCACTCTTAAGTGTAGTTCCGGGGACGGAACTATTCTAAGGAGGGAGTGTTGTAACATCACATATTTTTATTTTAATTAAAAATGCATTTTTTCAATTTTTGTACGTATGATGCACGTGCTAATTTTTCCAACTCTATTTTCTCACTCTCATTTACTATTTTAGCATGCATAGCCTTTTATTTAGCCTTTTATTAAACCCATGGACCTAAAGATAGATTCTAGCCCATTAGATTAATAAAAAGGAAAGCCACTAGACTAACTAATTAAATTGATTAAAAAGAAAGCCCATGAGATAAGCCGATTAGTTAAATCCTATTTTAAGTTGTGCATGGACTCACACATGACATGTAACAACTTTTAATACATATTTTAGAATCATAGGAATTGTATTTATTTTGTATTTGTGTGCACTAGTGCACAACACGTGCACGTGTGGAAGGTGAGAGGTTGGCCGGTTTGCAAAAGAGGGAGAGGCCGGGATTTTGAGTGGGAATTTTGGAGATGGAGAGTTGGGGGTTATGGGGGTTAGGGATAGTGAAAAGATAGAATTAAGTGAGAAGTTATTAGGTGGAGAAATTTGCAATTTAGACCTTATTTTGTCCTATAGATACACCCCCATTCTTCTTCTTATTTCACACCTAAAATAACAAAATTTAAGAGACGAAAAAGAAAGAGAGAAAGAGAGTACCATTGTGCATTGGAGAGCTCTTGCTAGGAGGAGAAGGACAAGGAGTTGCTTGTTGGAACTAGGAGCTAAAAGTTGTCTCTCCATTCTTGGTTGTTAATTCTTTATAAGAGGTGGGTGGTTTCTATATTTTCTAATTCATAGGTTGATCATGCTAGAATATGATATTATTAATATAGATCAATTTGATGTGATGTGGGTAATCTTGTATTTTTCTAAACATGAGACATGCATGCTAATGTATTACATGAGTAGTATAGATAAAGTTGAGGTGATGATAGGAGAACAAATCCATGTTATTTATGAATTGTAGAGATTTTGTTATAGTCATCATGTTGTTTGTAAATGAGAAAAGATGAGTACTTTGCCATATGCATGTTAATTTATAAATATAAACTTGTAATTATAAAAACAATTGTAGAGATTTCCCATATAGCTAGCAAAAGAATTTTTGAAAAGTAAAATTTGATACACCTAAATTCATTTGATTATTTATAAGAGATACAAATTGGTAGTTGATTAAATTGAAGAAATATATTGCATATTCATAAAACATAGAAAATAAATTTGAAATCTAGATGTTTTGTCAAAAATATGAATTTTTAGTTTGTGAGCTACTGTTAGAAAATAAAATCCCTCTAGATGAACTATTTGTAGTTTATTGAAAGATTAGAGCAATTGAAAATTTCAAGTTTGTGAAAATATTTGAATAACAGAATGGTTGAACAAAAACCTATTAGTATAACTCCAAATCAGAATTTTCACTTGGACTTACTGGTTAGTCGGTGCACCATAAGTCATTACTCCGCTTGTAGAAGATCTTGGGTTCAAAGCTTCTTGGACACATTTTATTTTGTTTCATTTAAATAAAATCTGAAACCTGTATTTGAGTATAAGAGGATTTCGTTGTGACTTTATGACACAAAGTCCATAAGGACTAAGTGGCTTGGGCATTGGGTTGTTTTCTTGTTGGTTCTGGGTTCGAACCTCTGTGAGGTCTCTGACTTTGTTTATAAACCCCTTTTTTCATATGTAAGCTCTCTAACTATGTTTATAAATTATTTTTATCATATGTGATCTCTCTGACTTTGTTTTAAAGAATTTTTTTTTAATGTGGAAGCTCTGATTAAATTCTAAAACCCGGTTATTTTTATACGTGTTTTCATTGGATATTTTTGAAAGTACTGGAAGTGTGAGAAGAACATAATTAAAAGTGAAATTGATAAGTTGATGATTTTGAAAATTTAATCAAGAGTATGACCTTTGATTATAAGAAGATTAAATTTGGCAATGCAATTGATTTTTATCTTAATGAGATTTAATAATAATTTTGGTTGAGTAAGAAATACTTGATGAGATAAAAATTTATTATGAGTTCAGATAGAGCTTTTGAAAGAATTGCTATGTTACTTGATTTCCTTTGATGAGACTATATAAATATGCTTGACTGTGGTTAAGAACTTTTATGTGATTAAGTTCCTAAATGAGATTTGAATCTATACTATGAATTCATGAAAAGAATTATTGCTTTTGAAAGATAGTGAATGAATTGAATGAATGATGCTAAGATAAGACATTGAATTATTTGTGAATAAGTTGAAGATAAGAATACTTTGAGTTAAGACATGATTATTGAAGGGTATGAGTACCCATGGATTCTTGTGCATGAAAGGTTCTGATTTAGAGTTAGTAAGACCTTGGGTACCGGCATTATTGAAATAAAAAGAATTGAGTTATATTTTAAGATTTGCCAAGGAGCTATCTCGGTATTTGTGATTATGTTCGCTAGGGGGTAAAACTAACTCTAGGTATAATAAATTATTCATGTCTTGAACTTAAGAACTAGGCACTAAGTGACCTAGGCAAACGTAAATGGGGCACTCTATATTATCGGGCAGTGGATTTACTGCGGTGGTTCTCTGGGACTATAGACCTAGTCGGGCGGTAGATTTCGGAACTGTGGTTGCCTCATGGGAGATGAGCTTTTATTTTAAATCTGGGACTATGTGTAGTCGGGTGGATCGTTTGCCGTACTCCAATGTATATATGTATACCGGGGCTAGAAGGGCACTTGCGGGAGGTTCGCACGATGAGGAGTCTGTATAACAGTCGAGCAGTGGATTTACTGCGGTGGTTCTCCGGGACTAGGATCCATACTCGTGGAACGTCTCAACTTTGTTTTATAACTGGTAGTTGTCATGGCGAGGGATCGAACCCTTTAATGTGGAGTACGTAAGTGCTTGCCATCGGACCTATGTAGTATGGGATGCATAGAATCCGAACAAGTATGCATTAGTGTCATCTTAGTATAAAATATCTGCATTAGGCATTTAGGCATTGCATACACTTACATGTTTAGAGTAATCACTTTTGACACTTTATTGTTCATTCAAGTTTGTGGTTTGTTAAAGTATTGAGATCATTATGTTTCCGGCATAGAGAGGATGGCTGTGTATAACATTTTTTGTCAGTTGTAATCAATTGACGTGCCCACAGTCTTATATGCAGGAGTTGGATCTTCAAGAAGGAATAAAGTTGATTTCGATATTGTTGATTAATTACATGTTAAAGATGTGCAAGTTGTATATTATTTTCATTGTTGTACTTCATCTTTATCTTCCGCTATGTAAACAATGTAAAGAACTCTGATGTATGATGAAAAGTTTAAATTTCCTTGTAAAATTGTACGAAGTGAAGTGTAAAGATCCTGTGGAATCTCGAATTCGGTCTTATTTGGAATTCGGGGCATTACAACTATTAGTAGATCCAAAAATTATGTCATCTACATATATTTGTATGATTAAAATATCGGTCTTTAATTTCCTAATAAACAAGGTAGTATCTACTTTACCAATTTTAAAATTTAATTTCCTAATAAACAAGGTAGTATCTACTTTACCAATTTAAAATTTTAATTTCCTAATAAACAAGGTAGTATCTACTTTACCAATATTAAAACCAATTTCTAAGAGAAAAGTTTTTAAGCGATCATACCAAGCACGATGTGCTTGTTTAAGACCATATAAAGCCTTTTTCAATTTAAAAACATGGTTTGAAAATTGTTCATGTTCGAAACCGGGTGGTTACTTAACATAAACATCTTCCTTAATAAAACCATTCAAAAAAGCACTGTTAACATCCATTTGCAGAGTGTGAAATTCATAAAACACGCAAAAGGTAATAAAATCCTAATTGATTCTAGTCTAGCAACTTGAGCATATGTTTCATCAAAATCAATTCCTTCTTCTTGATTATATCCTTGAGCAATTAATCTAGCCTTGTTCCTAACAACTTGTCCTGATTCATCTCACTTATTTTTAAATACCCATTTGGTACCAATTATAGTATGATTAGGAGGTCGTGGAACTAAATCCCATACATCATTTCTTATAAATTGGTTAAGTTCATCTTGCATGGCATTCAACCAAAATTCATTCTCACATGCTTCTTGTATATTTTTGGTTCAAAATCCGACAAGAAAGGAGTATGAGAAATCATGTTAAAATGAGATCTTGTTTTAATACAATATGAAATGTCACCAATTATTAAGTCATGAGAATGATGTCGAACTTCAACAAATGACTTTGGTAAAGTTTGAGTTATCACAACAGGATCAGTTGACTTAACAAGTCCATCAGCCGACTGATTCACATCAATCGACTTAGGAATCCTATCAGTCGACTTGTCTAGGGTAGTTTGCTCTAGTGATTTAATAACGTTATCTAGTGGTGATGATTCAAATCATCATCTTCAATAACATTAGACGAAGGTAAAGATTCATCAAATGAAACATGCATAGATGCTTCAATAGTCAAAGTTGACTTATTGAAAATTCTATATCCCTTACTCCTATTTGAGTATCCAATGAAAATACCTTCATTAGATCTAGCATCAAATTTATCTAGATTATCTTTTGTGTTTAATATGAAACACTTACAACCAAATACTTTAAAATATGATACTTTAGGAATTCTTTCATAAAAAAGTTCATAACAAGTTTTCTTGAGCTTTGGCCTAATCAATGTTCTATTTAAAACATAGCATGCTGTAGAAACATCTTCAGCCCATACGTATTTAGGCAAATTGCTTTCAACAAGCATAGTACGTGCACATTCTTGCAAGGTCATATTCTTTCTTTCTACCACTCCATTTTGGGGTGAAGCTCTAGGAAATGCAAATGAATGTGTTATATCATTCTTGTTACAATATTCTGAAAATGTTTCATTCTCAAATTCTCCACCAAGATCACTTCTAATAGTGACTATGGTTAGAGATTTTTGATTTTGAATACGTTTGCAAAAATTTGCAAATTCTTCAAAGGCTTCATTTTTATGTTTAAAAAAGAATACCCATGTAAATCTTGAAAAATTATCTACTAAACCAAATACATATCTACTTTTATTTAAAGACGCGACTCTAGTAGGACCAAATAAATCCATATGGATTAATTTGACTAGTAGAAATCATTTCTTTTGTTTTAAAAGTAGATTTTACTTGTTTTCCTAGTTGACATGCATCACACATCCTATCTTTCTTAAAAGATAATGTTGGAAATCCTTTGACTAGGTTATTGTTAGATAATTTAGTAATGTTTTTTATATTTACATGGCCAAATCTCTTATTCCAAAGCCAAGAATCATTTTTAGAAGCAACTAAGCAAAATCATTGGAAAACTCATTTGATTTTAAACATAATTCATATATATTATTTTTCCTAAAACCTTGAAAGATCACATTTTGCATAGATGAATCATAGATTAAGCATCCATTTTTTTCAAAGACAATTTTATAACCCTTATCACAAGGTTGACTAATACTTAACAGATTATGCTTTAAACAACTAACTAGAAATACCTCTTCAATAGTAGGGGTAGTGTTCTTACCGACCATGCCTATTCCAATGACCTTTCCTTCGTTATTGTCACTTGAACGTAACAGTTCCTCCATCTATCTCTTGTATGGAAGAAAGTAGGTTTGCATGGCCAGTCATGTGCTTAGAGCATACGCTGTCAAGTATCCAACGTTCCCTTTTAGGTACCTATAAAATAAGAATTGTGAATATGGTACCCTTTTCATTGGGTCCGAAAGAGATTAGTGTTTGGGAAACCAAACCCAAAGTGAGTTTGATTTACCATAAAAAGCGAGTATATAATTTACAGAATTACACACATTATGAATGAAAGAATTTATATAAGTAATCATATCATTTAGACTCAGGTTGACTGGAACCCAAATGTTTTTAGTCTATCCAGTCGACTTTATTGTACCCTTCAATTGACTGTACTGTGAAGTCAGTCGACTGGGTGGTGAAACAAGTCGACCTATATAAGGTTGTTTTCTTTTTGAATGAGACTCCATATCTCTGGGAAGACGACCGAATTTTTGGGTCCGTCGACTCATCTGAACAGAAGGATTTTTCATGATCAAAAATAATTTTTGGTTTTTCAAAATTATCATATAACTTCTTTTTCATACTAGAAACAGAATCAATCTTATTACTACGAGTATTATTAGAAGAATGATGTTTTTCAAGAGTTTTTTGAAAACCTAGAACAAACTTTTTATTAGAATGAACTTGGTTTTGGAGAACTTCATTTAAATTCTCTTTTCCTTTATTGAACTTAGATACATTCTTGGATATCTCTTCATAATTTTTCTTAAGAGATACATGATCTATATCTAAGTTTGAAAGATGAGAATTTAAAGACTTGACTTCAACATTTAAGTCAAGATTTTCTTGAGAAAGTGTTTCATTAACTTTCTCTAGATTTTTAACTCTTATCTTCTCCTTTTCTAGTTCATGAAAAACCTCATTAAATGTTTCTAATAAATCATTTGAATCAAAATTGTCACTTACATCATTTTGAGTAGCCATGAAGCACACATTTGCGACTTCATTTGATTCTTCATTCTCTTCTTCGGATGATGATTCACTATCATTCCAAGTTGCTTGATATGCCTTCTTGTTCTTCATGTACTTGTTCTTTGTGTACTTGTCCTTCTTGAAGTTAGGAACTTTCCTTTTTGATTTTGCATTTTCTAACAGACAGTCCTTCTTCATGTGACCTATCTTGTTACACTTGAAACAAGTGGAAAGATCATCAGTATCTTTAAACTTATAATTGAATTTACCCTTTCGAAGAAATTTCTTTAATTTTCTAGTGAACATGGCTATTTCTTCTTCATCTTCTTCTTCATCTTCTGAATCGGACATGGCCTTGAAAGCAAGAGTCTTCTTCTTGGCTTGTTGTGGTTCTAGATCCTTCTTGCATTCTTCTAATTTTATTTCGTATGCCATTAGATTTTCCACAAGATTCTTAAGAGAGAGTTGTGTTAAATCGTTATCTTCTTCTATAGCGGTGGTCTTCTTCTCCCATTCGGGGGTTAGGGCACGTAGGACCTTCCTCACCATCTCTGCTTGTGAATATGTCTTTCCAAAAGCCACAAAAGAGTTTGTGATGTCCGTGAACCTTGTTATCATATCTGACACATTTTCGTTCTCCTTCATATGGAACATCTCGAAACTGTGAAGAAGAACAGAGATTTTAGATTTTTTGACTTTATTTGTACCTTCATGTGTTACCTCAAGGGTGTGCCATATTGATGAGCCGTTGTTGCGTTTGACAGACGATTAAACTCTTCTTTGGTAAGTGCACAAAAGAGAGCATTCATCGCCTTTGCATTGTTCATGGTGTTTTTCTTCATGTCATCGTTCCATTGTGCATAAGGAATTATAGGTACGGTATATTCTGTCTTGGTCATATTCCAAATCTCATTGTTGATCGACTGTAGGTAGATCTTCATTCTACACTTCCAATAGTTATAGTTTGTTCCATCAAAGAGTGGTGACCTTTGTGTGAATTGGCCTTCATGGTATTGACTTGCATTTGAAGTAGATGTCATTGCACTCAACCAAGCTCTGATACTAAGTGTTGGACCCTGTATGCAAGGCAAATAATACTGGGGGGGGGGGGGAGGGTGAATAGTGTTGTATAAAATTAATCAATAAACTAAACTTTTTGCACTGTTAAGTCGACTGAAAATAGAAGGCAGTCGACTGAAGCGTCAGATTAGAAGAGTAATTTGACTGAAGAGTTATACGTCTGTTAAGTTGACTTAGAAAGTAACGCAGTCGACTAACCAGACTCGATTTACACAAGAAACTCAGAGAAATTGAAAATGTAAGTTTAGAGAATACAACCACAGAGAGTCAACACTGCAAACACCACGATGTATCCTGGTTCGGTCCTCCCGACCAACATCCAGTCCCCAAGCAACCCACTTGAGATTTTTCACTATTCTTGAAAAAAGTAGAAGAATACTCTGCGGCCTTTGACAACAACTATGTCAAATCCGTAGACCTCTCTCACCACTAGAGAGTGCAAAACCCACTCTACACCCTAGAGTGAAACCGACTATAAACCAAGAGTCCTACTCTCCAACCGAGAGGACCTCTCTCACAAACCGAGAGTGAAATAGCAACAAAAAGAGATTTACAACAACTTAAAGCCTTGTATGTGGAAGTGCTTTTTGTATATTGGCTATAGGTCGACTTCTGACTTCAGTCTAGAACGAATTCAATGTTATACTAGACTGAAAATCAGATAACCAAGTCTTAATGAAAGTATATGCTTGTTCTTCTTTCTCTCAAAAGCAAAAGACTTGAAAATGAAAGTTAAGGAGTTAGGGGACCTCACCCAGTTGAAAACTATACTTTATTTATAGAGTTATAAACTATTGAACGTTGAGAAATCGTATCTCAACTGCCATACAACGGCAGTAAACATGTTTAAATTTGAAAAACAAGTTTTAAATTCAGAAAACTGTCAAAAACGGCTTGAACAGTCGATTGGGTTGCCATAAGAGTCGACTGGTCAGAGCTTGAGTGAGTTCAGTCAGTTTCGTACTCTAACAGTCGATTGCCTCCAAGAGTAAGTTGACTGGTACTCAATCAGCTGAAATTATACAAGCTTTGTTTTGACATTTTGATTTTGTAAAACATTTTCTTTATTTAGGGAATGTGTGAGTGTGTGTGTGACAAGGCTTTTACAAGATTCTAAGACTCACAAATAATACAAATAATATTACAAGACATTTGTTCAAATGTAGCTTAATCACTTGAAGCTCTTGAAAGTCTTGAACTTGAAACTTGAAAGTTCTTGAAAGTTTTTGTGACTTGATCTTGCCTATGGGGTTTGAGCAAATACTTTTGAAAGCTTCATCACATTGTATTGGCCTTGAACACTTTTGTTACATACTGCAAAAAATATGTAATATAGAACAATTGTGTATTGTTTAGTAGTCAACAAAATCAAGAATCTACATACTAGGGGACCGTCTCTCTCCAAGGATCATTCTGGAGTCCATAACTCACGTTTGCACGCGTTTCGTCATATCTCCAACTAGTGCATGTCCTTAAGTTTATGTTATGATTATTAAGAACTAGAGTCTAACTTACCCACCGGTCTTACACCAAACACCGAGACAGTCAACCCAATTGGTTACTTCTCACAATTCAATTATTCATTTTCATTTCTTTGCCGGTACCTGGGTCTCACTAAGGCTCTAAAATCAACATCTTTTCATGTTCAACAACTTGGGGTACTCATCACCTTGTAATTCATATTCTCAATTTACATGTATTCAGATTTTATTCAAATTCTTTCATTCATTCTTATTTATTCATCAATATGTACAATCTCAACCTATTCATTTTCACAATACACTTCATATTCATCAAAACATTCTCAATACAAGTTAATTAAGATTAAGACATAATCTCTTTAAAATTTATCTTTGAAAATTTATCTCATCGTTTTCCGTTGATTTATTTTGAACTAATCTTAACATCTTTAATCCTATACATATATATTTTTCTTAAGTTCACATCTCATCTAAGCATGAATATGATCTTTACTTTTCCAAAATATAACTTAAAACAGCGAGAATATATTTTTCAATCTATTCGTTCAAGTTTATTTGTCAAACAGTAAATTCAATGTTACAAAACTGAATTTTATGCTATTTGTAAAAATCATAGAAAATTGTATACTTCGCGAAACTTAGTGTTCTTTATATCAAACTAAAGGAATACAAACCTACTTTAATTTTGTAATTATAAGTTTTCTCAAAATACTGTATCTATAACCCTAATTCTTCAAAATATATAGTGGGGTCGAGATACTGAAATACTGCCACTGTACAGTCTTGTAAAATTCATATAAAATCCAATTCTTTGTGAAAATTTGATTTTTTAGGCCTTCTAGAAAGTTTAACGAGTCAACTACAATTTTTTAGTTCTGACGTTTCTCAAACTATTTCATTTACAATGCTGAATTGATAAAAAAACCGAAAGGTAAACGACCAGCCAAAGACTAACCAGCAACCAGCCAAAGACTAACCAGTTTTGAGTTTAGATTTTATTAAAGTAGTAAACGACCTCCAAATCTTATGAAATTTTAAAGGGATGTTCCTGACACATATAAGATGCTATCCAAAAAGTTTTAGTTCAAGATTCCAACTTTTTTTATTAGATATGATTTTCTGATGTGTAAACAAAACTCAAAACAATAACTTTTCATGGCATGAATTAGTAACTTTGTGTACAAATCTATATCCATATCATTTAATCTAATCATGATGTACTACCATGCAATCAAAAAACATCAATCAACTTATTTTCATGACAATCTTTCAATTAGCATGCATGTAACTCCTGTTTTTCATTTTATGTATTTTTTACTGTATTTTTCATTTTTGGTGTATTTTTCCCTCTTGTATTTTTCTGAACCGTATATTGAATTTGTTTTCAATATATATTCGTTTTATTCCATTCTGAGCTCCTTGTGTTTGATTGATTGTCTCTTTTGATCGTTTTTCATTATTTGGATCATTTCCTCATTTTTTGTCTCGATATCTTTATTTTTATTTTTTCATGGTGTTGTGGTGGAGTTTTTCCTTTTCCATGATTTTTGATCCCTAATAAGATTTTCTAGAGCCATAGAATTCACTCCAAATTGTATTCCTACTTGTTTTTGACCTAAAATCCAAAACCCAATTGTATACCTATTGCAAATTCTAATTACCCATTACCCATTAGCCCACATTTAAACCCTATATAAGTACCCTAACACCCACAAACCCTAACCCTAACCCTAATTTCCCTCTCCTCTCAATCCCGACCTCCCTATCCTTCTCTCTCCCTCTCCCGGCCTGCTCTTGCCCCAACCCGACAGCCCCATTCACTCTAGCCGGCCATCCACCACCTGGCCGACCACCACCACCCACTCCGACATACACCTATCTCCGGCCACCCACCATACCCGAACCACCCTTTCCCTCTCCTTGCTTGCCGAACCACCAAACCAACACCACCATCATCATCTTGCAACTTTTTGATCTCCTACTCCGTCGTCGTGGTCTTCTCAAAGTGGGTGCTTGCCACTTTGATCGTCGTTGATTCAAGGAGGATTTCGTTCGTAGTTGCTTGGATTCATGCTTGTAGCGGATTTTGTTCGTGGGTTTTGCTTCTAGGATTGATTGCATCGTTCTTCATCTCCAAATTAAGGCAAGTAACTTGTACTCCAATTCCTTTGTTTGATATAAGTATCAAAGTTCACCTATAGTGTAGTTGGGTCTAGAGACAACCTTAGATTGTGTTTTCCTTGATGGGTTTTGTCTCTATTGTGATGTTTTGGCCATAGAAGACTCATGACACAAATCTTGACATGAAATAACATAGGATTCGTCCATTCTTGAATTTGAATCGTGTATGTGTGAATATGCGTGATTTTGTGTTTTGAATGATACCCATGTGAAATAATAGGCGTGGACATGTTAGTAACCCTAATTCATGATGTTTAGACACTTGGTAGGTTTTAATTCAAGTTTGGATGTGTTTGGAGCATTATTCTTGAATCTATGTTGTTTTTGTTCTTAAGGGTGAAATCTGTATTTTCTGGATGTTCTGTTTTGTTTGCTGTTTTCGTCTATGCTACAACCAGTATCTTAATTCCAGTATAAAAGATGAGTTTTAGATAATTTTGCCTATTTTCAAACCTCACTGACTTTGCTCGATTTGGATTTCGTATGACTGAGTTATGACTGAGTTATGACTGTTTTAGTACAGAGGTGTCGATCTTTTCCAGATTGTGTTTTTTCGTTAATTTTGTTAACAAATTATTTTCAAGAACTATGCTATACATATTATTTTGACCCAATATTTTGGTCAGTGCTTCTTTATGAAGTTAGGGACTATCCAGAATTTTGATGAATTTTATTGATAAGTTTTGTGTGATGTTTCATGCTCGTTTCTAAAACCTACTTGTGCTGTATTTTACTCGCTGTTCAGTAAAGAACCCTATTTTCACTATGATTCCTTTTACTGTATGAAAATTATTTGTGAAATGTAAAAGTTAGTAAATTCTATTTATTTTCAAATCCCTTTGGCGGAATTGGATTTCGTTTCACTGGTTGCGAGATGTCTTAGTTTTCGTACAGCAGTGTTGGGATTTCCAGATTCGCTAAACTATATTTTCTTGATACTTTTGTATTTTTGATGACTAATCTATTCTTACTGAAAAATTCTGAAACTTTATGTTTTGATTCTGGACATATAGGGGAATACCCCAGATTTTTTGTGGATTTATTTAATGCGTTTTCATGCTGTTTTCATGCTCTTGAATTCGTTTTCTTGATTTATGGCTGAACCTAAATTCTGTATTCGATTCAGTTTTGAGCTGTGTTGTTGTGAACTAGTATATGACTTAATTATACTCGCTGGGTTCGTGTGGATGTCTATTTTCCAGATCCTTCAACAGATCTATATTTTCTTTTTTGTAACTCTTGGAATCACTATTTTACTAGAGCATGGTCTTGCTGTCCTGAACATGATATGTGTTATTTTGTTCCTTTATGAGATAACTTGCACTGGTACTTGTTTAGTTAGCTACTTGCACTTGTCACATTATCATGCCATGCTATTCTTAATATATTTCGCACGTATACATGCTTGTTGGACATTAATAATAAAATAACCAAGCCGGAGTTTAAGGGACAGATCTGATAGTGGATAATTCAAAAATGTGTACTCGGAAGGGGATCCACTGATCCTACGTGATACTTGACATGATTACTTGATACTTGCACGTAAGACACAATAATTGCCACTTACACAACTTGACACGTGATTACATGATACATGATACTTGGAGCTTGGAGCTCGATTACTTGCTTGTCCCCGAGTATACTGCCCTTTATGGTCCACTATGAAATCTAAAGCGAAACTGTTGTGTTGTAGCAACCAAGTAGTATGGGCTGCATGAAGTGTTACCTAGATAGTAATTCACTACAAGACTTGATACATGATACTTGAACATGATACGTGAACATGATACATGCTTGCTTGATACTTGACTACATGATACATGAGACTTGTTTACATGAGACATGAAACTTGATACTTGATACACGAATACATGACACTTAACACTTGACACTTGATGCATGTTTATAAAATACTTGTTTACTTGACACTTGAGTTATGCCATGTACACTTGATCACTTTTACCATGCTAGTTGTTTACCTTGACCTCACACTCATACCATGTGTTAGTTAGTTTCCCCATGTTCTTGTATCCTACATTATAAGTGACCCGTGACTTGCAATTGATGGGTACTTGTGTTTTCTCTTTTCCTCTTTCCTACATTCGATGAATTGCAGATTTTGGAGAACAGGTTCCAGATGATATCAGAGACTTGAAGTATTAGTGCTACTTGTTTTTATTATTATTTTTTGTATCGTGCTTGAACAATAATTGTATTTTGAGACTTAGATTTATTTCTTGTATTTTTGGGCGATGTGACCCAAGACTTGTGTTTTATTCAGATTATGACTATTTTAGATTTATGTATTTGGTTTCAAGTATTCTTGTTGATATTTTAACTCATTATGTGCATGTGATTGATTAAATCGCTTCCAACTCTGTATATTTCTTGTGCATGTTGTTAACATTTCTTGAACAGCTTATGGATGATGAAAATCATTCGCTGGGATTTTGTTAAGTATCCGTATTCCATATTCTTTTGAAAAGTGGGGCGTGACAGAGTTTTTAGTGGTATCAGAGCACCAGGTTTGGCTAATATATTGGGCGACTAATATATTAGACAAGCTTGGCTCGAACTGAAAATCTGCACAACATTCACCAACCATGCATGCATAGAATGAATCAAGTATTATCAACAGTGATCTGAATGCTAACAATTTTTGGTTTTGTGCAGACTATGACTCGTAGAGGTTCTACTTCGCAGTCGCAGGGTGACCCGATTGAGGCGGTCACTGCGGTGCTTGAGCGCTTGATTAACCAATAGCAGAACCATAGTGATTTGGTGATGGCTGCATTGGAAGCTGCTCGAGCTACTCCGCTTGTTGCACCTAGGTAGGATATTCTTCCACCTCGTTCGGAAACGGTCATAGACTTTATGAGGCTGCATCCGGATAGGTTTTCAGGCACTGAGATGCCCTTGGAGGCCGAACAGTGGTTGATTCGGACAGAGAACCTGCTTTTGGCTGCTAGAGTTGCAGATGCAGATCGTGTGGATGTGGTTACCATCCAGTTGGTGGACTTGGCTCATATCTGGTGGAGGTCCGAGTCCAAAAGACTTGAAAGACCGATCACTTGGGCCACTTTCACTATGAGCTTCTTGGAGAAGTTCTTTCCTAGCAGTACCAGAGTTGAGATGGAACAGCAGTTCTTAGCCCTGAAACAGGTGGGTCGTTATTTCTAGCAATGAAATTTTGTTACATATTGTTCATGCAATGTTGTAACATAAGACTTTCTGAAAACAGGGCTCCAAGTCTGTGGACGAGTACGCAGCCGAATTTATGAGGCTTAGCCTCTTCACAACCGTTCTTGTGGCGCACGAAGAGGATAGGGCTCGTAGGTTCATCTTGGGACTTGAGCGAGACATCAAGGTGCAGCTTTTCTCTCTGCGCTTGCGTACCTATGCTGAGGCTCTTGAGGCAGCTAGGGCCCAGGAGCAGGCTCGTGGTGGTTTTACTCCCTCTCAGCGGACTGTTTTGCACTCAGTTGCTAGGTCTTCTGGTGGGCCTATTCGGAGACCTGTTCCAGCCCCTCTAGTCAGAGCAGCTCCTTACTTTTCTGCGGGTCCTCCGAGAGTTGATTTTTGTGACTTTTGCCGTATTCCAAGCATGAGTGCAAGGATTGCCGATGTGCCAATCGTCGCGGTTTTAGTTGTGGTGCCGCTGATCATTCGGTGCGGGATTGTCATCGGTTGGCTCCTCCAGCCAGGGGTCCTGTTCAGCCAGTTGCCGCAGCTCGTGGTCAAGCTAGACCACCGCTTCCCCCGCAGCGTCAGATCATCGGTCAGAGTACCATTGTTTCGAGGAGAAGTTAGGCTTTCAACCGGACTGCTGCAGATGCCGAGACAGCTGAGGGTGTGGTTGCAGGTATCTTTTGTTTTATTATTTTATTGTTAGTTGTTTCTGTTTGTTTTTCTTCATTTTCCCTTGCTTTATTTCTTTCTGTTGTCTTTTGCATTTTGTTTTCCTCACCCCTGTTCAACCCCTTCTTTTCTCTGTCTCTTTTTCTTTATGTCTTAGGTGTTGTGCTGGTTTGCTCTTTCCCTGCTTTTGTTTTGATTGATTCTGGGGCAACCCATTCTTGTGTCTCCTCTCGATTTGTCGCTCGCCATCAGTTGGAGTGCAGCAACATGTCAGAGGCTTGGAACATTGTGACAGGTGGTGGAGTTGTCATTTGTTCTCGGGAGTGCAGGTAGTGTCCCGTGATTATTGGTAATGCTGAGTTCAAAACCAATCTTATTGTAATTGGGAATTCGGGATGCGACTTTATTCTGGGTATAGATTGGTTGGGTGAAGCACATGCCATTATTGATTGTCGTGCCAAGAAGATTGTGTTCCGGATTCCAGATCGCATAGAGTTTGAGTTCCATGCCGGGAAGTCTTCCCTTGGCTGAGCTGCAGTTGATCAGGAGGTTTGTGCGATAGAGTTGCATTCAGGCTATGAGGCTGCGCCTCTAGTAGTTTGGGATTTCTTAGATGTTTTTCCAGATTAGTTTCCTGGCTTACCCCCTGATAGGGAAGTGGAATTCAGTATTGATGTTCAGCCTGGAACAGAGCCGATATTGAAGAGTCCCTACAGGATAGCACCGGTTGAGCTAGCAGATCTTAAGGTGCAGATTCAGCAGTTGCTTGATTTGGGTTTCATCAGACCTAGTGTTTTGCCTTGGGGTGCTCTGGTCCTTTTTGTTGATAAGAAGGATGGTAGTCGTCAACTGTGCATGGATTATCGAGATCTGAACAAAGTTACTGTGAAGAATCGGTGTTCGTTGCCCAGGATAGATGATTTGTTTGATCAGCTGAGTAGGGCTGCTGTTTTCTCGAAGTTGGATCTTCGTCTGGATATCACCAAGTCAAGGTAAAGGCTGCAGATATACAGAAGACTGCTTTCAGGACTAGATACGGGCACTATGAGTATCTTGTGATGCCGTTCGAAGTTACGAATGTGCCGGCTGTATTCGTGAGTCTTATGAACCGAGTTTTCTCTCAGTTCTTGGATAGATTTGTGGTGGTCTTCATTGATGATATTTTGGTGTATTCTCGGAATCGGGAAGATCATGCTGAGCATCTTAGAGTGGTTCTGCAGACTTTGAGAGAGAATCAGCTCTATGGAAAACTTAGCAAGTGCGAGTTTTGGCTCGACAGGATTTCTTTCTTGGGGCACATTTTTTCTGGCGATGGTATTTCTGTGGATCCTGCTAAGGTTGAGGCTGTGAAGGATTGGCCTATTCCCAAGTCAGTTTCAGAAGTCAGGAGTTTTATCGGTTTGGCTGGCTATTATCGGAAGTTCGTCTAGGATTTTTCGAAGATAGCAGGACCGTTGACTAAATTGACTAGGAAGGATCAGAAGTTCTGTTGGTCTGATGAGTGCAATGGAGCTTTTGTTGAATTGAAGAACAGATTGACGTCAACACCTGTGTTGACTATCCCCGATGGTTCAGGCGGATTTGTAATTCACTGTGATGCTTCTGGTAAGGGTCTTGGAGCAGTTTTGATGCAAAAGGGTTGAGTCGTTGCGTATGCATCGAGGCAGTTGAGGCCGCATGAGAAGAACTATCCTACTCATGACTTGGAGTTAGCGGTAGTGATTTTTGCTTTGAAGCTGTGGAGACATTACTTACTTGGGGACCGAGTGGAGATCTTTACAGACCACAAAAGTCTCAAGTACGTCTTCACCCAGAAAGAGTTAAACATGAGGCAAAGGCATTGGTTGGAGCTTATTATGACATCAGTTTGCAATACCATCCTGGTAAAGTAAACTTGGTGCCAGATACTTTGAGCAGGAGACCAGTAGTTATGTTCTTGACTCAGCAGAGGGTTTTGATTGAGCAGATGAGGAGGTTGGAGTTGGAAATTTTGTTGCCGAGTTCTGATCGGAGTTGTTTGGTGCTTCAGCTACAGTCGTCTCATGTTGATCAGATTAAAGAGGCGCAGGCTAGTGATGCACAGTTGCAGAGATTTCGAGCTGAGTTTGAGTCTGGGTCCAGGATGGACATGGTTATTCATTCGGATGGATCTCTTTGTTTTGGGTCCAGATTATGTGTCCCGGAAGATGATGTTCGCAGAGGTTGCTTGAGGAAGCCCAACAGTCTTCATATTCTATCCATCCTGGCGGTACTAAGATGTATCAAGATTTGAAGCTTCATTTCTGGTGGTAGGGTATGAAAAGGGCTGTGGCTCAGTTTGTTGCTCAGTGTTTGACCGGCCAGCAGGTTAAGACAGAGCATCAGAAGATCGCTGGACTTCTTCAACCGCTTCCTATTCCAGAGTGGAAGTGGGAACATATCACTATGGATTTTGTGACTGCTTTGCTGAGGAGTCCTAAGGGTCATAATGCCATTTGGGTGATTGTCGACCGTTTGACAAAGAGTGCACACTTCATTCCTTTTCGTGTCGGTCAGTCTACTGAGAGCCTAGATGAGAGGTACATGCAAGAGATTATTAGACTTCATGGGGTTCCAGTCAGTATTGTATCCGACAGGGATACGAGATTCAGATCTCAGTTTACGTAGAGTCTTCAGAACAGTTTGGGGAGCAAATTAAAGTACAGTACAGCTTTTCACCCCCAGACTGATGGACAGTCAGAGCGGACTATTAAGATTCTTGAGGACATGTTGAGGTCCAGTATGCTTCAGTTTGGAGGGTCTTGGGAGGATCATTTGTATCTCATAGAGTTCTCGTACAATAACAGCTTTCAAGCCAGTATGAAAGCTGCTCCATTCAAGGACACTCTATGGGCAGAAGTGCAAATCACCAGTGTGCTGGGATGACATTGGTGAGAGAAAGTTGTTGGGTCCGGAGTTGATCACCAAGACAGTTGATGCAGTGGTTCAGATCAGGAAGCACTTGCAGACAGCTCAGGATAGGCAGAGGCGGTGGGTTGATGTCCATCGTAGGGCTTTGGAGTTTGGCGTTGGTGACCATGTTTTCCTTAAGGTATCGCTGTGGCGCGGTGTCATTCAATTCGGTGGCGGGGGCAAGCTTAGCCCTACGTTGATTGGACCGTTTGAGATTTTGGAGCGAGTAGGCAAGGTGGCCTATCGTCTTGCATTGCCGCCAGCTTTATCAGGAGTGCATGATGTTTTCCATGTCTCACAACTCAGGAGATATATCCGAGATGAGAGCCACGTGATCGACTATTCAGAATTGACCATTCGGCCAGATTTGACTTGTGAGATTCTGCCAGTTGCTGTTGTGGATTGGTGGGAGAAAGTGCTTAAGAACAAGGTCATCAAGTTGGTTCGAGTTGCTTGGAATCCTCACTCGCCTGGTGAGTCGACTTGGGAGCTGGAGGAGGAGATTCAGCAGAAGTTTCCTCATTTGTTTGAGTAGATTGTTTTTGTTTTGCTTTTTGGTTGTTTTGTTTTGCATGGGGTTACCCTATGTATCTTCTTTTGAATTTCGAGGACGAAATTCTTCTTGTTAGGTTGGTAGGATTGTAACCCCTGTTTTTCATTTTATGTATTTTTTACTGTATTTTTCATTTTGGTGTATTTTTCCCTCTTGTATTTTTCTGAACCGTATATTGGATTTGTTTTCAATATATATTTGTTTTATTCCATTTTGAGCTCCTTGTGTTTAATTGATTGTCTCTTTTGATCGTTTTTCATTATTTGAATCATTTCCTCATTTTTGTTCTCGATATCTTTATTTTTATTTTTTCTTGGTGTTGTGGTGGAGTTTTGGTAGAGTTTTTCCTTTCCCATGATTTTTGATCCCTAATAAGATTTTCTAGAGCCATAGAATTCACTCCAAATTGTATCCTACTTGTTTTTTACCCAAAATCCAAAACCCAATTGTATACCTATTGCAAATTCCTACTACCCATTACCTATTAGCCCACATTTAAACCCTATATAAGTACCCTAACACCCACAAACCCTAACCCTAACCCTAATTTCCCTCTTCTCTCAATCCCGGCCTCCCAATCCTTCTCTCTCCCTCTCCCGGCCTGCTCTTGCCCCAACCCGACAGCCCCCTTCACTCTAGCCGGCCATCCACCACCTGGCCGACCACCACCACCCACTCCGGCATACACCCATCTCCGGCCACCCACCATACCCGATCCACCCTTGCCCTCTCCTTGTTTGCCGAACCACCAAACCAACACCACCATCATCATCTTGCCACTTTTTGATCCCCTACTCCGTCGTCGTGGTGTTCTTAAACTGGGTGCTTGCCACTTTGATCGTCGTTGCTTCAAGGAGGATTTCGTTCGTAGTTGCTTGGATTTGTGCATGTAGCGGATTTTATTCGTGGGTTTTGCTTCTAGGATTGATTGCATCGTTCTTCATCCCCAGATTAAGGCAAGTAACTTGTACTCCAATTCCTTTGTTTGATACAAGTACCAAAGTTCACCTATAGTGTAGTTGGGTCTAGAGACAACCTTAGATTGTGTTTTCCTTGATGGGTTTTGTCTCTATTGTAATGTTTTGGCCATAGAAGACTCATGACACAATCTTGACATGAAATAACCTAGGATTCGCCCGTTCTTTAATTTGAATCGTGTATGCGTGAATATGCGTGATTTTGTGTTTTGATTGATACCCATGTGAAATAATAGGCGTGGACATGTTAGTAACCCTAATTTATCATGTTTAGACACTTGGTAGGTTGTAATTCAAGTTTGGATGTGTTTGAAGCAATATTCTTGAATCTATGTTGTTTTTGTTCTTAAGGGTGAAATATGTATTTTCTAGATGTTATGTTTTGTTTGCTGTTTTTGTCAATGCTGTAGCCAGTATCTTGATTCTAGTATAAAAGATGAGTTTTAGATAATTTTGTCTATTTTCAAACCCTACTGACTTTGCTTGATTTGGATTTCGTATGACTGAGTTATGACTATTTTAGTACAGAGGTGTCGATCTTTTCCAGATTGTGTTTTTTCGTTAATTTTGTTAACAAATTATTTTCAAGAACTATGCTATACATATTATTTTGAACCAATATTTTGTTCAGTGCTTCTTTATGAAGTTAGGAATTACCCAGAATTTTGATGAATTTTATTGATAAGTTTTGTGTGATGTTTCATGCTCGTTTCTAAAACCTACTTTTGCTGTATTTTACTCGCTGATCAGTAAAGAACCCTAATTTCACCTTGATTCCTTTTACTGTATAAAAATTGTTTTTGAAATGTGAAAGTTAGTAAATTCTATCTATTTTCATATACCTTTGGCGGAATTGGATTTCGTGTCACTAGTTGCGAGATGTCTTAGTTTTCGTACAGCAGTGTTGGGATTTCCAGATTCGCTAAACTATTTTTTCTTGATACTTTTGTATTTTTGATGAATTATCTATTCTTACAAGAAAATTCTGAAACTTTATATTTTGATTCTAGACATATAGGGGAATACCCCAGATTTTTCATGGATTTATTTAACATTTTTACACGCTGTTTTCATGCTCTTGAATTCGTTTTCTTGATTTCTAGCTGAACCTAAATTCTGTATTCGATTCAGTTTTGAGCTGTGTTGTTGTGAACAAGTATATGACTTAATTATACTCACTGGGTTCGTGTGGATGTCTATTTTCCAGATCCTTCGACGGATCTAGATTTTCTTGTTTGTAAGTCTTGGAATCACTATTTTACTACAGCATGGTCATGCTGTCCTGAACTTGAGATGTGTTATTTTGTTCCTTTATGAGATAACTTGCACTTGTACTTGTTTAGTTTACTACTTGCACTTGTCACATGATCATGCCATGCTATTCTTGATATATTTTGCATGTATACATGCTTGTTGGACATTAATAATAAAATAACCAAACCGAGGTTTAAGGGACAGATCTAATAGTGGATAATTCAAAAATGTGTACTCGGAAGGGGATCCACTGATCCTACGTGATACTTGACATGATTACTTGATACTTGCACGCAAGACTCGATACTTGCCACTTGTACAACTTGACACGTGATCACATGATACATGATACTTGGAGCTTGGAGCTCGATTACTTGCTTGTCCCCGAGTATACTACCCTTTATGGTCCACTATGAAATCTAAAGTGAAACTGTTGTGTTGTAGCAACCATGTAGTATGGGCTGCATGAAGTGTTACCTAGATAGTAATTCACTACAAGACTTGATACATGATACGTGAACATGATACATGCTTGCTTGATACTTGACTACATGATACATGAGACTTGTTTACATGTGTAACCCCTGTTTTTCATTTTATGTATTTTGGAGTGTATTTTTCATTTTTGTGTATTTTATCTCTCTTGTATTTTTCGGAACGGTATATTGGATTTGCTTTCAATATATATTCATTTTATTTCATTTTGAGCTCCTTGTGTTTGATTGATTGTCTCTTTTGACTCATTTTTCATCATTTTGATCTTTTCCTCATTTTTGGTCTCGTTCTCTTTATTTTATTTTTTTACATGCAGTTGTGGTGGTGTTTTGGTTGTATTTTCCCAAACCTATGATTTTTGATCCCTAATAAATTTTTTTTCAAAAGCCATAGAATTCACTCCAAATTGTATTCCTATTTGTAATTTACCCAATATCCATTACCCAATTGTATACCTATTACTACATACTAATACCCATAACCGATTAACCCACATTAAAGCCCTATATAAAAACCCATAAACCCCCAAAACCTAAAGCCTAACCCTATTCCCTCTCCCTAAGCAACCCGGCCTCCTCCTAGTCACTCTCTCTTTCCCAGCCTGCATCAACCCCAAACCGACCACCATCTTCCCTAGGCCGAGCCCCTACTCCGGCCGACACCTCCCCCATTCCGACACCCTACATCCCCTACAACCCGAGACTACCCTCCCTTGCTTGTTTGGCTGGCAACCACCATCACCATCAACATCCTTTGCATCATCTCTCTTTGTGGTGTTCTCAAAGTGGGTGTTTGCCAGTTTGATCATCGTTGCTTCAAGGAGATCGTTCATGGGTAGATTTTGCTCGTTGGGCTTGGATTCGTTACTTGTAGCAGATTTCGTTCGTGGATTTTTATTCTCTTCGTGTTTGCATCATTCTTCATCCGCTAATTATGGCAAGTGACTTGTACTCCAATTTATTTGTTTGATACAAGTCAAAAAGTTCACCTATAATGTAGTTGGGTCTAGAGACAACCAAAGATTATATTTTCCTTGATGGGTTTTGTCTCTATCATGATAATTTGGCCATAGATAACTCATGACACAAATCTTGATATGTGATAACCTAGGAATTGCCCAATTCTTGATTTTTAGTCATGTATGTGAATAATTGTGTGAATTTGTGTTTGGATTAAGACCCATGTGAATTAATAGGTGTGGACATGTTAATAACCCTAAATCATGATGTTTAGATGCTTGGTAGGTTGTATTTCAAGATTGGATGTGTTTGTATTAATATTCTTGAAGGTATGATGTTCTTGTTTTGAAGTGTGAAATCTGTATTTTTTGGGTGTTCAGTTTTGATTGCTGTTTTCGTCTATGCTACAGTCAATATCTTGATTCCAGTATAAAATATGAGTTTTAGATAATTTTATCTATTTTCAAACCCCGCTGGTTTTGCTTGATTTGGATTTTGTATGACTGAGTTATGACTGTTTTAGTACAGAGGTGTCGATTTATTCCAGATTCAGTTTTGGGTTAATTTTGTTAACAAACTGTTTTCAAGAACTATTCTATACATATTATCTTGATCCAATATTTTGGTCAATGTTTCTTTATGAAGTACTCAGATTTTTGATGAATTTTATTGATAAGTTTTATGTGATGTTTCATGCTCGTTTCTAAAATCTACTTGTGCTGTATTTTGCTCGTTGTTCTATAAAGAATCCTATTTTCACTGTGATTCCTTTTACTGTATGAAAATTATTTGTGAAATGTGAAAGTTAGTAAATTTTATCTATTTTCATATCCCTTTGGCGGAATTGGATTTCGATTCACTGGTTGCGAGATATCTTAGTTTTCGTACAGCAGTGTTGAGATTTCCAGATTTGCTAAACTATGTTTTCTTGATGATTTTGTATTTTTGATAACTGATCTATTCTTACTGGAATATTCTAAAACTTTATATTTTGATACTAGACTTATAGGGGAATACCCCAGATTTTTTCTGAATTTAATTGATGAGTTTTGATGCCGTTTTTCTGACTAAGAATATGTTTTCCTGATTTCTGACTGAACAAGTTTTCTGTCTTCGAACCTGTTTTGAGTTAAGATGTTGTGAATTACTATATGTCTTAATTATATTCGTTGGATTCGTGTGGATGTGTATTTTCCAGATCCTTCGACGGATCCATATTTACATTTCTGTAGCGACAAAAATCACTGTTTTAGTACTGATCTGTCATGCTGTCCTTATTATGAACATACACTGTTTTGCTCGTTTATGTGAATGTATATCATCCATGCATGATTATTTGTTTCCTTGAACCTAATACTGATTATACCATGTTAGTTTTACACTATTTAGTACACATTCATGTCTGTTTGATAACTATAATAAAAGTAACCAAGCCAGGGTTTAAGGGAAAGATCTAGTAGTGGGGAAAGCATAGAAATGTGTACTTAGAAGGGAGCCCGTGTTTCCCATCTGATTATCTGTGTGAGATCATATTACATGATCGTCTTTTATCTGTGAGAGATCATATTATATGATCAACTGTTATTTGTGAGAGATCATATTACATGATCGTCTGTTACCTGTATGAGATCATGTTACGTGATCGTCTGATATCTGTCTGAATTCTGAGTACACGGCTCTATATGATCCCCTACGAAATCTTCAAACGTAACTGTTTTGAATGTAGCAAGCATGTGATAAAAGTATGGCGCATGAAGTGCTACCTAGATAGTAATCACACTAGACTTATAAGAACATGACATCTGTTTCTGAAATCTGAATCTAAAATCTGAATCTGATTCTGAATCTGTTATACGTATCTGACTATCTGTTATCTAATTATCTGATAATCTGTTATCTGTTCTGACACTACCATGGGACATATTACTTGACACTATCTGTATATCTGTTTGCATACTATCTGACACTTAACACTTGAGACATATTAGTATACCATACTAGTTGATTCTGCCATACCATGCTAGGTCTATTTCTACTATTAATTAGATCTGTTAGTTTTCCCCATGTGCTTGTAACCTACATTATTTGTGACCCGTGACTTGCAATTGACGGGTACTTGTTTTCTTCTTTCCCCTTTTCCTGCAATTTACTAATTGCAGATCAGGATGGTCAGCTGCCAGAAGGTATTGGCGAGATGATGTATTAGTGCTGGAATTTCTACTTTATTATTATTATTAGTTGCTTGAACATTGAATAAAGTGTATTTGGTTTATTGGATATTATTTGTATTTAGGTGATGTGACCCAGGATATTTGACTTATTTAGAATTTGATTTATTTGAGAATAATGTATTTGGTTTCAAGTAAATTTCTGTTGGTATCTTGTTTCAATTATGCATGTTGGTTGTGTCTTTTGATTCCGACTCTGATTATTTCTGTAATGTATTGTAAAGATTCTTAAACAGCTTAAGGATGATGAAAATCATTCGCTGGGCTTTTGTTACTTATCCGTATTCTGTATTCCTTCTTGGGAAGCGGGGCGTGACAACATGAGACATGAAACTTGATACTTGATACATGAATACATGACACTTGACACTTGATGCATGTTTATAAGATACTTGTTTGCTTGACACTTGATTTATGCCATGTACACTTGATCACTTTTACCATGCTAGTTGTTTACCTTGACCTCACACTCGTACCATGTGTTAGTTAGTTTCCCCATGTGGTTGTATCTTATATTATAAGTGACCCGTGACTTGCAATTGACGGGTACTTGTGTTTTCTCTTTTCCACTTTCCTGCATTCGATGAATTGCAGATTTTGGAGAACAGGTTCCAGATGATATCGGAGACTTGAAGTATTAGTGCTGCTTGTTTTTATTATTATTTCTTGTATCGTGCTTGAACAATAATTGTATTTTGAGACTTGGATTTATTTCTTGTATTTTTGGGCGATGTGACCCAAGACTTGTGTTTTATTCAGATCATGACTATTTGAGATTTATGTATTTGGTTTCAAGTATTCTTGTTGGTATTTTGACTCGTTATGTGCATATGGTTGATTAAATCGCTTCCGACTCTGTATATTTCTTGTGCATGTTGTTAAGATTTCTTGAACAGCTTATGGATGATGAAAATTATTCGCTAGGCTTTTGTTACGTATCCGTATTTTGTGCTCAACATTCGCCCCATAATTACACAAACTCCCAAACCTTCATATTCTTATGCATGGCTAACTCTTCTTGTGACTTTTGGGTTGCACTACGTGCACGTGCAACCCACAAGAACACACTCTCATTTGTTAGGTGTTATTTATTTGATTATACATGTTGTTTACATGACCAATGTACAACTAATTGTAGGATTTTTCTTAGTGGGCTTCCTCTTGTGGGCTTGTTCATTTTTTAAATTTATTTTATTTATTTTAACGGACTTAGAGTCTTCTATTAGGCCTATGGGTTCTAATAGGAAACAAAAATAAATGAAAGGAAATTATGTATAACTTTAAATAAATTTTAGAATGAAAATATTGAGATGAAATTGCACGTGGGTTGCACGTGTAAAAATGTATTTTTATTTAAAAATTTAATAAGGGATGTTACACTGGTTGGCTCAATAATAATAAAACTATACACGATCAATTGGGATTTTGTTGTTAGTTATCTAATAATAAACCGATAACAATAACAATAGCTAACACACAATTTTTTGGGAAACATGGCCCACACTTCCGAGTCACTATATTATCACTACTCCAGTCAATCCCTTAAGCTTAGGCTTATTAATTATTTTATTAATGCAACAATAAGATATGCAATTAAGAGACATGAGATGAACGATAATAATGATAGGGAAACGATAGAATGATAAAATTGGATAAGACAATTAGAATGATGACAATAACTCATTAGGATCATGCAATGCAACATATATACTTCAATTCATGCAATACTATGATATAGGAATAATTATATTAAGAAAAACAGAAAAGTAGAATTCTGGACAGCAAGAGCCATCTGTACTAAAGTATAATATCCTGCTGTTTCAGAAATCGAAAATTGAATCCGTCAGAAGTTCTGGAAACTAGACTTCCACATGGTTCCAACGCATATTTAAAGTTCAACATTCGAAAACAGTAACTAGGTCAAACACATCATTCTTTATAGATTATATGTTTAGGTAGAATTTGACATCAAGTTGTTATAGTTTTAGAATCAGCAGGAACTCGATAATAAATTCATTAAAAATATATATTAGACTACTAAACATGTTAAATAACATTCTGAATATTTCCAGAGCAATATTTTAACATTAAATAAACCTTTTAACTTATTAAACATGAACCATACAAGAATCTAAATTCTGGATACAAAAACAGAGCAGTAGTAAAACGATCATAGCTTTTGCTATACAACTCGGAATTCAGCGATTAAAGATGTTTTTGGAAACTAGAAATATGAGGCTACAACTCTTATTCAGAAAGTTATTTATTTGAAGATCATTTACTAGGTTGAAATCATCAGGCAAAATACAGACAGCAACCAACATACCAATTTTTGGCTATTTTTCATGAAATAAATTAATTAAACATGATGGGTATCAATTCTATTAGTCGATAAACTTCATGATCAACATGATGGGTGTAATAACATAATAAATAAAATTAAGAATACACAAATACACTATTTTAACATCAACCAAACATCAATCGATCAATCAACATACACCCTAGCAATTCTTTCTACAATAAATTACTTGTGTGGCAATTATATGCATAACCCTACTACCAATTCTATATGAACACATGAAAGATTCAAATTTGGAGTTAACTTTGGCACGAAGTCGAGAATATTTGGGTTAGCTCGTGTAAACCCTCAATATGCTCAACGAAAGAGATGAATAATATACAATACGATGAACAATTGGATCTACTTACAAGAGTTTCAATAAAAACTTGAATTTGATACCCAGTAAATGAGACTCCAACAATAACGGGATGAGACTTGAATTCAAGAGGGAAAAGTGACTTGCCTTATGGAAGATAAATTTGAATACCAAGAATAACGGGATGAGAATCTTGGAGAAAGGAACCCATGAACACACGAAGAATGTACGTGCACACTACGTCCAAGAATTCAAACACAGCAATCAACCACGAAAGAGACAGCAACCACAGCAAGGCCAAGGGTGTGGCGAGGAGTGGTCGGAGAAGGTGTAGGGGTTTGGGCGGGAAACTCAGGGGATGGGTAGAGAGAAAACGGGAGGAGAGAGAGAAGACGGCTAATTAGGGTTTCAAATTGTGTGATTTTAGGGTTTGCAATAGGATTGTATTTATAGGGTGCAATTAGGATGTTGGGTTAATAGTTTAGGATCCAATAATAATGGGTTTGGGTCAAGAACTAATTGTAATTGGATTTTAGGGTTCAATAAGAGGTGGAATTAAAGATAATAGGGTTCAAATAAAATACCCACAATTAAATAAAAGAAAATAGGGTCAACAAGAAAATAGTTCAACAAGAAGAACAAAGAATTTCATGAACAAATTTTAATTAAGATAATCAAGAAAGGAATATATAATATTTTATTCCATTGCAAACAAAACATTACAAAAGAGGGAAAAATGAAAAGAGCGAAAACAGTAGTTACACTCGGCCTCCAGCGGCGACTCAGTGCCAGAAAACTTATCGGGTTGTAGCCTCATGAAATCTGCCACTGTGCCGGGCCTTGGTGGTAGTGGCCCAGGTGCAGGTATAGTGGCAGCTCGATTGGCTGCCTCCAATGTGGCCCTCATCAATTCATTGTGCTCCTGTTGAAGAGCCATCAGTTGCTGCATCTTCTGAAGAATAGAAGCATTATCTGGCTGCTCATCCCTCGGACGGGAAGAGGAAGAAGCTCCGCAATCCATAGCCTGAAACAGTGTCAAATAGGGTCAGTATCCAGATGATATGTTAATTATTATATGTTCATGTGATCAACGTGGTCACACATTATAGAGTTAATCTGGCTAAGCCAGACTTGACTAACATATCAGCCAAACATGACTAACACACTAGCCAACCTGGGATCTAATCTATATAATAAAACACAAAGAAAGCTATCAAGTGGCTCTCCTTCAATCCCCCAAAAATCAAAGGCCCAGATCTAACCTTGCAAAACATATTTTTCCCCTCAAAAGTTTTTCCCCAAAACTCAAATTCAAATCCCCCTAAAACAACTCCTATATTTATTTAATTATTTTTTTTCTCTCTCTCTCCCTCCCTCCCTCTTCTATTCAAAAAATTAAGAAAATAAAATTTTTAAAATTTTTTTTAAAATTAAAAATTTAAAAACTTTAAAAATAATTCAAAAAAAATCATTAAAAAATCATATAATATGTTTTTTGCTGGACCCCCAAAAGTTTCTCATATAATATGTTTGCTACTTCAATTAATTTGCTGAACCTCCAAAACTATTTTATATGATCAAATAAGGTACACTGTTCCGAAGACGTGTCGTAGGCACGTGTCAACGGGCAAATCTAGTACCATTAAAAATCCTGTCACATACCACTTTCCAAAATACGAAATACGAATATGTAACGAAGGCCCAGTGAGTGATGAAAACACCATCCATAAGCTGTACCAGTCTAACTCAACAATATGAACAACAAACTCCCCCATGCAAGAGAATATAATCACATGAATCAAAGATCAACTTCAATAATAAATGAAATAATCTAAATAATAATATCCAACATAATGTTCAATATTTGGAAAAACAAACTCCGGGACAAAAGCCCAAAACAATGTATAATATGAAAGACAAATTTCACTGGGAAATATAGCATAAAAATAGTTCAAGCAATGAAATATTCGGCTCCATCTTCTAGAATCGTTGCTCACCAATTCCTTCTAGTAGTGATCCTTTAGTACCTGTAAACTTGTGATCTGACAAGAGAGAAAATAATGCCCTTAGAGCAAGTCATGGACAACAAGTAGAGAAAAAACAGAGAGTAATAGGAAACACGGTATATCAAAAATAAGGGACGGGATCAAAGTCAAAAACAAAGACAAAAATTGGCAATAATGTCAAAGGTCTATATTTAATCATGCATTAATTAATAATCTCAATTTAAGTTCTATATTGAAGACTATGTACGGGATCAAGCATGAAATGTCAAATGCAGATTATTAATCATTATATTAACCTATCTAGTGCATGTACTACTGCGTCCCATTCCACAGACAGTGAATGTTTTAGACTGATGGTGAATTCACGGATTGTGTACTCGGTAACAAGATAACAAGATATCATGATAGCAGGATCACACAATGAAAAGCATTTCTCCACCTTCCATGTAATAAACCATGCAAGCAAGAAGGCATTTACCGAGTACAGTTTTCGATTGTTCACTACCAAGTCAACTCATAATACCCCGACTTATTAATATTTTATTTCATCTTATGTGAGCATGCAAGAAGGTGTCAAGTTTTTATCATGCTAGGTGTGACTAATTCTACTCGTTACAGACAAAGCAAGAAGCAAATATATTAAATCAACACAAATCATGCAATCTGGACAGCAAAACGTTACTGTACAAAAATAGATATTTCTATTTCTACAGAAAAGAAAACTGGATCCTTCAGAAGTTCAAGAAACTAGACTCTCTACCGGTTCCAGCAAATATACACATGACATATAAATCTTACAGAAACTAGGTCGAAATCCCTATTCTTTTCAGATATTATGTTCAGGCAGCAGGTTATAGATTGTGTTCACATATATATTTCAGGTAAGAACACTCATCAATTAAATCTACAAAAATACAGGGTGATTCCTACACATGTCTAGTTTCAGCCAAATTAATTTCATATTTTTATTTTACTGTTAACATGCTCGATTTACTAATAAATCAGGGTGATACGCATGAAATTGTGAATCGGGAAATCTGAACCTAGAAGTACTAAAAGACTGATAACTAACAGATTATAACTCGGAATTCAATTCCGTCAAAAGTTCTGGAAAATAGACACATGGGGCTACAATTCATAATTACAATGTTCTTTCAAATTACAACATTAATAGGGTCGAAATTCTGATACAAAAAGAAGAAAACAGCAGACCAGAAAATAATTTAATACGAATAGGCAATAATTTCATCATACAAACATACAATTCATGATAATTAATAATCAAGGTGATGTTTTATGATTAACATGCAGATTTCTAGATTTATGATGCAATTTACAATCATGGCAATTAGTTCGTTAAATCAAATTTGTTTGGAAAGATTCAATACATCAAACAATTCTACAACATGGATCTAGTTATGTTTTTATGTAATTCATGCATATGCAATGTGCAATAGGGACTAGGGTTCTAATCAAAGATAAAAGCACGATGTCGAGGATATCTCGGGTTAGCTCATGTAAATCCTCAAGATACTCAACGAAAGATGAATAGTATAACAATATGATGATTAAAAGATGATCTACTTGCGGGGATCAACAAAATTCTTGAACAAAAATAATCAAACTAGTTCAAGAGAGAAATGCTTGTTAGATAATAAATTCAAATATAAAGAATAACGGGATGAGAATCCCGGACGACGAACCACGAATGATGCACTCACAAAAGCACATGCAAACAACGTGCAAAGAACCACACCAACTCCCCAAACAGCAAATCCACAGCAAATCCCCTCTTCTCTCCTGAACAACACACAGCGGAAAGGAGAGAAAGAGAGCGACGGAGACTGTGGCTCGACGATGGCCTGTGCGCGGCGACTGGCACAACAGAGGAAGGAGGGGGTCCCGATGGTGGTCGACAAGGCGAGGGGATGATCCCTTGAGGGGCGGTTCTCGGCGAAGGGCGACGAAACAGAGGAGCTCGGGGAAAAACAGGGGAAGTCGAGGTTGGAGATGGAGGGTGATCGGGGTGCAGAGCTGTCGAGGGCTAGGGTGGTCGACGGGAGCACAGGGCGGGCGGTGGCAAGGTGACGACGCAGACGAGGTGAAGACGATGACAACGAGGCGATGGAGGAGTGCGGGAAGACATAGGGAATCACGAATGAAGGTGGAGTTTCTTCGGTGGTTGGATGAGAGGGTGGCGACGAGGGCTAAGGGGAGCAAGCGGGGGTCGACGAGCAGGATGGAGGTTGCGGTGGTCGGAGAGGATGATTGGAGCGACGGTCGATGGGTTCGAAGGGAAACAGATAGAGAGTCGGGATGAGGAGAGAGCGGTGGGAGGTTAGGGGAGAAAGAAATATAGGGTATTTAATTAATTAGGGTTTAAGGGGTATTTATATAGGGGATTAGATGTTGGATTTTTGGTTGCGGGTTAATGGGTATAGGGTATGGGTTTAGGATCCAAAAAGAGAAAAATGAATAGAAATCAATGGGATATGAATATAATGGACAATATAAACCCAAAACACAAAAATAATGAAATTTGTAGTGAGCCAAAAATTCAGGGTTCAAGCCAAAAAGAGTACAAAATGAACAAAAGAGAATATATGAGCCCAAGGAAAAGCAAGATTCATTAAAAAGAGATTCGAATACAATAATCAAGAAGGAAGAAAATAAAACACAATAAAATCCAAAACATAAAAATAGGGGTTACAATCCTAAACATGTCAGTGTATGAAATAAACTTAATGCCTAATACAGGCTTTACACTATGATAACACTAATGCATACTTGTTCGGATTCTATGAATCCCATACTACATAGGTCCGAGGGCAAGCACTTACATACTCCACATTATAGGATTAAATCCCTTGCCATGCAACCTACTAGTATGACTACTACAAGATTTAGACACTCTACAAGTATTGGTTCTCGCCTCTAAATACAGAAGATCAATCCCGCTCCATGGATCATTTTGTGGCCGATTTCATCCATCGTCCCGGAATACTGGGGATTGTCTCACTCCGCGTGTCATTCTGGACCCCTTATTGCTCGAATGCCCCATGAGCGTCGCTCTTGTCCCGGAATACTGGAGATCATTCGCGCTCTGTGGATCATTCCGTGGCATATTTCATCCATCGTCCCGAAATACTGGGGACTGTCTCACTCCGCGGATCATTCTGGAGTCCATAACTCACGTTTTCTCTTGTTTCATCATATATCAAACTAGTGCTTGTCCTTAAGTTTAAATTATAGCTATTTAGACCTAGAGTTCACTTACCCACCGGGCTTAAACAAAACACTAAGAGAGTTAGCCCACACTGGCTACTCCTTAAGAGAAAGTCAACCCACACTAGTTACTTCTCATATTCCATATATCACAACAGCCGGTATTCTGGGTCTCGCTCACTCTAGAACAAACAACCATCTGTGAATAGACCACATAGGTTATATCTAACCTCATCATAGATATCTCATTCATTATTCATAATTTATTCTTTATTTATTTTCCTTAGGTTTATCAACCATGAAGTAACCAAAATTCAACATTCAATGACGAATGAATCAATTAAAATCCTTGTAGACAACCCCAACTATTCACTTTAACAATAATCTATGCCTGTTTAGTTAATAGAACCTTGTTGTACATTTCTATATTCTAAATACATTTTTTTATCCAAAATTCTTTAAGATTTAAAATGGCTAGAAATTCCGCATTTCAATATCATAATTATATGTTTATTCCATCATAATCCATCTCAACCATTTGCTTAATTCAATGGAGTAATATCTATGTAATTTTACAAAGATGAGTCTAAATTTATATTCTACTTTTAATTCTCTTTAATCATGCACAATCCCTTTTTAACTTGAATTCACAAATTTCTCTAATACATTATTTAATGTAAATATCACCTCTAATTCCCAAAATATATCTTAGAATAGTACGAAATTATTTCCAAGGGTCCAATAACATTCTACAATATTTCTATAAAACTTTCCAAATTTTAAAACTTGAAAATCTCTAAAAATAAAATTAAAACACATTTCTGTGCAAGGCTGGGATCGAACCTGAGGTCAGCAGCTATCCAATCGCAAGCCCAACCAACAAGCCAACTCTTTTTTGTGAAAGAAAACCCCTTTAGTTTCTTATATAGTTCGTCTACTGTTAATCTATAAAAAGTCAAATTTGGAAAAAGGCGCAGATCCTCCCAAGGCTCGAACCCACGACCCATGCCCCTGTGCCCAGTGCCCTAGACTCACGCTAAGACCAGTACACCCAAGGTTGATCTCTGATTATATATGGATTAAAATCATTTTCTTTCAATTCTTTGTTTCTAAATCTCTTTTAACAAATTTGTTGATTTCTAATTTGCTTCGTATTATCATCTCTAATCACTTCCAGAATTGAATACTCCCAAATTTCTGTGTATTTGTACCAAGATAAAAACTTATAATTATTTATTCTCTAAATATAATGAAACTTATCTCCCAATTTGTATGAATTGCTCATAATTCTAGAATTTAAATTGTATAAATTTTTACCCCTTATCCAACTAGATTCTTGAGAAATATTACACTATTATAATGCATTTAATACCAATGGGTTTCTTTTATAAAATATTCACCATCTAAGAATTTATAAAAATTACTACACATACATTAATTCAATTTGTCTACTATATGATTAATTTAGCATGTACTAATTTGAATTCTAGGGGACCCCCCTCCACATAGAACTCACTAATTACTACTTTAACATTTTTTAACTAACAAGAATTTTTGTTAATATATTGGAAGTCAAAAAGCATCTACTCAATCACACATTAATTATACTAATAATGCACAATCTACATTCTAGATTACTTGCATATTCAACACATCAAACCTTCCACAATCCACAGCAGGGTTACAGAAAATGGAGAGAGGGGTGAGGAGAGAGAATGTCATCTTCCCTAGGGATCTGAGCAAATCATATGCTCAAGTGCTGCACCAACCACCCCCCTATCGCCATCATGGCAACCTCCAGATACCGCTTCGTTTCCCCCACCCCCAAGCTGTCACTTCAAACCGTCCTTTCACCTCCCATCCCATTAATCCCCTACCCCTTCGCCCAAGACCTGCATTTCAACCCATTCCAAGTCCCACTCCTTCTTCCCTCACAAACCCACCACCAAAACCCTCCGATCTAAGAAGATGGAGCGACGTTGCCTTAAGTGTGGCGACGGAGATCACAGCACCAAGGAGTGCCGCATCTATGGATTCCACTGCTTCAACTGCAAGAAATTTGGCCATAGAGTTTGCGACTGCCCCATCAACAACAGGGTTGAGAGCATGGAGATTGACCTACCCCGTAACAACGCCATTGCTCAGGCTCTGCCAGCCCTGCATGCAAGTGCATTTCTTCATCTCATTAACCCTCGTCGTATCCCTCTCACTAAAGATCTAGAAAGCGCCTTCAACTTTGCATGGGGGAGAACCGGTCGATGGTGGTCGCTGAAAAGGGTTAGTGATGGAGTATTCATGTCCAATTCCCCACTGTCACGGAGGCAGAGAGTGCAATTGCAGATGGAATCTTTACTTTTTCAGGCTTCACAGCTACATTTTCTCCTTGTCTATGGAGTTCGGGGCCAAACTCCGACCTAAGCCCTCGTTTGTATGGATCAACCTCCCCTACTCCCGTTCCACTATTGGAACCGGGAAACCCTTGAAAAGCTTATCTCTCCCTTCGTGAAGCTGATCACACTGAGTAGGGAGAGGCTAGATGTGACTGCCAGAGATCAGGCCCTGGTCCTCATTGAGGTGGCCGATCTCACGTTAATCCCAAAGGTCATCTGCTACACGGTGCCCTGGAGCCTAGAGCGACATACTCACGAGGTACCTGTGTTGTTGTTAGGGGACCCAATTGCAGTTGAAGATGTTCACAGTGGTAAGGTACAACTCTTCACTACAGCCAACTCGTCGGGAGTCTCCAGAATCTCAAGCTTTTGGCGTCCCAAGGCACTGGAGGGGGCCATGGCAGGCGATGAGGGTGGTCCCTCAGATCCGGTAAAATTTCCTGGAAACGGTTCAGCAAATTGTTCAGCAAATCCCCACTAATTTGGGAGAGCGCGATTCTGGGATTGTTCCGCCTGTTGGAGGTAAATTTGAATTATTTCCTAACTTATCTCCCCCAATCATGGATTGCATGCATGCAAAAATCCCTGAGAATCAGCCCCCACAATCCATGCAGGTCCCCCCTACAGATTCTGCATCCCAACCCCTCTGCCCCACTGACTACCCCAATCATTGAGTCCTCGGATAGCAACAACAAAGAACCTTCTATGCACCCAATCAACACTTCAGCCAACCAATCTAACTACTCAGCTGATGACACCACTGAAGAGGTGCGAGAGATGCATTGGAAAGGTAAATTGGTCTCACTGCCCCTCTCCCTATTCACCAAGATTAAGCCTGCTATTGAAGGTGCCCTGCGTGATTCCATGGAAGAGGAGCTTGGTGTCTTTAATGCTGGTACAAGCAAATTGGGTCATGCGAGCTTCCGCACTCGCTCACTCCTTACCAAACCTCCAAGGCAAGCCTCATCTTCCTCTACAGCAATCCCACCAGGCTTCTCGACGGGACCTTCCAAGCGCCAAAAGCGTGCTAGATCAGCTTCCAAGCTCCATTGCACACGGCCATTCATGAAGCATCTTTCCTCTACTATCAAGAAGAAGGCATCAGATACAGCTTCTTCAGTTGCCTCTGTTTCAAACATTCATCTCAATCCCTTTGCTCTGCTTTCAAATGATGACATCTTAGAGGTAGGCGAGTCTATTGGAGTGGAGGCTAAGGGGCCACACTCGGCACACAACATCACGAACGTCCAGAAGGCCCTTGTTGATCACACTGATCAACCAGGACACTCTGACTAGCAGCCTTGTTGGCCCTGTTTGGAAGCTTCTAGCCCATCCAGAGTTTATTTTCCTGTTATTGTGCTTTTTGATTAATTTTTCGTCATGAAGATCATATGTTGGAATGTGAGAGGTTTGGGCAACCCATGTAAATGCTCGCTCATAAAAGAAGGAATTCGCAGCTGCTCCCCCTATGTTGTCTGTTTGTAGGAGACAAAATTGAGCAACCCAACAGCCAATAAACTCTCCTCCATCGGTGGTACCATGATTTCAAATTGGCTCCAATTAGACTCCCTTCATAGCTGCGGTGGTATCTTGCTTGGTTGGAATGATAATGTACTCGAATGCACTTACTCAGCCTGTGATATTTTCTCAATCTCAGCATCCTTCAAGAGCCGTTGCTCAGATGTTAGTTAGTCTATAACCACTGTCTATGCCCCCTTCGAGCTAGATGATAGGGAGCTTTGCTTTCACGAAATAAAGCAGAGACGAAGCCTCCTCCACGATGCCTGGATTCTCTGTGGAGATTTCAATGTTACAGTTTTCGACTCCGAGAGGTCCAGTGGGAAGGGATCCTCTAGAGATATGAGAAACTTCCGCAACCTCATCCATGACCTTGCTTTGATTGATTTGCCATTGTCAAGAAGGAAATTCACTAGGACGAATCAACGTTCATCCCCTAAAATGGCCAGGCTAGATAGATTCCTCATCTCCGCCACTTGGGACCTCTGTTACCCTTCCTGCATACAATCCTCTCTACCGAGATATTCATCAGATCACTGCCCCATTGTCCTTGATACACAGGCCCTCCAATGCCAGAATCATTTCTTCAAATCTGAAAAAGCTTGGCTATTGCATCCCTCATTCATCCCAGCAGTAACAAATTGGTGGCGACAATTTGATTGTATAGGCAGCCCTGTGGATGTTTTCTCGCGCAAGTTAGGCCTACTCAGAAAATGATACGCAAGTGGAAATCTGACACATTGGGTGCTATCACCTCTCGTAAGAAGCAACTTCAAGATCTCCTATTTCAGCTTGAGACTGAAGCCGAGAATATGCCCTCCCCTCCTGCCTCCTTGCAATCCACCTAACTAGAACAACAAAATCTGATCAAAGCAGAATCAGTATACTGGAGACAGAGATCCCGTGTTCAATGGATCAAGGAAGGTGATGCAAACTCTAAATTCTTTCACACCATAGCAAATGGACGAAGAAGGAGAAACTTCATCCACAGCCTCAACATTGACAACTCCACCACAACAAATCCCTCAGCAATCCGTGCGGCATTTGAATCCCACTTTCAAGCCATCTGCGGCACTGCCTCCACCTCTGATTTTAACATCGACTGGCCATCCCTGTATCCTTCCAATGATGTGTGCCTGAGGCACCTAGAAGAACCATTCACTATGGAAGAGCTCCACAAGGCAGTCTTCGATATGAGCAGCGACAAAGCCCCCGGCCCCGATGGCTACTCAATGAGTTTCTATCATTCATTTTGGGACACTGTTAAAGATGACCTATACAATATGATGATTTCCATCTACAAGGGAGAAACAGATATAGGATGCTTAAACTACTCCAACATCATCCTTATTCCAAAATGTGATGGAGCCAGTCTAGTTACCGAATATAGGCCTATTAGTCTCCTCAACTGTTCTCTGAAGATCTTCACAAAGATACTAGCCAACAGACTCAGCCCTATTCTTCACTCCCTGGTATCATCTTCGCAAAGTGCTTTCCTCAAGGGAAAGTCGACTGTTGACTGCTTCCTCGTCGCACATGAGACCATTAATCTTTGCAGCAGAAGACATTCAGACACCCTCCTCTTCAAAATTGACTTTACCAAAGCTTTTGACACTGTTAGCTGGGAATTCCTCCTCCAACTACTCAAAGCCAGAGGCTTCAGCTCATATTGGTGCAAATGGATCGAAATGATCCTCACCACAACAAAGTCTTTTGTTATCATCAATGGTGAGAAGGGCAGACAAATCAACTCCAAACGCGACCTTAAGTAAGGGGACCCTCTGTCGCCGATGCTCTTCATCTTGGTGGTTGATGTCTTGGCAAAGATGTTACAGTGTGGGCGGAATAATGGCACTTTCTCACAGCTTCCTATTGGAGGCCAACTCTCACACCTCTCACTCCTCCAGTTTGCCGATGATACATTGATATTCTGCAAAGGCGATGAACAAGAGATTCTAAACCTCAAGACTGCCCTACAGTTGTTTGCAAACATCTCCGACCTATCAATTAACTTCACGAAGTCCTCTGTTGTATACTTTGGACGATCTCAGGCCAAGCTTCATGCTTTCTCCACTATTCTTGGATGCAAGGAGGAATGTCTCCCAATATCCTATCTTGGCATGCCTCTCTCCAAAGGCAAACTGCACAAGCGGCATTGGCAACCGCTACTCCTCAAGATTGAAAGGAGACTATCGGTCTGGAAAGGAAAAATGCTCTCTACAGGAGGTAGGCTGATCCTTATCAATGCGGTGTTAACTGACCTTCCTGTCTACTATGCTTCCTTTTTCCGTCTCCCTAGATGGATTATCAACCGCATTGATCAAATCTGAAGTAGATTCTTTTGGTGCGGAGCCGATAAAGATGCAAGGGGCACTGCCTGCACGAACTGGCGCATAATCTGCCAACCAAAAGAACAAGGAGGTCTAGGAGTTCTGGACCTGAAAGTCTTCAATGAGACACTGCTTATGAAGTGGTGGTGGAACATCTTCGCGACTGACTCCCTTATCAGCAGAACGCTGCATGACCTATATTTTCGAAGATCATTTAAAGCATTCGTTTGCCCACTTGCAGCCTCACAGTTTTGGAAAGCTATCTTCAATCTCCGTAACCAATTCCTCATAAATGTTCACTGGAAACTTGGCAATGGCGACAGGATCTCATTATGGCTATCTAAATGGATTGATGGGCATAGTATCACCACACTCTTTCCCGTGCTAGCAGCAGTAGCCTGGAACCCCAAAGCAGAGGTCTCTTCACAGGGTGCATGGATTCAGGGCGTATGGCATTGGCAACCCAGACTTAATTGCATTGCCTCGCCATCGCTCCGTACTGAAAAAAGCAATCTACTCCTCATCCTAGAAAATATTAGACCCTCAGATCAATGTGACATTCCAACATGGAGGCTGACAGCATCCGGATCCTACTCAGTACAATCAGCTTATCGCTTCTTCACTATTTCTGGACTGCGGTCCCCTTTCTACAAGCCAATCCGGACCTCATCGACGCCATTGAAGTGCAAGATTTTTATCTGGCAACTGAGCCAGGGCAGGATAAACTCCAAAGAGTTTCTCAGCTCTAAGGGATGGCCGGGAGACACGACATGCGCATCTTGCGCGTGCCCTGTTGAATCTGCTTATCACATCTTCTTCATATGCCCTATGGCTGTGGAAACCTAGAAATTCTTCACGGCACTTTTATATATACAAACACTCCCTACAAACATGCACGATTGTTTTGCCACATGGTGTTTTAGTACACGGGCACACAGGCACACTTAGCACCTTCTCACCATTGCAATATGCTGGAGTATTTGGATTGCTAGGAATGATTGTACTTTCTCTGCAAAGTCTATTTCATCTCGTAAGATCATTTCTAATGCCATTTTTTGGTTTCAATCATGGGTAGATGGGATCGGCAGTGAGAAGAAGAAGGCGCTGGCAAAGGAAATGGCGGAAGCTAATGTGCAAGGCCTACTTCTTCATGAAGCCCTAGCTCACGGGGGGCAGACCGAGAGTGATGAGGGAAGCTGTTCTTGGTAGCTTCTACCTTTGCTTGGATGTTTTTTGATGCTTTTGTTCACCCTGTATGGGTTATGTTTTTGGTACCACTATCGGCCATTGATGTTTACGGCCTTGCTTTCTTTATTTTGAAACTTTAGATGTTTTAACTCTAGATCAAGGGTTCAGGTTGCATACTGAACTGGCTTGGTCTACCTTGTAATCTTAACTCTATTTTGATTTATATATCTTTTTGTGAGGTAGGGACCCCTAAAAAAAACACATCAAACTAAATTCAGCAACAACTCATGGTATAGTTAAGCACATACAATCTATAAAATTAGAAGATAATAAGAACACCCACCTCTTTCTTGATGCAATTAGTAAGTAGAACTCCTAGAAAAATGCTCCAAAGCTCTTCAAGATTGTCCTTCTCCTCCTCTAGCAAAACCGAAATCCAATTGTAACCTTCTCTTTTAATTTTTGTTTAGAGTTTGTGTGTTGTTCATGTTAAAGGAAGGGGCTATTTAAAGGAATAATGAGTGGTTAAGATGACCCCCACTACCCAAAATAACTCCCCACTCTTACACAACACTCCCCACTCTCTCCTTACTCTCACCATAGGCCGGCCACTTCTACATGTGCACAAGCACGTGCACGTGCACCCTATGTGCACACTATTTCTCATATAAATTCTATTATTATTATTAAATTAGATGTAGTTGTGTGTTACACATGACAAGTGTACTAGATTTCAAAATGTTCATTTAAGTGTAGAAATAATCATGGTCCTCAATTTGTAATTAATTTTAGTGGGCTAAAAAGGTGGATTTAGGCCTAATGGATTTAGTTAAAACAAATCACAAAATTTGACTAAAAAATGAGAAGAAAAATTGCTCATGACTCGAGAAAATTTTAGGAATGAAATGTGCCTAAAATTTTACATGCAATGCACGTATCAATACAAAATAAATTTGAGAGAACGAAAAACATTCAAAATACAAAATACGTTGAACAATAATGTTATAGATATTTCACATGACGAAAAATTTACGTAATCGACACGTGTATTGAAAGCAAGTGAAATGCCCGTAAAAACACATAGATTGAAAATTTAATATTTGAGTTGGCTCAAATAGGATAAGTGTAACATCCCGAATTAAATATAAAAATTTTCATTTGTTTTCATGTATTTCGCACGTGCAAATTAATGTATGTATTTGGCTTTAAAATTATTCTTATGTCATGAACAAATAGATTTTCTTCTGTTTTAAAAAGCCTATTATTAATTCCTAGGCCTAATAGTTTAATTCTAGCCCATCTAAAATAAATTAATTAATTAATTTAAGAGCCCATGGATTTTAGCCCACCTAATTAGCCTACTAGTTAATTCTAATATTAATTAAGACAACTTGTAGGGTAGACTTGATCATGTAACAAATAAATTAACAATTTAATGAACTGTGCATGTGATGGCACGTGCATTGCACATGCACGTGCAATGGAGCAAGAAGGGGAGGCCAGCCATATGCTTGAGTGGGAGAGATGGAGAGAGTGGTGAGTTGGTTACTTGATGATGAGTAGTTCTTCTAACTCCCAATTGTATCCTAACCCTTCATCTAAACTCATCTCAACCCTCCATTCACTCTTGAAATGTGTATAAATACCCCTCCCTTGTCTTTCTTCATCACTTGCATTAGAAACTTTTAAGAGAAAGAGAAAGAAAAAGGCATTTGTGAGGAAAAGATTGAGTGAGTTAAAAGAAATTTGTGTGTGTTTCTTCCCAATTGGAGGCCGGCCAAAGCAAGAAGAGGAGGAGAAGGCTCGGTTCATGCTTTGCTTGGAGGAGGAGCTCAATTTTTGCACAAACTAGGAGGAAAAGAAAGATGATCGTGCTTTCAAGGAGTTCTTTAGGATTTTTTCTTTGTTTCTTCAAAAACGTGGGTGATTTCTCTACTTCTAGTATAGATACCATGCTAGGAATTTAATTTGTGAATATGTTAGAAATAAATAGAAAAGTTGGCATATACTTGCTTGAAAAGACTAGTAAAAAAAAGAGGAAACTCTAATTTATCTACATGAGAAAGTTAGTAAAATGAATTGAAATGTGTTAATTAAGAGTTGTCATGATGCTTTATTAATATATTTTCATGCTAGGATACATATAATTTGATGAATCATGCTTGTATGAAAATTATGATTGTGAATGGATTGTAGAATGCAAAATAACACCCATGGATTTTGAAATAAATTGATTAGTGTAGAAGTTGCAATAAGTTTTAAATTTCTAATTGTATTGTATGAGTAAAGTTATATTCACTTGATTGTCAAATATGTTGTCTCTTTGAATCTTATGAAATGAGTTAGTTTGTAAAAGGTAAAAATTAACTTAAGGGCTTGACTATGTTTAAGAATGAAAAATTGAATAAACACATTGTGAATAAATGGGGAATAAATAGGTAAAAGATTCATCTAGAATAGAAAATTTTCAAAGACAAAAAATATACTAATGTTTCACTTTTCAAAAGAAATAAGAGGAGAATAGTTCTTTCATGTTGTTAAAAATGAGAATTTTTGAAATCTAAACAAATATACTTTACTGTTTTTCAAAAGAATACAATCTGGAAAAATATAGATTTTTAAATAAGTACAATTTGATTAAGAAATCGAGTTTATTAAAGAAGAAGTTAGATACAGTCAGTAGAACCAAACATTTTTTACTCATGAGTACAACAGATGATGGGTTTGGGAGTATTGGTCTTCGGTGTGAGGCCAGAGCGCTATGTACAATGCGAGGAGTCTCGGGTTCGAGTCTTGCAAGGGGCTCTGTTTTATTGAAATTTTGATTTTTAATCAAATCCCAAAACTATACCTTAAATATAAACTAAGTTCATTTCATACCGGTTAGTCACTCAAGACCAAGTGGTCTTCGGGTGCGCTTTGGGTCTGTTACTGTTCATAGGGGGGTGTTGGTCTGGGTTCGAATCTGGCCCTGGCCTTTTGTTTGTGGTTTTCGATTTTTTTTACTTATTTCCATTTTTTGGAGTATTTTAAGAGTATAATAAAAATTGAGAAAAATACTAATATTCTTCTTAAATTACCTAGACTTCATGAACATTATCTGTACAAAATTTGAGAATTAGAAGTAATTTTGGGAAGAAGGATTGATAAATATTCTTAGATTATGACTTGATTAATTAAAGAAAAGGAATATTTTTGAATGTAAAGAATTTTTGTGTAAAGATTAAAATTAAGATTTTCGACATGGAAAATTGAGTAAGATAATGAATGGTATTTGTTGTTAATATATGCAAGTGTGCATGGAAAATGAAATAAAAGATCATGATGAAATGTGAAAATTTGTGAGTATAAACAATCATTTTTGGTGAACACGAAGAGAGGTTGAAAACTAGAGTTTAGCTAAGTCCTTACATCGGCATGAATAAGATTTGAGAGAGAAATGTGATAATAAAAGACCAAGATTGGGTCGTGGTTAACAATTGATGTTTAAGACCAGTGTAGAGGTAACGCTAACTCTAGGGTATTAATTTATTCATGATTCAAATATCTAAAGACTACACTACAGTGATGATGTGATGAAAGTAAGAGAAAAACACAAGCATTAGGGCCTCGGATCTACGGTGTGAGAGTGTTCACAGGCTGTCTGCATGATGCTTCATGTCATGACGTGGATACATCTTCGAAAATATCGGAACCGTGGCGACGCTTGTGGGGTGTTTGGTGACTACATAGTGCCATCGTTCCATGACGGAGACGAATTGTCCATAGGTTGTCTGCATGATGAGTCATATCATGACGTGGGATTCCCCTTCAGGCTGTCTGGGCATGGGCTCGTAACTCATGAAACATCTAGGATACTTACCGTAGTAGTTAAACTCATAACGAGGGATCCAACCCTACAAGATGAAGAACGGTTAAGGGCTTGCCCTCGGATTTATGCAGAATGGAATGCATAAGTTCGAACAAGTGATGTAACACCCCGCAAAATAAAAAGATTTATTTTGCATTACTAAATAATATTATATTGGTAAAGTTGACTACTTTGACTATTTTCTTGAAATTTCAATTTTACATGTGCAAAACACGTGCAAATATTTTTTTAGGGTGCAAATCTCCACTTTTAATTTCTAGATACATTCTCCTATTTATAATTAAGCATATGCTAAATTTTGGAATTTTTCTGAGTAAATAAACTATTTGTTATAAATACTTCGAAAGAGAGGCACTTTCATGTAAAAAGCCGTTTGGATATCAAACAAATAATGAAAATTTGTTTTTACTGATTTTTGGGCTTTCCATGGTCATCATTGAAAATAAAATCTATATAAGTTTTATTTAGAGTTGATTTGGTAAATATTTAAACAAATATGGTGTTTTTACAAATATGGAATTTAAGTGGATCTTGTGCAAATGTTTTCTTGGAAAGTAAAAGTTAGAAATTTTAATTGGAAAATCTAATATGTATTAGTAAATATTATTTCTAATTTTTCTGGATTTTTACGAATATTTTATGATATATTTGCAAATATTACAAAAAGATGAACTTTTGTGCAAAATTGCCACTCTGAGTACAAATCCGAATTTTTTAAATTCTGGGCTGTGCTGGATGGCTGGAAAACTCAGTAGTAAGAAGATTTGATTTGATTTTAATTTATTTAACTTATTTTAACTACTTTATTAAAGAAAGGTTTATATATGTAAAGAAATAATTTGTTAAGGTATGTTTCTGTAAACTTGTAAAACCCTAAAAACTCCAGATTTCGGCCTATATTATGGCCACTGCAGCCGTCCTCTACTCTGCAAAAAATAAAATATATTTCTACTATTAATTTCTTGGAGTTTTGAAGACATGATCTTGGATTTTGGAAAAGAAGGGCCTTTTCTCATTGTTTATTAATTCGGTTGATTTCTTCAATGAGGTGAGTGATATATGTTTGTTTTTGTATTGTTCTTTGAATGTTGTATGTGATGTTTTATCTATTTAGAAATCATGTTAGGGATCGGCATAAAGATATAATGGATTTGAAGAGTAGATGAGTTAAAAAATGGATCTTTCATGGAAACCTTGTTATTGATGATTAAATTTACATATGGATGACTTGAGATCGTTAAAGAACTAATAGAAATCATGAGTAGGATGTTTTCCTTCATATACTTGCTATTTAGATTTTTTATGATGTGTGGTATGATGATATTGCATAAAAATGGATAAAAGGATTACTCTTCCCTATGTATAAAATGCATAAGCTCTGTTTGGGGTTCTTCGTGGGGTAAAAACTTGATTAATGATCATTATAATTGCTTATATGCATGGGTAAACTATTTTGAATGATTTTGAATGATTTTAATGAATTACAAGAATGACTATTGGGTCTAAAAATCATGTTTTGATGTTTTGAGAAATGGGGTTATTTTCGGGTCTGATACATTATGACCAAAATTTGGTTTTGTGATTATGTGAAGTCTTCGATTGGATCTGAGTTGTTTTCAATTACTTAGATGAATTAGAATTCTCTATTGCATATTTACAATGGTTTCTTGATGATTTAGATATACCACATACACATATATACCTACACTCCATTTCATTGTTTTTGAAGGAATTGAATTTTTGTGAGTTTTATAGAGATTTGACTTAATCTTGATTATTTAGCATGAGATAGTTTTGAACAATGTATATCCTATTTACAAAGTTATTTTGACTTCTAATTGATTCTCAAATACCCTATTCTGATATATGCACATATTCATATCTTATTTTGAAGAAATTTAATAAATTGCTATTTTATTAATTCGAGGTGGTTTCGATTTGTTTTTATGAACTCCTATATACTCTACAAGTCACGTTTAATCATCTCAGGAATGTACTTTTTACAGGTTTCATTTTTATAAAGTAAAACACCGTATCAGTTGAAACATACACAAACTCAAACTGTAGTTTGTAGGTACGACAGTCGACCGTCGCGATCCTGGCTGCAGTGTTTTCTTGAAGTTTTGGATTTTCATGCGGGACAGTCGACTAAACACTTTATACAATCGACTGCCACCACTCTGGTTAATGTTTTCTTGATGTTTTGGATTTTCATGTGGGACAGTTGACTGACCACTTTATACAGTCGATTGCCACTGCTCTATTTAATGTTTTGTTAAAGTTTTGGATTTTTATGCAGGATAGTCGACTGACCACTTTATACAGTCGACTGTCATTGCTCTGATTAGTGTTTCTCGAGGTTTTGGATTTTTACGCGGGACAGTCGACCGACTACAGTATGAAGTCGACTGCTGCTGCTCTGACTGATGTTTTCTTGAGTTTTCTGATGTTCTTTTAAACGATTGATTCTTTAATATTTTTGGATTAATGACCCATTGTTCTGAATATAATTTTTACTACAGATTATAGTATTTTCGAGACGTTTTCTTAATATAAAAGAAGTATGACTTGTAATGAAAGTTTTGAATTGATGGTTAAGTTGTGAGTCTTTAGAGATTGTGTGGGACCCTAGTATACCGGCAGTTGAGAGTTTGTGTTTTGGCCTGTTGAGGCTGGTTGTTGATTAGTTGAGTTAAGTCCGGTAGGGTACACCAACTCTAGGAGATTCGTAATTAATTAATTTAATTAACTTAAAATGGTATGGACAGGCACTAGATGGTGATATGATGAAATGAGAACATGGGTTATGGACCTCAGTATGGCTTGCGGTGTGAGATAATCCCCATAATTATCGAGGTGTAAGTAAAATAGTTTCCAGAATTACCTGCTGTGTGGGATTGATCTTCGGAATTATCGGGGTCGAGGCGATGCTCATGGGGTATTCGTGTGATGAGGCACCATAGCTTGCGGTGTGGGGTATTCTTGAAGATTACCAGGTGTGAGTGAAATAGTCTCCAAAATTATCTGTGGATAGAGATTGACCAGAATTATCGGGGCGTGAGCTAATACCCACAGCTTAATGATATCTCGTAGTAGTCATCGTAGTACGATTAGTTGCATGGGGGGGATTAAACCCTATTAAATGGAGAACGTTAAGAGCTTGCACCGAACCTATGTAGAGTGGGATGCATAGAATCCGACAAGTATGCATTAGAGTCAGCATATAACATTGATGTTTTCTTGACTTGGTTTTATGCATATTGTTTCCTGTTTTTGTACACTTTACACTTAGTCTAGTTTCACTTGATGTTTTCATATTTTACTTACTGTTATTTCTTATTTCATTTATTCTTGCTGTTGATACATGTTGGTTATGACTCTATGCCTTATATTTTATTCATGTTTCTTTTCTTTTTATGTCACTCACACCGTTATGGCTGATCCCTATTGTTTTGGGGGTTAGGATTATCTCTAGCCTCATGTTTTACAGGTAGGTTTATAGCTTGGGATTTGGATGCTTGTGGTAGATTGATAATAGAGCTTATGTAAATTGTAAAAGAATGTGTTGTAAAACAAAGAATTTGTAATTCAAGGTGTTTGTTTTTCTGCAGTGCTTTGTAAACAATTGATGTAATAAAAAAATTTTAATTTTCTCTATATTTGGTTGCTATGTTTATGATTACATTGAAGTTTGATTCTGGAATTGTGCCACGTATTTCTGAGATATTATATTGGAAATTCGGGGCGCTACAAGTGAGCATTAGTGTCATGAATTAATAAGTAACTACATTTAAGACTAAGTGCACATTCACACACGACATCAATAAGATAATCCCCCTTAGCTTTGTTTGTGAACAAGTGTGTGCTTTCCAAGTAAGAGAAATTGATGTATTATATCCTAGCGTCAGTCGTATGCAACTGACGTGCCTACAGTTTCTATGCAGGATAAAACGAATGAAGAGACTAAAGATGGAATGCTACTTAAAGAAATGTTCAAATTCTTATTTAATTCATGTATCATATTGTAATTATAATTCCGTTGTGTTGATGTAAAACATTGTTGTATAAAAAGTTTTAAATTCCTTATAGAAATGTACGAAGTGAAGTGTAACGATCCTGTGGAACTTCGAATTCAGACTTATTTGAAATTCGAAGTGTTACAGAGTGGTATCAGAGCCACGCTTCCAAGTAGTATAAATTTATAAGGAACGACACCCTAGAGTGGATATTAGAGTGTGAGTTGGGTATAGAGATTTAAATGTAAGCTGCTTACATTTGTGTTGCTCTATGATTAATGCTTCTTCTTCTCCCCCTCCTCAAGATGGCAAACCACCACGACCCAGCAGGCGATGATGATTAGCACATAATTGAAGAGGACTACTACCCAGGACATGGAGATTCCGACGAAGAAGATCCCGAGCAGTATGAAGGAGAATAGCCCGAGTCCCGAGAGATCACTCCGTCTCTGGACACATCAGATATTTCATCCGACGAGGAAGAACCAGTTCCGAGAGGTCTCATCGAATCTCTTCACAGGCAGGTGGAGACTCAGAAGGAGAGAGCAGACCAATTGTAGGCCCAGTGTGCAAAATTCCGGGAGAACATTGCAACCCTCAGTCATCGTATTTGAGAACTCGAGAAGAGAAAGAACATGTATAATGTGCTGAAGGAAGAACTAACGGAACTACGGGAAGAGCTTGGGAAAGCCAAGAGGAACCGTAGGGATTAAAATGTTGTATCATCTCAATATTTTTCGCTTGATGTCAAAAGATGTTTTAAATTTGAATGTACAAAGTTTGAATTCATTGAAATGGAAGAGTTGATTTAAATTCATGTTTTCTACTTCGAATTTAATGGATCTTTTGAATCAGAGTATGGCTGGAAGAAGAACAAGGAGTGGAGAAGGGCCCAGTTGTGGACTCAACTTGGAAATGGAGTTGGCCAGAGTCTATCAGACCCTCAATGCTGTTGTCATGAACCAAAACCATAAGGGGATGCCCGCAAATCCAGTTTCTGAGGTGATCAAACTTGAGGAATCATTCAAGCGAATGAAGCTGCCAGTGTTTGAAGGGAAGTCAGACCCATATGCAGCTGACAATTGGATTAGGCAAGTCGAGACTATTTTTGAGGTCTTGGAAACTTCAGAAGGTAGCATGGTGAAGCTGGCTACATTGCAACTTGAGAAGGATGCAGCTGTATGGTGGCAATCCATGAAGCGGACTGTGGGAAATGGTGTTATCGGCTGGGTGGAATTCTTGGAAGAGCTCCGCGGTCACTACTTTCCATCCGACGTCCAAGAGAAGAAAGCGATGGAGTTCCTGGCACTGCAGTAGGGAGGCATGTCTGTTAGGGAGTATGAGATAAGGTTGACTCAACTTTCGAGGTATGCACCTGAACTTGTGATGGACGAGGCGAAGAAAGCTCGGAAGTTCGAGCACGGTTTAAGGCAGAGTCTGAGATCAAGGATGATACCCCTTGGTATCAGGAGGTTTGACAAGCTAGTCAAGCGAGCTGCAGCTACAGAGTAGGATATGGAGCAGTTCCATGCCACCCAGAACAGGAGGAGCCATTAGAATTTCGGGAAGAGGCCTACAGTTTCTGGGAATGTCAAGGGACAGCCGCCAGCTCAAAGGTTCAAGCCTACGAGGGCGAACGCTGTCAATGTGGGTGGAAGGCCCGAAAATGGTTGGGTGAGACCTCCGATGGTGACTTGTTTCAATTATGGAGAGACAAGTCATTACAGATCTCAATGCCCCAAGTTGTGAGATGTCGCCCAGAAGGCACCAACGCAGCAAGTTGGGAAGAAGTCATACCAGCAAGGGCGAGTATTCGCTTTGACTGAGGCCGATGCTGATGAAGTGGATCACGTCATTACTGGTACGGTGGCGAATGTTTAGAATTTTGTGTTGCTCTTTTTCCTATTTATTTAGTAAAGACTGTTATGTGGGAGTGTATTATGTAACAGGAGAACTTTATTAAATAGAAAGAAAGTTGTTATTCTGTTCGATACTGGATCCTCTTATTCTTTTGTATCTCCTAAATTTGCTAAAGTCTTGGGAGTCGAACCGAAGGTCTTTCCAAGCAAGGTCCTAGCAGTAGCTACTCCATCAGGGGAGACTTTAACTACTGATCGGTATTATGCAGACTGCGAGATTGAAATTGGAGACAGGACTTTCGGGATTGATCTAATCGAGCTAAATATCCTAGTAGTCGATGTTATCATTGGCATTGATTAGATGTCGATGTACAGTGCGAACATCGAGTGTAAGACCAAGGAAGTAACATTGAAGGCTCCAGGAGGTCTTGAAGTCACTTTCCAGGGAAAGAAGAGATGTTCAGGTTTGGTGGCAGTTATCAGAAGGAAGAAGGTTCCGATGGAGGTGCAGTAGATTCCAGTGGTTCGGGATTACCCGACTGTGTTCTTGGAAGATTTGTCCAGGTTACCCCCGTATCGTGATTTAGAGTTCAGCATCACTATCCAGCCAGGGAGTGCACCTATTTCCAAGGCACCATATAGGATGGCGCCTGTGGAGCAGGATGAAGTTAAACTGCAGATTGAGGAACTTTTGGGGAAAGGTTTTATTCAACCGAGTGTGTCACCTTGGGGAGCACCAAGATTGTTGTTGAAGAAAAAGAATGGGTCGATAAGGATGTGTATCGATTACTGCGAGCTGAATAAGGTGACTATTCAGACTAAATATCCTATTCCACAAATTGATGACCTATTCGATTGTCTACAAGGAGCAGCTGTTTTCTCTAAAATAGACCTTCGATCAGGATATCATCAGGTTCGAGTGATAGTAGAAAATGTGCATAAGACTGCATTTAGAACTCGACATGGGCATTACGAATTCTTAGTTATGCCATTTGGGTACTAGGACAGACTTCAGCACTGCCTTCCATCCTCAGACTGATGGACAGACAAAGAGGGTCAATTGAATTCTTGAGGATATGCTTTGGTGTTTTGTTCTAGATTTTGGAAGCAGTTGGGAGAGGCATCTAGCTCTGGTAGAGTTTTCCTGCAACAACAGTTTTCAGATTAGTATCAGGATGGCACCGTATGAAGCTCTGTATGGCAGGAAGTACAGAACACCTGTTTGCTGGTTTGAAGTGGGGGAGTAGCAAATGTTTGGGTCCGAGATCGTGTAGCAGACCTCTGAAAAGATTGTTCTGATCAGGAAGAGGTTGGTGGATGCTCAGAGTAGGCAGAAGAGTTATGCAGAAAACCGGAGAAGGAACTTGAGTTCGAGGAAGGTGACTTTGTCTTTCTGAAGGTATCGCCTAGTAAAGGTGTGATTCGTTTTGGCAGAGGTGGGAAGTTAGCCCCAAGGTTCATAGGCCCGTACAAAATATTATAACGGATTAGGAAAACTGCTTACCAGTTGGAGTTACCGAAAGAGTTGTCTCAGGTGCACAATGTCTTCCATGTGTCTATGCTGAAAGGTTACATTCCAGATCCAAGTCACCATTTTTCCGAAGTGGCAGAGGGTTTGTAGCTAGATCTGAGTTACATTAAGCTACCGATTGAAATCGTGGATCGTCTGGAGAAAGTCGTGAGGAACAAGACGATACCGATGGTCAAAGTAGTCTGGAGAAACCAGTTGGTTGAAGAGGCTACTTGGGAATCCGAGGAGAGGATGTTGAAGGATCATCCTGAGCTCTTTGTTTGATTGTATTATTTTTATTTATTCTTTTGTGTTTTTTTTCTCACTCTTTAAGCGTAGTTCTGGGGATGGAACTATTCTAAGGAGGGAGTGTTGTAACATCCTGAATTTTCAATTATAATTAAATATAAGTTTTATTTGATTTAACGTGTTTTGCACATGCAAATTTATGTACATTACTCTTAAAAATTATTTATTTTATGTCATGAACAAGTATTTTACATTCTTCTCTTTTAATTTAAAGCCCATTTTAATCTCTAGGCCTAATTGTTTAATTCTAGCCCACCTAATTAATTTAATTAATTTAATGTAACACCTCGAATTTTAAAATACCGAAAATATTTATTTTTATATTTTGTAGGGGTGAGAATTATTTTTAAGTTATATCTTTTTTTATTTTATTTTGAAATATTGATATTGGTATGGATATTTTTGTTGGATTGATATAGATGATATATTGGAGTTATGAGTCGAGTTTTGTGTGAAGAAATATTGTTTACTTTATTTTATAATTTTAGAGAATTATTATGACATATTTTATGTATTTTGTATTATTAGTGTTATTAAAAGTGTAGAGTTGGGGTTGTTGTGAAATATTTTGTTGCGGGGGGGGGGGGGTATATGTAAAGATTACTTTACAAATCATTTATTTATTTATTTATTTTTGACACTCCTCCATCCTTCCTCTTCCTTTCTTTCCTTTCCCGTTTCTTTTGCCCGGCCGAAAGAAACCCACATTTCGGTTTCGAATTCTCCCCGCTCAAATCAATCCAGATTCTACATGGTTTTTAAATTAATTTGTGGGGTAAGCTAAGTGAAGGGTGCTCTAGCTCGTGGTAGTGTTGGTTTTTCGAGAAAGCTTCGAGAAGGAATACAAAACTTTTTATTTGTCTTTTGGATTGTATACTTTTTATCTCTTTTAGCAATATTTGATGTGAGAGGCTTGTTAGTGTATGTAGATCATGGTAGGAGTGAGAGATGGAGAGTTTCTTGGTGAAAAGTTAAGTTGTAAATTTTTCATAACCCTTAAGTTAGGGTTTGTAGATTCGAAAAGGGAAATTGGTTCAATTGATGGTAGGAAAAATTATTGGAGGGTAAAATATATTCTAAGAGGATTAATGAGAAATTTTGGTAATTTTTATAGGCTTTAAGCTCAATTAAATTGAGTGAAATGGACTATAGGTGAAAAGTGCACGCCGGGTGTTCGGTGATATGCCCGAGCGAGATTTAGGTAAGAATTTGTTGGGTTCGGAGGTGTAATTGAATTTTATTATTATTATTAACCCTAATTTGAGAGATTAGGAAAAGGGGGATTAAAGAAATTAGAAAATAGGAAATTTTCCTATTAGAAAGCCTCCGATCAATATGTGAGTTCTTGTATTGGGGTTCGAATTTGAAATTCGTCGATGTAGCTCACCTACTTATGTCATTTTTGACGTGTGGGTGAAGACGAATTCGAATTTGGAGGTCCGTAGGTCGAGTTTTGAGTTCTAAGCTAATTGGTTCTATAATTTTCCAATTAGTTGAAAAAAGTTGAACTTCGACTGGCTACTGGGAGGACGTGGGACATCGTTTGCTCGATTCGTCTGGTGAGTATGTTGTATCTATAAATATTTTATATTTTGGCCAAATTTCGTGGCTTTTTGATATATTTTGGAGAAGTAATGCCAAAAATTAATTTTTAATGAAAATACGGATTTTTAAGGGTCCGAAAATGGGTTTTTGTGATATTTGGTGAAATTAACTATTTTAAGTATATAAAACCTATATCATGGGTTAATGTGACGTGTTGAAGTATAAAAATTAAATAGATTAAACGGTTTATGTATATATTTACCCCGTGCATGTTTTGTGCATGTTTTTGGGTGAATAAGCCGATATAGGTGATTTGGTATATGTGGAGCCTTGTGTATGGGCTAGCATGCTATGGATGGATGTTATAAGATGTAATTAGACGAAATTAGTGATTGTGGTCATGTTTTGGAAACTCGTGTATATATAGTGCATGTTTTGTGCATATTTTGGAGCATATAGGCTCTTATAGGTTATTTTACTTATATAGAGTATTGTGTATGAGCTAGCATGCTATGATTGGTTGTTATGGAGTTCAATTAGAAGAAATAAGTTATTGTGGCCCTGTCTCTTGGAAACCCGCAAATGTGATGTATGTTTGTGATATATATAGATGATAATGGCTTGTGATGTAATGATTGATGAAATTAGTAAGTGGGTATATGTTTACAATCTAATTATGTTCGAAATGAATTAATGGGAAATAATATGATATTATAGTGTGATGAATTATACATTTTGATACTCTTACGATATGGAATAACATAATGTAGTTCTTTTATTAATGTTATAACTTGGCATATGCCTATATATGATACAATGAGGTAATGAATAACATGGTGTTCTTAAAGTGGGATTTTATGACAAAATAAATATCTTGGCTCATTTATATTATGCAATAATATGTATGATGGTTTTATATGTTGAATGACAGGGTGTATGCATAATGTGGTATAATGATATGATGATTAATATCGTAGACACCGGATATGCATTAAATGGTAAGATAAAAGATAAGATGGTACGTGCTAATAAAATGTGTTACTAATTCACGTGGTTAAAGTCAAAGACATGACTCGTTGTAAATCAAAAGTGAAATGCTTGTATTGATAAAGTAAGATGGAAAGATGAAATGATTAATGCTAATAACAGATAGTTTTGTTGACCAATAACTACAGCAATCCTGGGGGTTTGGGCTAGACCACCTAATACCCAAGGATCGGCTTGGGGTGCGGTGTTTATTACCTAAACTATGTGTTTGGGGTGAGGTGTTTTTATCGCCCAAGCTATCGGCTTGAGGCCCGGTTATTCCCTCGATGACAGCTATCGTGAGGAAGTACCCAGTTTACTTGGGGTGCGGTGTTTTTCCCTCCTGGCTTTGGCTGGGAGGAAGTACCCAGTTTACCTGGGGTGCGGTGTTTTTCACTCCTGGCAGTACCCAGTTTATCTGGGGTGCAGTGTTCCCTCGCTGGCATAGGCTAGGAGGAAGACGTAGCCTCAGGACGTGTATGACTCTATGTGAGCATCGGTCCGCGTGTTTTACTGGGCTGTCGGCTTTCAGTATATTAGGATACTGTGGCTCACTGGTCGACAAACTAATAAAATAAATAAGTATAATGAGAATGAGTATTAAGTGAAATACAGTATGATTTGAGTTAATACACCTTGGAATTGTGTCGAGGAACTACCCTGCCCGCTATTTCCGTGGAAATTGTGGGAACTACCTGCCTTGGCATAATTCGCAGGGTGAGTTGGCATGATATCGGTAATGAATAATGGAAATGAAGAATAAAGTAAATGAAGACGAAAGTAATTGAAGTAAATTTATAACCAAGCTCTCGGCTTGAGATATGATGTGATATTACCCAGACTATGTGTTTGGGGTGCGGTGATTATTACCCAAGCTATCGGCTTTGGGGTGTGATATATTATTGCCCAAACTATATTTGGGATGTGGAGTATAAATTGTTGAGAATAAAAGTGAAATTAATGGTGACTTGAGATATAAGTGAAAATGAAAGTAAGTTTAATTCTTAGTAAATTGAGTAGTAACTAAGTGATATAATGAGATGAGAATGAGCTGTAAAACATGCTTTTGATGCAATGAGAATAAGCATTCTAATTAGTGATATGTTAATGATGTGATGAACTGCAAGCAAATTGCAATGTGCAATGAGATGTTGTGTTTGTGTTATAAGATATGAATGAATGTGGTATTATAGGAATGAATGCATATATTTACGATGCGATACGTGATATAATACAATAAAATCAATATCGGTATTATGAGAGTGGTTATGAAAATGGTTATTAAAGAGAGTATGTTGTGATATGAGTTTGTGTACCTTGAAAGTGTGTCGGGGAACTACTCGCCCGCTATTTTCGTGGGAATGGTGGAAACTACCTGCCTTGGCACAACTTCCAGGATGAATGGGTGTGTTGATGATATAATATAAGTAAATGAAGCACATGGCTAAATAAAAATGAAGAAAATATGTAGTAGCATCCTGTGGTTATATATATATAAATGAAGAATTGGTGATATGACGATAATTGTGGAAAGATAAATATTTGTGTTAGGGAATTTAAATCGAAAAGTAATGGATTGTATGTGAATTAGTATTATGCAAATGTAAAATAAGGATATATATATATATATATATATATATATATATATATATATATATATATATATATATATATATATGCGGTTAGTGTGATGGATAAAGTGAAATATGTGAAGTTATGGTTATGTATACAATTGGATCCAGCCTGGAAGATTACTTTGATATAAAAATTGTATTGGTGATGTTTTTATGTTCAGACTCCAGGTTAAACCTTCTTATCCTTATGTTTTTAAGTTCAATTCATTTTCTTTATGCAATTTAATTTATTTATTAGATTAATAATTATATTCACACTAGAAATGGCTAACCCCTGTTGTTTTCTGGGGGGTAGGGGGTCCCTCCTTGATGGTGGACAACCATAACTCTCCTGCAGGTTCCTAGCAACATGGTGAGGTTGTATAGAGCTAGATTTTGTACTTTTGTTGGAGTTGGTCTATTATCTATGTACTTAGTATATGTAGAAAGGTGAATAGTTGATGTATTATTTTGTATTATGGTAAAAGTACATATACATAGTGCTGTGATGAAGTAAGAAAGCCCGTACTCACCTCATTGTGGAGTAATGGATTCTGCGATTGGCTTTTAAAAAGGTTTTCCTAAATCTTTTCAAAAATCTTATATGTTTTCATAGGAATTTATGGTTTTTATTTAATATTTGATATTCTATTATGAGATTGGCCCCTAGAGCATATTATTTATATTGCCTGTTTGAATCTGCTCATTTTGGCCTGGGGAGCCCTTGATAATATTGTTTGTGTTGTGAGCTACGGAATTTTGAGCAGAATTCCGTAAGCTTTTTGTGTTTCGGGGTAGAAATATCAGGGGAGACTCTGCCAAATTTTTATTTGAAATATATCTATCTTAGTTTATGTTTAAAGTGATAGAAAATGAAAGAATTGAATTTAGAGGTTTAGTTTTTTTATAAAAAAAAATTGGGTGTTACATTTAATTAGATAGCCCATGGATTCTAGCCCACCTATTTGGCCCATTAGTTATTCTTAATAATAAACAATAAAACTTGTAGTGTAGACTTAACCATGTAGTAATTAATTTAACAATTTAATATACAAATTTTATTGTAGTGTGCATAGTGTGGCACGTGCATTGTGCATGGAGAGTGGCCAGATTTTAGCATGGAGGAGATGGGGTGTGTGGGAGAGTGGAGAGGTAGTTTTCACTAGTAAGTAGTTCTTCTAACTCCTTAATCCATCCTAGCCCATAATCTACTTTCATCTAAGATAATCTCCACCCTTCATTTTGTCTTGAGAAGTGTATAAATAACCCCCCTTAGCCATTCATTTCTTTGCACCATTAGAATTTGTAAAGAGTGAGAAGAAAAGATAGAGTTGTAAGAAAAGAATTGTGTGAGGGAAAAGATTGAGAGAGTTGTGAGTTGTGTGCTCTTGCATTGGAGGCCGGCCTAACATCTCAAGGGGGGAGCTTGAGTTCATCTAGTACAATGAGGAGGAGAGCTTTGGTGTGCACAAGCAAGGAGGAGAAGGCTTACAACTAGGAGAGGATCGTGTGTTCAAGGAGTTTCCCTAAGAGTTTTCTTTGTTTCTTCAACTAAGGTGGGTGATTTCTCTACTTCTAATGTAGATACCATGTTAGAGATTGAATTGATGAATATGCTAAGAGAAACTAGTTAAATTTGGCCATATGTTTGTTAAAAAAAGAGACTAATTAGAAATGAGATGAATGCTTGATGAATTGATTGATAATTGATATAATTGTGATTATTAACTTAGAAATTGTCATGTTGCTATGGAATATATGTATTTTTGAACCATGCTAGATTAAGAAAATTGGCATGTGAATGACTAGTTTGCTAATTAAACTATTGATATGTGTTATCTAAGTAGTGCAACATTCATGTAAAAAATAAAATAAGAGGAAACATGTTCTAAAATTCTTCTGACAAATGAAAGAAAGTAAGAAAACATCGTGTTGTGATAATTACATTGCCAAATTGTGAAGAAATTATTGTTGTATTTTCAAAGTCGAAAATGTAGACTTAAAATATAAATTAGAAGGAAAATTCACTTTTAATGACCAAATAATGATTTTTTAAATTACTGTTATGCTGCAAAATTCTAAGACTAATGTTACCGCTGATTTCGGTGTGGGGGTAAACAGATAAGATTTGTGAGTTCGAGAAAACCTGAACAGCTGACTCAAGCCTTCTTGCTCCTGCCGCGACCTGCAAGGAAGTGCGAGACACCGGGGTTGATTCTGGCGCCGCACCCTCCGACGCTCTTGTCAGTAATCAGAAGAGATTAAAAAAGAGCTTAAGGTGGAAAAAGAGTGATTACCTGGTTACAGTGGTAGGTGGGGGGTATTTATAGTCGCTATTGGGATCAGATTAGGAATGTGATTCCTGTGATCTGATAAGGCATAAAATCCTCGTAATCAGATTAGGAATGTAATCCCTTAATTCCCGGTGAGAGGATAACTGCAAATCAGGCCCGTTGATTTAGTCAAATCAGTGACCCTGATCTCCTCTTGCTGGTCTGGGTTTGTATCGGGTCGGGACCCATACCCAGTTGAGATGGATCCGTTCGCGGGTTGTTGGATCTGTGAGGAGGAGACCCAGTACCCGCTTCGGACCCGTTAGTAGGTGAAATTACCGTTTTACCCCTGAGCTTTAAGATTCGTCTCCGATGTGAACGGTCCCGATTTAATCCTATTTTTAGCCATATCACGAGCCCCCCACTCCTAGAGACTGAGTTTTTCAGTCTTTGAGGAGTAGTTTTACTGTTCTAATGGCGTACGGGATTTTATCGACGTTCTTAAGGGAGTTTTGGATCTAGCTTGGGGTGTAATGGTGTTATTCTGGGCTTGTAAAATGCCCAAAAATATTCTCAGAATTTTCTGGATTTTTGGTGATTTTTTTCAGATTTTTCTGAATTTTTTTCTCATTTTTTTTGAATTTTTTATTCATTTTTCGAATTAAATAATTAATTATCGAAAAATATTAAATAATTATTCTAATTAAATAATTATATTTTTCAGAATTTAAAATAATTTTTCTGAATTTATAATTATTTTTAGAATTTTTATTTAATTTTTTCCGATTTTTTAAATATTTTTTCGGATTTTTTAAATAAAAAAAACAAATAAATAAATAAATAAATTAAATTAAATAATACCTGACACGTGGCACGATCTGTGCCGTCGGATCCCGGGACACGTGGCGCGATCTGTGCTGTCGGATCCCTGCGCGAATCTCGAGGAGGCGCGCTTTTCGAAAAATCGTTATCTTGTCGTTTAGCGCGCGTGGCGCGATCTGGATCATCCATCACCAGAAGCGCGAATTTCTGGAAGATCCAACGGTCGTAGTCGTTCGGCGGATATTTTCTCCGTTTGTGAAACTCGGATAGGGGGTTGCTCGGCAGCCGACCGAGAGGTAACTTCGACCATTGGTGTGAGGCCACGTGGCGATGCCACGTGGCAAAAAATGTTTTTTTTTTATCCGCGCTGTCTCCATATGTTCTTCTTCTTCTTCTTTCCTCTGTTCTTCTTCGTCTTCGAATTCCCGCCTCGCCCCCTTCCCCTTTCCGACTTCACGTGGCGAGAAGCTTGGCGACGAATGAGACAGGCTCGACGGCGGTGGAGAGCTTCGGAATGGAACTCGGAGCTCGGAGTTGGGGAGAGCTCGAGCTCGCAAAGTCGGCGAAGGTGGAGCTCCGGGAGGTCTGCCATGGGTTGATCGATAGTGGCGTCGGAGCTTGGCGAGGAAGTCGCAGAGCTCGAAGGTGGAGTTGTCTGGAGCTCGGAGTTGGGCTCGGAGCGTTGGAGGAGTGGAGCTCGGTGCGAAGTCGTTCGAAGCTCGTTGACGAGAGCTCAACGACGGAAGGGGTGAGGTCGACGAGTGCGGTGACGAGCTTGGTCGAGGCTCAGCGCTGGAGCTCGTCGGAGCGTGATCTCAGCGGAGGCAAATGAGACGGAGCTCGTCAATGGAGCTCATCTGAGGTGATGGAGGAGTCCGACCATGGTGGAGCTTGGTCGTGAGTATGAGCTCGGAGCTCGTTAATGGCGGTGGTAAGCTTGCTGAGTTGACGAAGGCGGGTGCTGGAGCTCGATCATGGCGAAGCATGGATATTGGAGGTTGCCGATGAGGGAGCTCGACATGGGAGATGATGGAGGTCGGCGTTGGCCTCAACCTTGGCGAGCTCGACGGAGGGTGAGCTCGGAGTTGGGTTCTCGGCGAAGGGAAGAGCTCGGCGACGCGAGCTTGGTGATGCACCGCTCGTCGAGGAGGAGAACGCAACGTTGGGGCTTTTGGCGCCGAAAACTGAAGGAGAAGAAAGTGACGAACTGTTGTTTTATTTGGTCTTTGCCTGGGTTTTGGCGCCAGGAGTATTGGAGAAGGAGATGGGAAGGGGTTCGGGTCGGATCCCCTTAACGGGTCCGAACCCGGCCCCTTGTTGCCCTTTTTTTTGGCACCTTGTTCGGCGAATCCGAGCACGGATTTTGAAGCAAATTTTTTGGCCATTTTGCAGCTCGATATGGCAGTAGCTCGGATTGAAGATCCGAACTATGTGGCCTGATCTGGGCCGTTGAATGGTGGCACGAATCTCGAGACTGGCTCAATTCCCAAGAAAACGCTATCTTGTCGTTTAGCGACGCTGGCAAGATCTGGGCCGTTGGATGATGGCACGAATCTCGAGACGGCTCAGTTCCCAAGAAAACGCTATCTTGTCGTTTAGCGACGCTGGCAAGATCTGGACCGTCTGATCGAGATCTTGCACGAATGTTGAGGAGAAAGTGAGTTTTCTCCGTTTGCAGGATCGGAAAGGCACTTGCTCGGTTAGCCGACCGGGCTCTTTGATGTTGGGGCTCGGATGGGAAGAGCTCGGATTCTTGCTCGGATGGGAAGAGCTCGGATGGGAAGAGTTCGGATTCTTGCTCGGATGGGAAGAGCTCGGATGGGAAGAGTTCGGTTCGGATTTCTCCCTCGTGTGAGTGGCTCGGCTCGGATTTCCGAGCTATTCGGCGCCGCTGCATTGAGATCCACTTTCCCGGTCCTACGGAGGTCCGATCGGGACGTGCGACCCCTCGTTTCGAAGCTTGTTCGAAGATCTACAACTTCTCTTTAGGAGTGGGATGAAGATTCACCCTCCTTCATGGTGAAAATAGCCCCGCAAGATGCTTGTCTTCATGAAGTTGATAAGTACTTTGGTCTTGCGGATTTTGGAAGAGGAGCTCCACTCCTAGGGGCGGAGAAGATGTGCTAGGAAGACCCTTGGGCTTGGAAGACCCTTGGGCTAGGAAGACCCTTGTAAGGTGTGCTAGGAAGGCCCTTGTGCTTGGAAGACCCTTAGACTAGGAAGACCCTTGGGGCGAAGAAGAGGCGCGAGTGGGTCGGATCGCTAGTCGCTCGGCTAGGAATACTGAGCGATGTGGAGCGATCTGAGCCGCTGGACCTCAGCGTGGATCTCGAGGCGGGCACAGTTTCCAAGAAAACACTATCTTATCGTTTAGCGATGCTGGCAAGATCTGGGTCGTTGGATGATGGCACGAATCTCGAGACGGCTCAGTTCCCAAGAAAACGCTATCTTGTCGTTTAGCGATGCTGGCAAGATCTGGGCCGTTGGATGATGGCACGAATCTCGAGACGGCTCAGTTCCCAAGAAAACGCTATCTTGTCGTTTAGCGACGCTGGCCAGATCTGGGCCGTCTGATCGGGATCTTGCACGAATGTTGCGGAGAAAGTGAGTTTTCTCCGTTTGCAGGATCGGAAAGGCACTTGCTCGACAGCCGACCGGGCTCTTTGATGTTGGGGTCGGATCGGCACTCGCTCGGCATTCGAGCGGATGGAAGAGCTCGGCTCTAGAAGAGAGCCATTTGGGAGACGAGTTTGAGGAGCAACTCTAGGAGAGAGTTGTGAGCTCCGAATTTCGTTGAGAGGAGGTCCGAGCGGAGCGAAGAGCTCGGCTCTGGAAGAGAGCCATTTGGGAGATGAGTTTGAGGAGCAACTCTAGGAGAGAGTTGTGAGCTCCGAACTCGTTGAGAAGAGGTCCGCTTCGGCGGCGAGCGGAGGGAAGAGCTCGGCTCTGGAAGAGAGCCATTTGTGAGATGAGTTTGAGGAGCAACTCTTGGAGAGAGTTTTTGAGCTCCGAACTCGTTGAGAAGAAGACCGCTTCGGGGATGAGCGGAGCGAAGAGCTCAGCTCTGGAAGAGAGCTGTTTGTGAGTCGAGTTGGAGGAGCAACTTCTTGGAGAGAGTTTTGAGCTCCGAACTCGTTGAGAAGAGGTCCGCTTCGGGGATGAGCGGAGCGAAGAGCTCAGCTCTGGAAGAGAGCTATTTGTGAGACGAGTTTGAGGAGCAACTCTTGGAGAGAGTTTTGATCTCCGAACTCGTTGAGAAGAGGTCCGCTTCGGGGACGAGTGGAGCGAAGAGCTCAGCTCTGGAAGAGAGCTGTTTGTGAGACGAGTTTGAGGAGCAACTCTTGGAGAGAGTTTTGAGCTCCGAACTCGTTGAGAAGAGGTCCGCTTCGGGGAGGAGCGGAGCAAAGAGCTCGGCTCTGGAAGAGAGCTATTTGTGAGACAAGTGTGAGGAGGAACTCTAGGAGAGAGTTGTGCTCCAAACTTGTTTATAAGGGGTCCGCTTCGGCGATGAGCGGAGGGAAGAGCTCGGTTCTGGAAGAGAGCTATTTGTGAGAGCAGTGTAAGGAGGAGCTCTAGGAGAGAGTTGTGCTCCAAACTTGTTGAGAAGAGGTCCGCTTCGGGGGCGAGCGGAGCAAAGAGCTCGGCTCTGGAAGAGAGCCATTTGTGAGACGAGTGTGAGGAGGGACTCTATGAGAGAGTTGTGCTCCCAACTCGTGGAGAAGAGGTCCACTTCGGCGGCGAGCGGAGGGAAGAGCTCGGCTCTGGAAGAGAGCCACTTGTGAGATGAGTTTGAGGAGCAACTCTTGGAGAGAGTTGTAGCTCCGAACTCGTCGAGGAGAGGTCCGCTTCGGCGGCGAGCGGAGGGAAGAGCTCGGCTCTGGAAGAGAGCCATTTGTGAGATGAGTTTGAGGAGCAACTCTTGTAGAGAGCTGTAGCACCGAACTCGTCGAGAAGAGGTCCACTTCGGCGGCGAGCGGAGGGAAGAGCTCGGCTCTGGAAGAGAGTCATTTGTGAGACGAGTGTGAGGAGCAACTCTAGGGGAGAGCTGTAGCTCCGAACTCGCTGCTTATGTGAGAGAATCAACGGTTGTGGGAGCAATTCCGAATGGCGAACCACTTCTAACCCGCTGAAGAGCAGGTTATTTGATGCAGAATCGAGCCAAGTGTTGGACTCAGAACCATCGGTAGAGGTAGTCAACGGTTGTGGGAGCAATTCCAAATGGTGAACCACTTCTAACCCGCTGAAGAGCAGGTTATTTGAACAGGAATCGAGCCAAGTGTTGGACTCTGAACCATCGGTAGAGGTGTTCAACGGTTGTGGGAGCAATTCCGAATGGCGAACCACTTCTAACCCGCTGAAGAGCAAGTTATTTGAAGCAGAATCGAGCCAAGTGTTGGACTCCGAACCATCGGTAGAGGTAGTCAACGGTTGTGGGAGCAATTCCGAATGGTGAACCACTTCTAACCCGCTGAAGAGCAGGTTATTTGAAGAGGAATCGAGCCAAGTGTTGGACTCCGAACTCGTTGGGAAGAGCTTAGTAAGTTGCAGGAGCAGCCATGTAGAAGAGGCTGGACTCCGAACTCACCCTTCAGCGATTCACGACTCGGAGAGGTAGAGATGAAGCAAGAGCAACAATTTCCAATGAAAAAATGTAAAGTTTTATTGAAATAAACTAAGTGGCTGCTTCAATATGGCGAGCCCTTATTACATGCTATTGACCGAATTACAAGCATCGGCCTTATTAAAAATCAAGATCCTGCTTCTATGATAAGGTGAAGACCTCTTGGGAAGAGCCGGGAGGTTCTGAGTCTTAGAGCTCGGCGGGGCCTTCGGTTCGTTCATTGGCTCCTCACGGAGGAAGCTTGGCCCCTTCTTTCTGGACGAACTTGGTCAGGTGCCCCCATTGTATGAGTTCTTCGATCTCTTCCTTCAGAGCCCGACAATCTTCGGTGTCGTGGTCGTGGTCCCTGTGAAAGCGGCACCACTTATCCTTGTCCCTCTTCTTGCCAGGTGTATTCATTCTAGGGGGAGCACGGAGTAGCCCTTCCTTGTCCACTTCCATGAGAACTTCTGATATATTGGCAACGAGGGGGTGAACTTCTCAAACCGAGGAGTTGGGCGGCGCTGGCTATTGCCCTCCTTCTGAAGCTTCTTAGCCTCTTCTTCTTCGGTCAGCTTTCTCTTCGTTCTGGAGGTGGATCCTCCGGAGTTAGGAAGGTAGGCAGCTTCTTCGGCACGAATGTACTTGTCACACCTGAGAAGGAGGTCGGCAAAGTTCTGTGGAGGCTTCTTAGCAAGAGAGGAGCGGAGGCTGGAATTGAAGACGTTGGATTGGAAGGCGGCTGTTGCTACGGATTGGTCGAGGGAGGCTATGGACCTGACCTCCGCAGTGAACCTCTTCACATAGTCTCTCAACTTCTCTCCCTTCTCCTGGCGGAGCCGGAGTAATGAGAAGCTGGTCTTCTCCGTGTGTCTACTACTCATGAAGTGGGTGATGAAGAGGATCTCGAATTGCTCGAAGGTGAAGATGGAAGAGGGAGCAAGGCGGGAGTACCATTCCCTAGCCGACCCCTTCAGGGTGGCAGGGAAGGTCTTGCAAAGTAAGGCGTCCGAAGCCTGGTGGATGAGCATGAGGGTCTTGAAGCTTTCGATGTGGTCCACGGGGTCCGACTCCCCCGAGTAAGTTTCGAACTTTGGGGGTTCGAATCCCCTCGGAATGGGAGACTCCATGATGGTTCGGGAGAAAGGGGGTCTGCTCGGACGGATGGTTCTGCTGTTCAACCCCTCCTCCTCGTCCATCCGACCGATTCGCCTCTCCACCTCATGGAGACGGCGGTATAGGGCATCGTCCCTCCCGCGGTAGTCGAACGAGCCTCTGGACTCGTCTTCGTAGGAGGGAGAGTCGGGGCTACGACGATGGTCGTCCCGGGAGCGGCGAGGGTTAAGATCATGCTGCCGGTGGTTAGGAGCCAGCGGAGGAGAGGCGAACCTACGGCGAGGACTGGGAACCCGTTGGGGCGAAGGAACCCTTTGGGACTCATTGTTGTTGGGTCAGAGGTTAAGAGCCTGCAACACCGTTGCTTGAAACTGCAGGAACTCGGCGCGAGTGATGGGCGCCTCATTGTTCCTCGGCTGATGCTGACCGGTAGGAGAGTGGCGCCTCCTCCTATAATGCCCGGGTGACTCTCTCCGTCCTCTCCTGGTAGGAGACCTTCTACGCTCGCGGTGGTGAGGATTCCGCTCATCTGGACGTTGTAGGCAGGAGGCTCCCTCTCGGGACCGCTTTTCGTCCAGACGGTGGTGGAGATCCTCATCCTTCTGCCGGTTGAGGATAGTATTTCGAAGGTCAGGGGCCTGAGGACTATGGGAGGCGTAAGAGTCTGTAGAGGCGTTGTGTACCGATATGTGGTCTCGATGGAGAGGTTGTTTTTGCTTCCGTGGATCGGGACCGTTTGGGGGTTGCTGGTTCGGAAGAGGAGGTGGGTCCTGC